>LPNX010698492.1:135291-169658 GCA_001517045.1 Pseudotsuga menziesii
ATACATTACTCATTAATGAATGATAATCTGGCTCCCTAGGGATAGGTTAGGTAGTTAGTTAAATTTCTTGCTGTGTGTGATTTAGATGCGAGAGAGTTTAAGACAAGAGGTAAGAACCTGCGCATCACATTGTGACCGCTTCCTGCATCTTTATCAATCTGCATGTTAAATAGGCACTTGCATATCATACTTAAGTCAAGAATACAAAAATATACACAGTGGACCAGGCCACAACTGGTAAAACCTTTTGTTTTTGTTACTTGACCTACGGTAACCGGACCGCAAACCGGACGGATTCCCTACACCAAACAGTCACGGGCTAGTTGGGAACGTTGACTGGGGAGAATCCCTTACTGTTGTTTCCTGCAAATTTCCAGGCCTCAACACAATGTTAATAATAATATGTTACATCCATCTTAAATCAAGTTAACATTGTCCATTCAAAATAAAAGTTATTAATAAAATGCTAATATATTATATTGAAACAAATTTATTTTTTACTATGTATTTATATAACGGTTATAATGTATATACACTTATGCATTGAATTAATGTAACATTGTCTATTTAATAAAATTATTAATAAGAAAGTTAAAATTAATATATTATATCTATCTTAAATCAAAGTAATGTTGTCCATTAATACTAATATGTTACATCCAAAGTTAACATTGTCCTTTCAAAATAAAAGTTATTAATAAAATACTAATATATTACATTAGAACAAATTTATGTTTTACTATGTATTTATATAACGGTTATAATGTATTTACACCTATGCCTTAAATTAATGTAACATTGTCTATTTAATAAAATTATAGATAACAAAGTTAATATTAATATATTATATCTATCTTAAATCAAAGTAATGTTTCCATTAAAATTAAAAATTGAATAAAATGAGTTAATATATTACATTGGATCAAATTTATTTTTAACAATATATTTATTTAAATAAAATGAGTTAATATATTACATTGGATCAAATTTATTTTTTACAATATATTTATTTAAATAAAATGAGTTAATATATTACATTGAATCAAATTTATTTTTTGTCTTATAATTATTATGATGATGATGATGGTTAACGTCCACTGAGACCAAACTTTGTTCTATCGGACCTAAAGAAATGAATTATTTAGTTTGTTTTAAAATTGTATTCCTATGCTCAAAGAGCTTGGAGAGAAGCGTCTCGAGCTCACTATAATTTTGACATGTTAAAAGGCTAGGAAGGTCGATATTGCAACAAAGATTATGAAACTGAGATTTAATGTGGGTGTACACAGGGCACTCTAAGAGGAAGTGATTTTCATCCTCAATGTTCATATTCTCACAGAGATGGCAGATCCTTTCCACCCACGGTGTTTCAGGAACTGTCCAATGACTCGTTTCACTATGGAGCTCATGCGAGTTCATTCTTATCTTGGCTATATTAATTTTTTTCTTTGGACAAGTTAAAATAGAGAGATACTTTTGATCTTCTAGAGTAGGGTTGATGACCTCCTCATAATATCTTAATTTTCTTTTAGCCTCTAAATATTTCTCACACCACATTTTCTCTTTAAACTTAGAAGTAACAATATTTTTAATGTTATTAATATTTTGTAATGCAACATTTTCGTTAATCTCCCAATGGTTTAACTAGGCCCTGGTATCTTTATAACAACCTTGCTTGAGCCTTAGGTGTTTTTGGATGGAATTTAAAGCTATCTTAGGAATTCTATGGTCTCCTATGTTATTGATTTTGTGCTTGTACAAAATGACCCTAGTCATAGCTAGGCTCTCGATAGGGGAAAGACCCACTTCTATAAGGAGAATATCAGAGGGTGTATTGCTTTTAATTTTGAGGTTATACGTTATAAAGTACTTCTGGATTTTCTCAATCTTTCTCCAGGATTCTCTAGAGATGGTGCAACCCCAAACCTCACATCCATACAAGATAACGGGAGGGACTAAAGTTTCAAAGAGGAGCTTTTTTTATCCCACATCACAAGGTTTGTTTCTTTACAATTATTTTCAAGACCAAAATAAGCTTTCCACTCTCCATTAATACTTTTCTCAATACTATAGTTTCAGTTGAGCTTGTGATGAATATCAATTCCTGGGTATTTGTAAGAAGTCACTTCCTCCAAGTTGTTATTGTCATACAAAAAATTAGAGTAAGTGTCCTTCTTGGATTTGATAATCACGGCTTTTGGTTTGTCGATGTTAACAGTCACACCGATGGTAGAGTAGAAATCCTTAAGAAGTCTTAGTTGCTTATCAATATCAAATGGACACCTTGCCAGAAGAACAATATCGTTAGCATAGAGAATAAGGATGATGACTATTTGAGCTAATATCGTGCTAGCATAACCTGCTTCCTCTAAACAAACTTCTAGCTTATCGATGTAAATGTTGAATACGGTAGGGGAGATGGGTAAACCTTGTTTAACTCCGATATTACACTGAATATATTTTGACCACCCATCATTGCTCTTAAAATTGGAAATTACATTCTCGTATAACCTTATTGTGGCATATCTAAACTCAAAAGGAACCTTTAGCTCTTCTAATATATTCCATAGGTAATTTCTAGGTACCATTTAGAAATCCTTTCTAAAGTACACAAAGCAAAAAAAAATATTGGATTTATCATTACGAAATTCCTCCACAATGATCCTAAGCGTAACGAGGTGGTCTATTGTTGAGTACTTTCTTCTAAAACCCACTTGGCCTTTAGCTCGCTTAGCTTCACTTTCAATCTATATGTTGATCTTCTTTTCCAAAATAATACCATATAACTTGGCTAAGATAGGGATAATCATAATTGTCCAATAATTAGAGGGGTTCTTTGTATCCCCACTTTTAAAAATAGAGATAATGAGGCTCTGAGTCCATGGTTTAGTTAACCCTTTCTTAACTGCTTGATTGAATAACTTGTGGATGTGAGGGATGAGGACAGGACCTTCAATTTTTAGGATTCCTGCCTGGTAAACTTCAATGTCCTTAGATTTTCCATTTGCGAGACGCTTAACCCTAAAATCTATGTCTTCTAATGAGATAACTTCTTCTGTTGTGAGCATGGTTTCAAAGTTATCTATGACATTTGGGGATTCATAAATCTTTTTAAGATAGGAATTCCAGTCATGTAAAGCAATTCTATTATTATCTTTTGTTTTTCTAGTTAGAATCTTCCTTTGGAATTTCTTACGAGCCACCTTAGAGAGGTGTAAGAGATTTTCTTTTCTTTTATGAATATATTGCATTTTCCCTTTTAGTTAGGGCTTTGTATATTTTTATCTTGTCAATTTTAAAAGACTCAAACTTCAATTGAGAAATTGTTAATAGAATATAAGAGGGTTGTAGTAAAATTATGATAGAGGTTTTCTACGTTGTCTATACTTAATAAAGGAGGAAAATTAATTTTTAATTCATTTATAAAAAGATCAATTTTATTTTTCTTTTATCTATAAGGATTATCTTCTATGGGATCTCTATGTGTGACAAAATTGAGAGTTACAATTAAAGGTCTATGATCTGATTCAGGCTTGTGGTTGTTTAAGATGTCTAAGGTATTTTTCTAACCAAAGAGGATTAGGGTTGGAATAATTTCTTAGAAGATTAGCTTGGTTACTTGAAGTTCAATCATTAAAGTTACCCATTAAGAGGATATTACCTTCATTCCTTAGGATGGAAATATCATTCTCTAAACCATTGTAAGGATAATTTTTATCTAAATTGTTTTTCTTATAGAAGTTAGAATTAATAGGAGAAAAATAATAGATTACTATGTAGGTTTTTTTAATCATTAATGTCAGTAATCTCTATCCAAATATATTGGTTGTAAGGGTCTTATTTATAAATCCTACCATGGGGGGATATGTTCATGTAACAAGATATACCCCCAATGCCTGTACGATAGGATCACTTGTTCTAGATTGACCATAGTACAAATCCATGTATGTTAGGGACCTTAGATTCTTCGTGCTCCCAAGTTTCAACAACAATATAATATCAACTTCATTTGAGATCCAACTTAGCTTGGGGCCTTGGTTCCATGGAAAGCCTCGACAGTTCCAAGAAAGAATCTGGAGCATGCTGAATTTCTATTTATTACTATATTTTTGGTTTCTATCTCAAATAACGTCTTTTCTATTTCTAATTATTTCCCATTTTCCTTCCTTTGTAGCTTCTTTTACCTTTTGAACCTCCTTTCTTAATTCTTCTTGATCTTCTGGAATGAGATATTCATTTATAAATATTCTCTTTCCTTTTAGACTTGAGGTTTTACTAAGTATGTTATAATTATGGTCAGTAGAGCTCACCTTTATCAGGATTAGCCTTCCTTTATTCTTAGTTAATTTACCCAACCTTGTTTCTTCTGTAAGACATGTTGTTTCAATTTGTAATCTATTATGTAATTCTGTCTGGACTATGGCCAATGTATCCTCATCGAACTCCTCTTTCAAATCGAAGATTATAAGGTTCAAGGCCCTTTGTTATGTTCATGGTTTAATAGTATCAATTTTTTCATTTCCTCTTTAATGGGTTTGATATCTAATTTACCTGCCACACTATTTAGGGTGAGATTGTTGTTAACTTTTTCTTCTGGTTCTTTAATCATGTCCTTGATTTTAAGACTTTCTAAAGTATCAACATCTCCTTGTTGGGATGTTTGGTTCATATCTTGGCTTTTTTTCTATTACGTGTAATCTGATCTCCCTTGTCTCCATTTATTCTCCAATAGTTTTATTTTATTTTCTATTTGTTTTTGTATCTTGTCTTCAAGAGATGTAAATTTATTTTCCAGCATGGCCTCTAACTCTGTTTGTAGCTTAACTTCTCTTTCTTCTTTATGTTTCTCTAAAGTGTAACAACTCCAAAATTCCTAAATAATTTTTTTTTATAAAGGTCTAAATGTAACTATATAATGTAAGTTCACATTAACCCTTGCAACCTAACAATTTCCCTGAGCTAGCATTTATCCCATAACATGACAACTTAGCTACGACAATATTCAACTATGCACCCACATCGTTATATAGAAATAAGATCTACTTGTTTTGGTCAAGACGCAAAGGGAATAAAAATCATAATCATGTTTAAATTATTTGTTAACCCTATTTAATATGCTAGGGTAGTGGGTTTTATAGGTCTTACTTAGCTCTTGGCTAAATCAAAACCTACTTTTCATTTTGTAGGTGTTAGCGGTGGAGAGCTTGCCTTGTTTTAGTAACACCTGCCTAGGTAAAGTTTAACAAGTGCCTTGACTATGCTAAGGGAAAAATCAAGCTATCCCTGAGCATTTAAACATGTATTGAACTATACAATACATCCTCCTTCCATGGATTAAAATCAAGCATAAAAGAAAAAGACATGTCCTAAGTTATGCTATGAAACAACCATTGCACCATCCAATTATTCTAAGCTTACACTAGATCAAGTGCATGTATAATGTAAACATGGGGAAAAAGGAAAAGGATAATTCGATGGTATTTGAACTATGTAGTTTTGGGTAAATACGAAAACCTAAGTGGCTTTAATGGAAGCCATGTGAAGGCTTATGGCCTTCCAGCTGGAAAGCACCATTCTGCCTTGAAAAACCCTAAGGGTTTAATTTGCCTCTACATCATTTTAGTTTGTCTCTGCACTGTGAACACTCTGCCTCTTCACTGTATAGTTGATGTTGAAAGAGCTAAAGCTCTTAAAATTTAGGATCTTGGATTTCTCCTAGCCTCTGAAACACCCAAACTTTGTAATTCACACCAGCAAGGTCGTATTAGGTTGGCTCCTTGGCCCAACAACATTTGTTTTCTCTTGGCATCCATTTTGTGGGTTGTTTGCATTGTTTTTTTGGGTCCTCATTGCCAACATCACCTTTTGTGAAGGGTAAGTCACTATAGGTTGAGTTATTGGTTTTCGTTGCTTAAAAATATATTTTTCAACCTATATTTGACCTCTGCGTTTTTTTCTTGCAAAAGGTTACGATTAGGGTTGTTGTGTTGGATTGGAATCGGTCTCCATGGAGATGGGAACATGGTCCTAGTAAGACCTGATACCCTACATTCCTTGTTCCTTGTGGCTCCATGGCTAGCCCAGCATTCTCATGGGTTGGAGTCATTTACGTGTTTCCTTCTGTTGAAGTGGTAAACCCCCTTGTGGTTCTTCCTTATGGCATTTTACAGTTGGTTGTTTTCTTAAAAGAAGTCTCCCTCATACAATGGAGTCTGAAGGGAACTGTAATGTAATGCAATGTTTAGTTTTATTGTGGATTCGAGATCCTACAGAGATTTGTAAACAAAATTTTTAAGGTTTAAATAGAACCATTTTTGTCGAGGTATATGATATTGCAACTTACTTCATTTTGGTTGTAATATGATAGTTTTACTCCGGTTATATCATGTTCTAATTATTTACTTCTCTGGTATTGTGGTTTTATTACTGTATTTTTTAAATGATAAATTTAAGGTCGTGATGCCACTACTAATTCGAAACCGTTAAACAAATTCTATTGTATCTAGTTTTTGAGCTAGCAATTTATTGGTTGGATGAATATAATGATGAAGTCGAAAGGGTGTTGCATAGTCATGGCTCAGATTTAGGTTTTTTGGTTTATAGGTGTGTTTTATTTTTTCTTAAAACCCTTGTTGTGGAAACAAAGGGTCCTTTCGGCTGCGAAAAGTTATATCAAGGATGTATACAGGGTTTGATCTCTCGACCTATCCAATTCTGAACTAGTTAGATTATTTTGGTTATTGACATACTTATATACTATGGTAATAAGTGTTTTGGATAATAAATATATCCTGATTACTGTTTAAAATGGAAACAATGGCTATGCCTAACTCTGTCAATTCTTTACTTAGTATTGATTATGGTATTTCTTTTTAAGAATAATCATATTTACGTTTTTCAAATTAGAACCCTGAAATATTGTTTCAATAGTTAGTAATATTTATTTAAAACCCTAGTTTTAACTTATGTTGTTGCTTAAGCCTTTCAGCTGTAAAGATGGATTTCTTTATAACATAATAGGGCTTTAGACTGTTCTTTAATCATAACTATGTTCCTAAATATCATTGTTGGACATAGTTAGTAAGGAAAAATATATAATTGTATTACCTAAGTGATCCCTTTGGTTATAATAAGTGATAATATATGTATGTTGAGGGTTTCAAACTCATAATGGAAAACTTAGTAATAAAACTAAATCAAAGTTGGTTCACTGTTTACTTAACCATGATTATAATAATCTATGAATATGAATAAGATGAAGCTTAAATAAAGTCAGTATCTGTTCTAATAAACTCGGAAACGTTTTATGATATTATATGTATATGTATACAAATTTTTCCTTTATATAACAATTATGATAATCCACAGTTTGCCATTAAACTTTGTAAAAAGAAAAGTTGTAGCATTCCTTATAAAATATTATACAGAAATAAGATCTTTCTAACTTATTCTAATTCAGAAATTATTTAATAGTTCATAGAGGCCCTCCGCATTCATAAACCCTTTAGATAAAATATTACAGCTAATAGGCAAAGCATCTTAGAACCTCTATAACTGTAGAAGAGGACAAACACCCAAAGAATATCGTTCCTCACAACTGTCTCCTGAAAGAAGCCAAGATGAATTGCTTTATGACCCTCAAGCTTGTTCACTAAACCACTAGGACGAAGATGTTGTGTAATAGCCCACACAATAATCTCTGCAACTTATCAAACTTACTAGCATAATTAACTCTCAGCAATTTCACTTTAGCAATCCCCTCATCGAATTCCTCTTGTGTGCCTAACTTTTCAATTTTCAGCAAACTCACAAGGCTCTAATCACTTGGAATAGAATGTAATGAGCCTCCTTCTCCATTCGATGGTATATATATGCTTTCCTAGGTCTTTGGGTCATTTTTTCAATTAAATCACCCACCTGCTCAGTTCCTCTTCTCAGGGAACATGACCACAATTTTAGGGATGTTGCCTCCTGCAACAACGAGAAAGTGAATGTTATTTGCTGCTGCTTGTCATTTGGATTTCTACAGCAAATCATTCCTCCTAGTGGGTCAGTGAAAACTCTTCAACAATCTTCTTTGGATACGTGTCTCCTCTTTTAATTATTTAAATAAATAAAATATTCAATTACAGTCATCCTTGGTCATAAAACTTTACAATAACTTTTAACATAATGTTTTTCTAAAAAAATGTTTTCAGTTGTAGGTGAGTTACAAACAACCCCTCTTAAGTTCAACATCATCCTCGATGTTGCTTAAGTGTCTTCTAAGTCTTCCTAGAACAAAATTGGATATGCCTCTCGCATATGACTCTCCAATTCCTAGGTTTCTTCATCTGGACTAAGGTGCTTCCATTGCACTTTTACCTATCCAATGGTGCGAATCCAGAGAAAAAAATTCGTCCTGTCGAGAATACATCCTGGTTCCACCTAAAAATATCCTTCAGGTTCTACCTGAATAAGATTCCAATCAATCATATGAGTAGCATCGTACACATACTTTTTTCAGAGAAACATGAAATACATCATGTATTCTAAGATTAGGTGGAAAGGCTGACTAATAAGCCACTGGTCCAACTCTTGGCAATATTTAAAAAAATCCACAATACCTGGGTGCTAATTTAGCACAAATCCCCAACTTAAAGAAGCTCTTTATGGGTTTTACCTTGACAAACACATGCTCACCTACTTGGAATTCTTTCTGAGTTCTTTTAAGGTCTGCATGACTCTTTTGTCTGTCCTGTGCAATTTTCAGATTGCTTTATACCTGGTTCACTGTTAGTTCCAGTTCTTTTAACAGGTCAGGTTTTAACATCAATCTGTCAACTGGATTACTCCATGAAATGGGAGTATTACATTTCCTACCATACAATATTTCAAAAGGGATAAGTTTAGTTGAATCCTGATAGTGATTATTATATGCAAACTTGACTAAGTGCAAATAATCTTCCCATTTCTTTGGATGATCTCTAACATACATCCGTAACATATCTTATAGAACTTGATTTACTCTTTATGTTTTTCCATCCGTTTGCAGATGATAAGCAGTACTGAAATTTAATTTAGTATCTAGTCCTTTAAACAAATACTTTCAAAAATTACCAGTAAACTTAGGATCCATGTCAGAAATTATTATCTTCAGAATTTTGTGCAACGAGAAATTTTCCTTCATAAAGTTGTCAACATTATTATCAGTCTTATAAGTAGTTTTAACAGGTATAAAATGTGTTTCCTTGATTAGTTTGTCTACTACTACCATTACAGAATCATTTTGCTTTTGATTTTTAGGTAATCCAGTTATAAAATCAAGATTGATAATTTCTCATTTCCAAAATCGGATTGGCAGTGGTTGCAAAAGACCTGATGGGTGTCGATGCTCAGCTTTAACTGGCTGACATTATATACACCTAGCTATATATTCAACAACTTCATTCTTCATATTATGCCAGAAATAATGTTTTCTTAGCATTGTTATCATCTTTTGATAACCCAGATGTCTCGAATAAGAACTTTGATGTACTTCATTTAAAATCAACAATTTAATTTCTGGTATGTTAAGTAGATATAGTCCGTTTTTATACAACATTAATCCTTTTTTCGTTCAAACTGAAATTTGTTTTTACATTTTCAGATTCGTTTTCTATTACTTTTTCTCTTAGATTTTGATATTCCTTGTCCATTTTTATCCCTTTTTCCAATTTATCATCTCATTCTATTTTGTAGCTGCTAATGGAGGCTATAAAATTCAGTCTTGCATTTCTGCTTAAGGCATCAACCACTTTGTTTTCCTTTCCTTTGATGTGTTTGATCTCGAGATATTATTCGCTTAGGAAATTTAACCATCTTGCTTGCCTTGTGTTGAGATTTTGTTGATCAAACAAGTATTTCAAGCTTATGTTATCACACATTAATAGAAATCTTTTATCGATTAGATGATTGTGCCACATTTTCAAAGCGTGTATTATGGTAGCCAGCTCTAAATCATAAGTGGCATAATTATTTTCATGTTTTTTAATTTTCTTGACTCAAAAGCTATTACAAGACCTTCTTGTGTTAGTACTCCACCCAAACCTTCATTGCATTCATCAGGGCACACAACAAAGTCCTTATTTAGATCTACTATTTTAATATAGGTGCAGTAGTTAACGATTCCTTTAATTTATTAAAACCTTCTTCACACATTAGATCCCATACAAATCCTTTTCCCTTTTTTTGTAAGGATGTTATGGGATTCACGATCTTCGAGAATCCTTCTATGAGTTTTTGGTAATAACCCGTGATTCCCATGAACAATCGTACATCCGATATGTCTTTGGGAACATGCCATTCCATTATTGCTTTTATCTTACCCAGATCTACTGATATTCCTTCCTTGGAAATCACATGACCTAGATGTTACATTTTATCTTTAAAGAATTCACATTTACTGAATTTAGCATACAGTTTATGTTCTCTCATAACCTATAGTATTATCTGCAAATGCTCATCATGCTCTTCTTTTGTTTTTGAATAAATTAATATTTCATCTATGAAGTTGACTACGAATTTATCTAAGTATTTACTTAAGACATTGTTCATTAAACACATAAAAGTTACTCAAGCATTCATTAGCCCAAATGGCATAATTAGAAACTCATAATGCCCGTATCTGGTTCTGAATGCAGTTTTAAAAATATCTTCATCTTTAATTCTGACTTGATGATATCCAGATCTTAAGTCTATTTTTGAGAATATCGTTGCTCCGCGTATTTGTTCGAACATATCATCTATGCGTGGAAACGGATATATGTTTTTAATTGTCATTTTGTTTAAGTGACAGTAATATATACATAAATGTAATGTATCGTCTTTCTTTTTAACAAATAAGACAGGTGATCCCCAAGGGGATACACTTGGTCTTATACAATTCTTATCTATCAGCTCTCGTAGTTGTAGTTTTAATTCATTAATTTCTAATATGTTCATCCGATAAGGAGCCTTTGAATTAGGTAGAGCTCCTGGTACAAACTCAATAGTAAAATCCAATTCTCTTTTTGGAGGTAATACTGGAATCTCTTCCAGGAAACATGTGAGAATTCTTTTAAGATTGGAATATCATCGAATTTTAACTTATCTTCTTTGTTCAAGTGTTCGTCGTTTATTGCATGCACAAAAAAAACTTTACAACATTTTCGTATATCCTTTTTCATTTGTAATGCTGAAATTTGTCTAACATAAACTTTTCTAGGTACCCCCTTGACTGTAACTCTTTCTCCTTTATCATCTAAGCAAGTAAATGTTTTCTCAAAAAAAATTAAAACTAATTTATGTTTTTCTAGCCAGTCCATACCTATTAAAATATTTTAAGACCCTAACGGTAATACATTTAACATTGCTTGAGTTCTGCATTGACTCATAAATATTTCACAGTTTTCAACATAACTAACTACTTTTATTTTGGTCTGTGTAGCTAATTAAACCAACCAAGACTTTTCAAACTTTTTCAAATGTAAATTTCATTTTTATGCTATACTTGGTGACACATAGCTTAAACTAGCACGTGGGTCAATAAAAATAGAAACAGGCTTGTTTTATATCATACCTTCTATTTCCACCATGGATGTTTGATGATCATCCTGTCGAATCTCCAAGGCTTCATTAATTCTGGGCATTTAATTTGCTACGTCACCAACCATTTCTTCCTCCTGAATGGTATGTACATTGTTGTAATTTCTCCTTATGTTCGAACAGTCCTTTGCATAAAGAGGTCCCTGACATTTCCAGCACTTCACAGGTTCTTTTTGTTCATTTTTTTTTAACATAATTATTCGACTAGTCTTTGCATTTTGGTGTTGTAATGTTCTATTGTGTTTTACCTTTAAAATCTATCCCTTGATAATTATTCCTAGGAAAATTCTAGGAATTATTTCCGATGCTTTTGTTCGGATTAAAACCTTTCCTTTTCTAGCTCAAAGTTACTTGTTCTTTTATTTTCCAATTAGGTATGCCTTCTCTCTTGTTTTTAATTTGTTTGTAACAGAAGTTAGCTTTTCTCATTGCCTCTTCAAGGATCTTTGGATTATCAAATTCAATTATGTCCTTGAAACTAATAAGCAAACAACTCAGAAACCTCTGTATCTTAGTCTTTTCGTCGATTATATAGGGTACATATCGTAATAAACTTAAAAAATTACTACTTAATTATTTCATCGTCATTGAACCTAGTCTAAGTGCATAAAAGTCTTTATATATTTCTTCATAATATTGTTCATATACGAATTTTATTTTGAAATATTTCTTGAAATTTCTCCAGGTTACATATTTTAATTTAATCTTTTTAACTCTTTTTATAGCCTACCACCAAATATCAGTATTTCTGGTTAAATTGTAGATATCCACCCAAGCTTTTAGTCTATCTGAGTAGTTATAAATTTGAAATTACTTTTCATACCCAATAGCCATGCCTTGGCTTCACCCTTCTCCACTTCTCCATTATACATAGGAGGTTTTATATTTTTAAATTCTTTGGAGATTTCTTCATAGGGTTTATATTTCCTCTTTCTAGGACCATTGTGGCTATCTCCACTTTCACTAGAATGTTTATATTTTTCTTTGTGTGACTTTACTTTAATTTCTGAAGAAGTTTTACTTTCACTATCATAAATTTTTAATTTCTTACCCTTTCGTTTGTATGATATTGTTTCAAATTCAGTTTCATGTGAACCTTTCTTTTATCCTTTCCTATGTTGTGTATTTTATCTATCAATATATGATTTAGTTCCTTCTATGCTCTTAATATTCTTTTGTTATCTTCATTTACAGTTTATAATTCATCTCTTAAATCTTTTACAGTTTGAAGCAATTGAGATGGTTGATTATTTAATTCCACATATATGTTATCTAGATTATTATGATGGGATCCATCTTCTACAGATACTCTTTCCATTTCCTGCAAAATACAAATTTATATTTCTGTACAGAAATAGTTTTAAAACATGATCAATATTCTAGTTTTCATATTTTGTATGCGAGTTGAGCCAATATTCAGGCCCTAGTGTTTGGAAACTCGCTTGGATACCACATGTAACAACTCCAAAATTCCTAAATAAATAAAAAAATATAAAGGTCTAACTGTAACTATATAATTTAAGTTCACATTGACCCATGCAACCTAACAATTTACCTGAGCTAACATTTATCCCATATCATGACAACTTAGCTATGACAATATTCAACTATGCACCAACATCGTTATATAGAAATAAGATCTACTTGTTTTGGTCAAGATGCAAAGGGAATAAAAATCAATATCATGTTTAAATTATTTGTTAGCCCTATTTAAGAATCTAGGGTAGTGGGTTTTACAAGGCCTACTTAGCTCTTGGCTAAATAAAAACCTACTTTTAATTTTGCAGGTGTTAACGGTGGAGAGCTTGCCTTGTTTTGGTAACACCTGCCTAGGTAAAGTTTAACAAGGGCCTTCGGACTATGATAAGGGAAAAATAAAGCTATCCCTAAGCATTAAAACATGTATTGAACTATACGATACCTCCTCCTTCCATGGATTGAAATCAAGCATAAAATAAGATGATGGGTCCTAAGTTATTCTATGAAACAACCATTACACCATCCAATGATTCTAAGCTTACACTAGATCAAGTGCATGTATAATGTAAACATGGGGAAAGAGGAAAAGGGTAATTCAATGGTATTTGATCTATGGAGTTTTGGGTAAATATTAAAACCTAAGTGGGTTTAATGGAATCCACATGAAGGCTTACGACCTTCCAGTTGGAAAGCATTGTTCTACCTCAAAAAACCCTAAGGGTTTAATTTTCCTCTGCATCGTTTTACTTTGTTTTTGCACTGTGAAAACTTTTCATCTGCACTATGTAGTTGATGGTGAAAGAGGAAAATATAAAGGACTTTAGGTTCTTAGCTTTCTCCCAGACTTCAACAAACCCAAACTCTATAATTTTCACCAGCAAGATTGTATCAGGTTGGCTCCTTGGCCCAACAACATTTGTTTTCTCTCAGCGTTAGTTTTGTGGGATGTTTACGTTATTCTTCTGGGTCATCGTTTCCAACATCGCCTTATATGAAGGGTAAGTCACTACAGGTTGAGTTATTGGTTTTCATTGTTCTTAAAATATATTTTTAAATCTATATTTGACCTATGTGTTGTTTGCTTGCAGGAGGTTATGACCGAGGTTGCTATGTTGGATTGGAACCGGTCTCCATGTAGGTGGGAACATGGTCATGGTAAGACCTGATACCCTACATCCCTTGATTTTTGTGGCTCTTTGGTTGGGCCAACGTTCTCATGGGATGGATTCATTTACATGTTTCCTTCCGTTGAAGTGGCAAACCCTCTTTTGGTTCTACCTTATGGCATTTTACAGGTTGTTGTTTTCTTAAAAGAAGTCTCCCTTAGACCGTGGAGTCCGAAGGGAACTGTAATGTAATGCAATGTTTAGTTTTATTGTGGATTTGAGCTCCTATAGAGATTTGTAAACAAAATATTTAAGGTTTAAATAGAACCATTTTCCCCGAGGTATATGATCCTGCAACTTACTTCATCTTGTTTGTAATATGATAGTTTTACTTTGGTTATACTGTGTTGTACTTGATTACTTCTTTGGTATTGTGTTTTTATTATTATATTTGTTAAATGATACATTTAAGGCCGTGAGGCCACTGCTAATTCCAAACTGTTAAATAAATGTTTATGTCTCTGGTTTTGAGCTAGAAATTTATTAGTTGGATGAATATAATGATGAAGTCGTGAGGCTATTGCGTAGTCATGGCTTAGATTTAGGTTTTTGGGTTTATTGTATTTTAGTTTTTCTTAAAATCCTTGTTGTGGAAACAAAAGGGCCTTTCGGCTACAAAAATTTATATCAAGGTTGTATACAGGGTTTGAGCCCTCAACCTATCCAATTCTGAACTGGTTTAATTATTATGGTTATTGGCATATTTATATACTATGGTAATAAGTGTTTTTGATAATAAATATATCTTGGTTACTGTTTAAAATGGAAACAATGGATACGCCTAACCATGTCAATTGTTTACTTAGTATTGATTATGGTATTTCTTTTTAAGAACAATCATATTTACGTTTTTCAAATTAGAACCCTGAAGTAATGTTTAAATAGTAAGTCATGTTTATTTAACTATAAGATTATGGATATATATATATTGTTTGTTAATATATCATGCGGAGTATTTAATCGATTTATGTGTTCGTTTGAATGAGTCTATAAACCCTAGTTTTAACTTTTGTAGGTGCTTAAGCCTTTCGGCTATAAAGATGGTTTTCTTTATAACATAATAGGGCTTTAGACTGTTCTTTAATCATAAATCTATTCCTAAATCTCATTTTTGGACAAAGAGCTAGTAAGGAAAAATATAATACTATATTACCTAAGTGAGCCCTTTGGTTATAATAAGTGATAAGAGTTGTTTGTTGAGGGATTCAAACTAAGAATGGAAAACTTAGTAATAAAACTAAATGAAAGTTGGTTCACTGTTTACTTAACCATGATTATAATAAGATATAAATATGAATAAGATGAAGCTTAAAGAAAGTTAGTATTTGTTCTAATAAACTTAGAAATTGTTTATGATATTATATGTATACGTATACAATTTTTTCCTTTATAGAACAATTATGATAATCCATAGTTTTCCATTCAACTTTGTAAAAAGAAAAGATGTAGCATTCCTTATAAAATATTATACATAAATAAGATCTTTCTAACTTATTCTAATTCAGAAAATATTGAATAGTTCATAGAGTTCCTTGGCATTAATAAATCCTTCAGATAACAAATTACAGATAATAGACAAATCATCTTAGAACCTGTATAATTGTAGAAGGGGACAAACACCCAAAGGAGACCGTTCCTCCCAACCGTCTCCTGAAAGCAGTCAAGATCACTTGCTTTAGGACCCTAGAGCCTCTTTACTGAAACAACAGGATGAATATGTTGTGTAATATCCCACACGGCAATCTCTGTAACTTAGCAAACTTACTAGCAGACTTAACTCTCAACAAGTTCACTTTAGTTATCCCCTCATCAAATTCCTCTTGTGTGTCTAACTTTTTAGTTTTCAGCAAATTCACAAGACTCTAATAACTTGGAATAGAATGTAATGAGCCTCCTGGTCCATTCGATTGTATATATATGCTTGCCCAGGTCTTTGGGCCGTCAGTTTTGCAATTAAATGAAGCCACTTGCTCATTTCCTCTTCTTAGGGAACATGGCCACAATTTTAGGGATGTTACCTCCTGCAACAGTTAGAAAGTGAATGCTAGTTGTTGCCACTTGTCATTTGGATTTATACAGCAGATCATTCCTCCTGGTGGGTCAGTGAACACTCTTCAACAATCTTCTTTGGATAGGTGTCTCCTCTTTTAATTATTTAAATAAATAAAATACCCAATTACAGTCATCCTTAACCATCCTTGGTCATAAAACTTTACAATAACTTTTAACATAATGTTTTTCTCAAAAAATGTTTTTCAGTTCTAGGTGGGTTACATAAAGACTCTATATACTCATACAGGCTCTGTAGAGTAACTGTGTTAGGTCTACCTTTGACAATCTTTGGTAGATGCAGTGGATTATTCATACCGGCGAACAAAAAGAAATATATGAGCAGTAGATATGTATTATAAAAAAAATATAAGGAATGTGTGCACCTGATATAACCATTCCAGATCGCCTTCCAACCCTGGTTCAGATTAACATTGTTGTTCAATATCCTCCTCTTTACAGTTCAAAACCTGGTGAATTCAATATCATGTGGATTGCATAACCATGAGATCTCCTTCCTTGTTGTTCAATATCCTCCACGTTATAGTTCAAAAACCTTAGCGAATTCAATATCCTGTGGCTCGCATAACTACAACCGCATGTGTTTTATCATAGGAACTGTATTTTATCATTGGAATTGTTTCGAAGAATGCATTATATCCCATGAGTGCACAGATGTAATAAAATAAAGGAGCAGCTAGGTGCACAGAATAAAATAAAGGAGCGCACAGACATAATATCTAGCGGCTCGCATAACCATGAGAGTCCCTTCCCGCAGTTCAAAACAGCAGCCCTATGGTTCAAAAAACTTGGTCCTGCAATTCAAAAAAACGACTCTGCAGTTCAAAAACCATGGTCCCGCTGTCCAAAAACTGTGCCAAAACTATAAACTATAATGGCAAAATAATTGGTTGATACAATGATAAATCATAAGTTTTTGAAATAGAATAACCAATTACGAATATTAGGAAAGTAAATGTATTGTTCTTCTAATTAGTTAAAAGACAAAGTTGACTGTGAGTTAAAAGGAACATCAAACTGGACCATTCATGATTTTGGTTGAGAATGTGATCAAATCTTCACTTAACCAATTTGTAATATCCCATGTACCTTTTTTTAAACTATCACTATGTATAAGTTCCAATATCATCTTCTTTGTAATCATTATTTATAACATCCAATAGCCATGAGTTACTATTTATTAATTCTACCCGTCTCATATATTTCTTGATTATATTTATCATATCTTTCCCAATTCACTTGAGGTTCCAATATCATATTCTTTGTAATCACTATTTATAACTCCCAACAACCATGTGTTAGTATTTATTAATTCTACATGTCTCGTATGCTTCTTGATTATATTTATCGTATCTTTCCCAAATCAGTTGAGGTAGAATTCTTATACTTGAACATATAAATCTTATACTTGAAGTGAGAATTCTAATCACATTACATACTGAGATCAAGAGGAATACAAAGAAAATTACATCACGAGCTTATCGTGTTGATGAATTGCAAAAACGGTTGAACCTCCGGCTCGAGGGTGGGATCGAAGTTATGGAGGAGTTCAAAGATGAAAAACAAACAAACAAGCATGTTCTCTTCATTATCAGCGGTCAAAACATATATGGAAACACTTAAGAACTCATGCATGAAGGACCAAAGCACTTCTCTATGAGGAAACATATTCATAACCTCTATAATAGCATTCTATAGCTTGTGTTGGGCACTGACCATCCAATGAGGCTTGGTGTGCTGCATCAAAATGCTCCAGAAAACTCAGAAGTAGCTCTTGAGGAATTTCATTTATTCCAAAGTGTCCATGATCTCAAAACTATCTCTCACCTTTCTATCTAGTTCATACCTAGTTTGCATAAATGAACATTGAATTGTATGTTAAGGTGGGGGGATAAAAAATAAATTGTAGAATCAATAGTTCCAGTAAGAAATCATTCATTCATTCCCTTGTCAAGCAAAGGAGGTGAAGGTGGGTATTGAAATAGAGTATTTTTTTAAGGTCTAGGAAAAGGTAGATCATTACGTAAGGTCGGTAAGGTTTGAATGGAAAAGTTGATTTCCTTTTGTTGTTATAGTTGTAATTCATTTTGTGATTAGATGCAATAACAACAAGGATTATCTATTCTTATAGAAACTTCAACTCATTTCTAAGCAATGATTTGGTTTTTCAGTTGGATGTATTCAAATTTTTGGCAAATATATTCATCCATATTCTATGTTCAACACAATGAATATAAATAACAAGCATACCAAATATCCATGGAACCTAAAGCATCTAGAAGATGAAGAACAGTATGATTCATCTAAAGGTTTGACTATTTAAGACTTAGTGATCACCTAGCGAAAACAACCAATAAAGAGGAAGGAAGCATAGGGAATAGGACTAAAATACCTCCATTCTTAGCTCTCGGTTCCATTACATGAGATTTCAAATAAGCTAGGGATCCCATACATTTTTACTATGTTGGTTATGGTGTGTTATTTAACCCCTTTTTCATGTTTCTAGACATATTTTTCTTCCAGAATTGAAGAATGGCCACAAATCATGGGCTTGCTCTATGAATTTTGACCCGTCGCCAAGTCTACTATAAATTTTAACTGAAATTTGAAGAACATAGAAGTTTTTTTGTAATTAATGTTGATGTTTTCACAGGAAATATTTTTCTTCATTGTTTTGGTATGTAAACCTTTGTTGGTTCTCTCGTACTCACTCGATGTATGTTTCGTACTGCTCAGCAGAGTCCATCATCAGGATGTGTGAGAAGATTAGAGGAAACATCTTCTATAAAAGAGAAATGTAAGACTGTTGGTTAACCAAGGAGCTCAAGAGCCTATCCATTAATCTCTTTGTCTCTTAGTTTCTGGATGAGAGGTTTCCAAATTCCACTAATAACCAGACCATCATCTCTATTAAAATTCTTAGGATTCTTTTCAATTTCCACCACCTCTTGAATGCGTCTCCTCGTGTAATTATCCTCAATGGCTATGACTTTGGCTTGTTCCATGCACATGTAGTGATTGTTCTTGATGGAGTGTTCTGCTACCGCAAAAAAATTTGTTCTGTATGCATTGTGTTTGAGCAATGCTCTTTCAATCTTGCTTTTATGGAACGCTCAGTCTCACCAATGTATAGTTTTTCGCACGAACAGGGAATAGAGTAGACCCCTTTTTTTAGTTTTGAATCCACGAGGTATTTAGTCTCGTCAAGTAAGTTTCTCAACAAATTTGGAGGAGAGAAGATAGTCCTAATATGTTTCTTCTTTAGTACCTTGGATATCCTTTCTGTCGTTCCTTAAATGTGTGGTAGTAATATTACTCCTTTGCTTTCATCCTTCTTTTCCAGGTTTTGAATCTTCTTTTCCAAATTTTTTTGAAGGCTCGATTTATGTCCCGAACGTTGTAACCATTATTTTGAAGAACCTTATGGAGATGGATCTGGATATTTTGGTGACCAAGTGATAGTAATTAGTTAGACTAACCTCGGTTAGTTTCTTAAATAAAACATAAAATATTTGGAAGATTGTAAGTATTATAATGCCAAGTGATAGTTTCAACTCAAATTAATTTTTATATTATTTAGTAAGTATTATAATACTAAGTGATGGTTTCAACTCAAATTAATTTTTATATTATATAGTCATGACGATCAATAACCATCATCTTGTAGAAAAGCATTTAACGTTGCTAAAAGGTTTTGAACCATTAAATTAATAAATTATTGATAGTGGTTATTAATCCCAATGGTGAAACAACTACGGTGCAATAATATACTCGAGAATTGTAAAAAGAATAAAAAACCTGAAAAAGACCATACTACAAGGACACATTTTGACATAGCTCTCCTTTCAATACTTTGTCAAATGGTAGGTGTCAAGTAAAAGCCAATGAATACTAATTTTTTTAAAATTTATTTTATCTTTGAGAGATAATAAAAATCATACTTATAAACAATGAGATGAAAATTAAATGATTTATTAAAAATCAAATTTAATTACGCCGTTAGGCATTTTTCTCCAAAGAAGTTCGGAAGACAACTGTAGCTTTCGTCGTCTATGCATCCAACCCTGCTCCTCCGCGTGTCCTGTCGGCGATCCGGTCGTCCTCTGCATGTGGTCTTCTCGATCTGCTGGTCCTCCACGTGTTTTAAGGTTCCGCTGCCCTGCTCTGTCCTGCAAGTTTCATTGTTCATGGGCTTTGCCATGACTGTTGAGTTTGTCAGAACCGCCCATTTCGCCTGCAAGTTAGGAAATGGATTGTTGGTGCCGTGACTATTTTTCTGAACATGTGCTGCCTTTCTTGGAAAGCAGTTTGAAATCCGTATCCCGTGATCGTAGTCTTCCTCATCCTTCCGGCATTGTGTTTGACGAGCAAGAAGGACTTCGTGAGACAGCAAGTAGACCTTTATTTATTGCAGCAGCAACAGTTACTGGAGAACAATGAGGTCAAGCAAGAAGATGACGAGGGCATAGAAAATGAGGTTAAAGAGGAAGAGCAGTCTTCTGAACAGCACGGCGATGAAGAAGAGGATGAAGAAGAAGAAGACGTCGAATGCAGTGGCAAGCGGAGCAAGAAAAGCAGGTACCCATTTCACTGTTTCCCCACATTTTACCACAATTTTGAATATAAGCCGATTGTTTCTTTTCCAGTCCATCAGCATAACATTAGTTAGTTATGGCACCGGTGATGCATTTTTAGAAAAATGGGTTTAAATCGAAGCCGCTTTTGCCTTGAGCTTCAACATGGTGGAAACATTCCCGGGCCTTTTGAATTAGGGCTTGTTTTATGGGTATCGAACTCGAGACCTACTCAGTTTTGGAGCGTGCCTGGTTCTTTTTGGAAAGGAAACCGGGCAATTAACTCATGTCACATGTTTGAATAATGAAATGCTCTTGTAAATAAAGGGTTTTAAGGAATGTAAAAGATAACGTTATTTTATTTTTCACGGGAACTTTTTGTCTGTAAATTAACAGACTCTTCACCTCCATTTACAGAAATAGAATTGACCAAAAATATGGATGTCCAACAAATAACAGTTTGAGGCTTTGAGAGAATTAACATGCTCTTTGTATGCAACCTGGACAAAGCTGCTTATAACATGCTTTGTACATTTTGATGATCTTATGGAATTAAACTTCATGTTTTCTTGGAGCAGGTAGGAACAAAGCAGCTGACAGAAAGAAAATTAATATTATCTTAGAATTACTGAGCTCTTACTATTTTGAATCATTTTTTAAGCCTTTACTAGCTTAAAGGGCCTAGCTTTCAGATCCTACAGCGTAAGAGTTTGTTAATATTATATATCCTACAGCTAACAGAAAGAAAATTAATATTATCTTAGAATTACTGAGCTCTTACTATTTTGAATCCTTTTTTAAGTCTTTACTAGCTTAAAGGACCTAGATTTCAGATCCTCCTTAGATGTGGGTTTTTCCTAGATTTCTTATTCATAACTTGTTTTGCAATCGTTTTCCATACATTCAGTTTATATCTCACTGCAAATCTGGCGCTGGAAACATTTTAAATGCAATTATATATCTCTGTGACTGTTTGTAATGAAACTTATCCATGATCTATATGCATCTTCTGCTCTGAAATTACTCCCAATGCATTTTGGTTACATTTCATATAGTTATCTTGCACTGGAACTATTTTTCCTATGTTCCATGTGCTATCTTTCTAGAACTGATCTTATGGAGTTTGTCTGTGACTCTGTCTCTGCTGCATAAGTTTACCCTATGACTATCATTAAAGCATTTTTCCCTTTACCCTTCTGCACATTCTTCTTGGAATTTCCTTATTTTTGTAAAAACCCTCTCAGACTGGCGATCTTAGTATTTTTTTTACTATATTTTTCATATAAAAGTCCTCTAAAGAATTTACCCATTATTCACCCGCAAATACCGCTCTGAATTTGCTTATGTTATTTTAAAACTACTCTCAGACTGGCCAATTAACTCATGTGACATGTTTGAATAATGAAATGCTCTTGTAAATAAAGGGTTTTAAGGAATGTAAAAGATAACGTTATTTTATTTTTCACGGGAACTTTTTGTCTGTAAATTAACAGACTCTTCACCTCCATTTACAGAAATAGAATTGACCAAAAATATGGATGTCCAACAAATAACAGTTTGAGGCTTTGAGAGAATAGGCAGTTTGAGGCTTTGAGAGAATTAACATGCTCTTTGTATGCAACCTGGACAAAGCTGCTTATAACATGCTTTGTGCATTCTGATTATCTTATGGAATTAAAATTCATGTTTTCTTGGAGTAGGCAGGAACAAAGCAGCTGACAGAAAGAAAATTAATATTATCTTAGAATTACTGAGCTCTTACCGTTTTGAATCCTTTTTGAATCCTTTACTAGCTTAAAGGGCCTAGCTTTCAGATCCTACAGCGTAAGAGTTTGTTAATGACACTTGTAATCCATCTACTGCCAAATTGGCATCGATGTTTATGCTAATGTTTCTATAATAGCTCTTAACACGGTGAACTCATGTAATATGCTTAAACCCAAAAAATCTTAGAAAATCAGTAAATACAAGGAAAATAGATAACAATGTTCACTTGCCTCTTCAAGGGGGAAACCTCCAATAGCACTAGCTCCAAATACATTGACAATTCTTGACTTACATTACATATCTTACTACTCTCTATATAGTACTTCAATAGCCCAATTCCAACTACTTGTGGTCTTACTTGCCCTTTTTTTTAAACCATGACTGCTGGGATGAATATGTGCTAGCGTTGGGATGAATGGCTTTTGCCTCCAATTGCTCATGAATGATGTTTTCAATTTCTTTTGTGCAAATGGGTGCCTATATGGTCGTACATTTGGTGGTCGACTTCCTAGAATCAAGGGAATAACGTGATCATGCTCGTCTCTAGATTGGGGTAAATCCTTTGGTGTCTCAAAGACATGTTGATGTTTGTCCAAAACCCTTTGTAAGTCATGTTAGAATTCTGGTGCAGTGTTATCTAGAGCCTGGATGGCATGGAGTTGAGCAATAATTATAGATTGGCCTTTCTTTAATAATTTTTATATCCGATGGGTGACTTATGATTTCAGGGGAGCCACTTGGAGACCTTTAAGGGTGTGAGCATGAGAGTCTTGGGTAAAACAAGTATAATTCCTTGAAGTCCATGGTTATTGGACCCAATGTGCGTAGCCATTCTGCCCCTAAAACTATATCACAACCACCAATATCTATGGACAACATATGAGTTTTGAGATTATAGTCACCCAATTGGATTTTCACATTTTCATGGTGCCTCCCACATTTTATCATCCTGCCATTGACTATGATAATTTGAAAGTTGAGCACTGGGTGTACATAACAGTGGAGTTCTTCAGGCACTCTCTTGTGAAAAAATTTGTGGGGTGCTTCAACTATCAACCAAAACTACCACTTTGCGGTGCTTGATGTAACCTTGAAGTTCCAAATTTTGTGGGGATGAAATACTTGATAAAGCATGAAGAGAGACGAGTGGTTCTTCTTAATTGACTTCGAGATCCAATTCTTGCATAGAGGTTGTTTTGTCAACATCCTCAAACTTAGGAGTATCTTCCACAATGATGTCTTCAAAATGGGTAGGAGTAGACACATCAATATGAAATAACTTATGTTCTTTACATTTATGATCTAGAGCATAATTTTCATCACAATTATAGAAACGTCCGTCTTTGTTGTTCTGCCATTTTTGTTGTAGATAAATTTTGTACTTTCGAGGGAGAAAAATGATTTGTGCTTGAGGAATTGACTTGCAGAGGGCATGAGCGGGGGATGAAAGGTGGTTTGTTGGTATGTGCATTGATCACTGTCTTTGCTTCTAGAGCCCTCTGAGTTGCTTCTAACCAGGTAGCAGGTTGCTGCATTCTGACTTGTGCTTGAATTGCCTCCTTGAGGTCACTAATGAAACATTCTTTTTAGAGAGAATTTGTTAATTTCTTTGTGCGGATGGCTAATTGTTCAAAGGCAAAGATAAAATTTATGACTTACCCTATTTGACATAACTTGGTAACTCATCCCAAATAGCGAGTATCTAATTCGTAATGGTCATGGAGAGATTTAACAAATAAAGTCTAGGGAATGAGGCGCCCATAGGCTTTTTTATGCCACTTCCACCATTTCCATTGTTCTAGATTCAAACACAAACCCCCCACCCTAAGTTTTAACTTTTATTAGTAATATCATGAAGTGCGAAGTAGTGTTCCATCCGTGTATCCCTTCCTGAAGGTTTAGAACCATCAAACTTGTTCATGTCTACCTTAGGAAAGTGGTTCCAGGTGTTATTATCCATTGAGTGTGGGTTAGGGTTGTGAGGCCCCAAAGAGTGTTGTTGGTGGTTAAATAGTCCTGAGCAAGATGTTCCTTCCTAGTGTGTCTCATTGTGTTGTGTATCCTAAAGGACCTCTTCTAACATGCGATGAGATGTTAGTCAATTCAGTGATTCTTTTAGCTTTTCCAACTTCTCATCCAACTTTTGATCTAGGTTTCCTACTTCATTCTTAAGTTCCTTCATTCGACCTTGATTGCCTTGGATGTTTACTTAAAGACTGCTATATTTTTCTTCAAGGTCATCAACCCTTTCGGCATTAGGATGTGTGTTCATGTTTCTTGCGGTCTTGAATGATGGTCTATAGGGAGGAGTACCTTTTACCCATGGGATGGTTATGTGAGAATCAGGTTTGCACTCTAAACTACAAATCTTTTTGAAAGTAGTGTTTGAGGCCAAAATTTTGAAATAAGCATTACTCAAAAAACCCTTATAGGGAGACGGTCTGGATATTTTTTGTGACTTTGAAATTTATGTGTCTCTAAGTATAATTTTTTTACTCTGTAGTAGCTTGATATGTCTACTCTACAATTCCATAGGTTTCACTAAATTTGACGTGACAAGCAAACAAATATGGTAGTTTTTGTTGATTTTGGCTTTCTTGGAAAGGCGAAGTTGTATAGACTGTCTCATGTACAATTTTTCAGTTGCAGATATGAGATTGATAACAAAAGTACTTTGTTTCATATTCTTTTCAATGCAATTGGTGGCACTCAATTTGGATTTCTAAAATTTTAGGTATAACAATTTTACCTCAGACACTTGTTTAAGGCTAATTTTTGGGCTATTCAAATTGATTGACTTACATCGTGTGTATCTCCGAAATGGAAACGATCGAAAAGTTGAAAATTGGACACAAGTTGCTTTGCTATGCCCCTTTTTTTAACTTGTGAGTTTTGGACCCTGAGGTTTCATAGAAAAAATGGGAGTGAAAATGCCAAAATGACTAATTTGAAATGTGAAATTTTCAGAATCTCTCTCAAATGCTTGATCCCAACTTGGTCTTAGGTCTCTCTAAATCACATGCAAGTATTTATGACATGAAACTGAAACACATGAGATCAATTCACTTCTTTTAACCAATATAGCAATCACACATAAAAATTGACACAAAAGTTTTTGGTCTAATGACCCTGGAAAAATACTTGCTAGAATACCAATGAGAGATATAATATCTTTTATTATCTTCAAGCAATTTACAATTGGTACAATAGATCAATCCAACATAGACTTATCTCTGAGCCAAACGGCTTTGATGCACAAGTCTAATCTCTGAAGGATAGCTGGGTAGTGTTCCCCTTAGACTAAGTGCGTCCCTCTCTTTGACTGTGCCTCTCTCTCTGAAGTTGCTCTTTGATTAGGGCCTCTCGCCCCTCTACAGTTGGATCACTTTCTCGGTGATTCCCTCCCTCTCTTAGATTGATGAACTCTATCTCAGAGCTCAATCCCCTCTAGTTATGTCATAAGGCGTTTTCTCTCCGAAGAAGTTCGGGAAGGCACTGTAGCTTTCGTCGTCTATGCGGCCAGCCCTGCTCCTCTACGTGTCTTGTTGGCGATTCGGTGGTCCTCCGCGTGTGCTCTTCTCGATCCGTTGGTCCTCCGCGTGTTTTAAGGTTCCACTGCCCTGCTCTGTCTTGCAAGTTTCTGGTCGCTGCCCTGCTCTGTCCTACAACTTTCATTGTTCATGGGCTTTGCCGTGACTGTTGAGTCTGTCAGAAGCGCCCATTTCGCCTGGAAGTTTCGTTTTTCATTGTTCATGGGATTTTCCATGAGTGTTGAGTTTGTCAGAACCGCACTTGTCTGGCGGTTCTGGAGCGCCGTGGGCGATATTTGGAGAGCTCGTCCTGTGTGAAAGACCAGTGTTTTTTCCTCAGTTTGGCATTTATTCTCGGTTTGGAGGTGGTTGAACATCTTGTCATGGCGACCGCCCCTCCCTGTTGCATAAATGGGTTTGCACAGAGAAGTTGCATTCTTTCTAGTTGCAGGAATTCTGATTCAAAGAGCCAAAGAACTACACAAACACAGGTACGCAATTTCATTTCGAAACCCCTGAATAGCTTAGAATATTTTGTATGTATTTCCTGATTAAGGGTTTCATTGATGGCATTAAGGGTTTCATTCAATGGTCTATATGCCCTCTATTTTTGTTTGAAAGGGGATTTGGTATACTTTAGTCATGTACATAAAAAATAACGCACCAGCAACGGGCATGTTTTGTCCCAAATCCAACTACACTTGGATATATTATGGATCAGATCATCCAAACATATCAGATGGCTTGCACAACCGTATTTACAGTTGTTGAAATGGTATTGAGGGGAGGTGCAGTGGTTGATGCCTTTGTAGACAGCTTTGTATAACCCAATGTTGCCTTAGAATGAAAAGAAGGTTGAGTGAAGAAGATTTGGGTTCTATTTATCTTAGTTTTTTATGCACTGCTGATGATACCTGGTCCAATTCTGTCAGAGTGATCACTTCTATCACAGACGTTGAGTGAAAAAGATTTGGGTTCTGTTTATCTGAGGGTTTTATGTGTTGCTGCTGATATTTGGTTCAATTCTGTCAGAGTGACATCACTTCTATTACAGAACAATATAGGCTGCCACACATTTGAGAAATGTATGTTGCCCCGAGAAACTAGGTTGTTTATTATCATTGCACATTGCATTTGAGTATCATGATTCCATTTTTGTTTCTCTCATTGGAAATCAATTTGGATTAATATTGAATGTTGTGTTTCACTGGGAGACATTCTTGACATCCCTACATCTCTTCTTCTTCTTTTACTGATGGAACTCACTTACTTTTAAAGCCTCCATGCCCTCCCAAAGCCCCAAATTTTCAATTTTCAATTGAAAAGCAAGGGTAGAAACAAGTGAGGACTTTCCGCTTTTAGGATAAATTTTCAGCTTAGAGCAGTAGAGTTTTAGCTTGGATCAATGGAGAGAGCTAATTGTGGATGAGTGAATGTTTGTTTGTTGAAGTTTTTTCTTCAAAATTGAAGTTTTCTCTTCTTATTTCCAACCATCAAACCCCATTCAGGCAACATTACAGCTCTATCAAAAACTAAACGAGTCACTCAAGTTTCAATAGTGAAATGAGGGGCAGTTAAATGGAAGAAACGTGAAGTGGGAGTGCAATTGAAGTGGGTTTGGAAACTGTTGAAAAATATACAGTTGGGCATCCGACTAGCTGGCAGTTTTACTTTGATTTGTTTGTAACTAAAATGTACTTGTTCATAATCCGTGGGAAGCTGAATGTTTTATCAATCCCATAATTGTTTAATATTTATGTGTGTTTATGGTGCATAGTAAAGGCAGTGCTACAAAGTGTACTTGTGTGTATTTTTCCTTTGTCTCTCTAGGTGTTGTTGTTGCAATCTTTCTCATTCATGAACATGATGTTAGAGCTTGTACAGGGATGAACTCTCTCACTAGAGGGGTCCATGGTCATGGGATTTTTCTGGAGCGTAATCCTTAGTCCGTGAGAGTAGATTTCTGTTTATTAGAATTGTGTTCATCGAGTTTGATCTGCTGCTTGATGGGTTATTTAACCTATGTGGGGACTGAAGCATGTGTTGGTCAATTTTCACTATTTTTGTGCATATGAGATGCCAAATTTCTTTTAGTACAGTGTTGGAAGACATGCATTCTCTGATCTGTGTGCTGCATGCCATATTTTCTTGCTGCTCGAGCACAGTGATCCACTTAGAGAGGAGTGCATTAGTTTTGGCTGTTGCATATTTGTTTGTTGAACAACAAAATTGCGTCAGGGAAAGCGCTGCTATTGAAATGTGGAAGTGATGAGGCTTCTGGCCTTCTCACATAATACTGGGGATTTTAATTATAAGCATAACAAAGTTTAAATATTCCTAGGCCTTTTCTAGGATAATAAGCAAAACGGAATTTTAAGTGTTTTAAGACTTCTGATATTCATTTTTGTCTGCAGAATATAAAGAAACCTGAATGCCCATGTTTGAACTGCTTAGGAATATTTAGAATGTAACTAACGATTTGTAAAGATGAAGAGTAGTGCTTTCTTTTGAAATAGTGCCAAAGGAATAAATATTTTAAACCTGTTGTTGTAAACAATTTGCGTCAAGAATAAACTTGGGCCTCTTTTACAAAAGTTAAAGATTTCCTAATAGTTGTATTAATGTTTGGAAACTAATTGATAGCTACCAAAGAGGTGTTATAAAGGGTATTTAATGTTTGAAAATTTGACTAGAGCTACTAGAAGTGATTCTCATTTCTTACAGCTTCACTTGATTGTACTTTTTTAGGATTGCGGTTTAAGGTATTCTGAGAAGTTCAAAAGAGTATTGAGATCCTGTTACCTATTAGGCTATTTGGGACATAGGTCAAGTTGTAGTGCTTTATTTTTTTTCTTGTATCAGTAGCGTTTACATAGGGTGAAACTGGAATTATTCAATGGATACACTATGGAAGTGAATACAAAACAATGGAATGAGAAGGATCTATAGGCTTTGGAAGATAAGCATTTTAGTGTTTAGGGTGTTTGATGTAACCTTCTTGTAGGGGATTTCCATGGTGCTATTTTTTTTAGTCTGTTTGCAATTGCTGTTAGTTTTTACGTAGATTGCTCATCCATTGGAATTATCCATCTTTGTAGCTACCGGAGAGATCCGCAAATGTATCTGCATTTGCGGAATTCTTCTGCATTCTGATGCTGATCTTAGAGAGGAATGTAACGAAACAAAAATGTGGCACTCCTTTGCAAAGAAGAGCCTTCTCTTCAATACACATATTTGAAAGTTTGTTGAAGGGTAAATTTGGTATGAAGTTATGATGCAAATCTAAAGTAGTTATTGAGGATTGTTTTGGTACATTTCACAAATAAAATAACTTTGCTTATGCATGGAATTAAAAAAAATTATGCTTATTTTATGGAATTAAAAAACTTTTATTATGTTATGGTTATAAATAGCCAACAAGCTCTTATAAAATAACTTTGCTTATGCATGGAATTAAAAAAAAATTATGCTTATTTTATGCAATTAAAAACATTTTATTATGTTATCATTATAAATAGCCAACAAGCTCTTAACCTAGGATAATAGATGTACCAGCACCAAATTAGAGGTTTTGCCTATTTGGTCACTTCTTTCGGTTTCTATTCATTTGGGGATCCCTCTCTTATTTGGATTTGGGGATTCACATGTTATCATCTCTTGGGTGAAGAGAACTTCTTCATTGAACTCCACACTTCTGAGTCATTGGTGTGATGACATTCTTTCTTTGCTGCATCATGTCCCTTTAGTGACCATCAATCATATCTACCGTGGACATAACTAGCAGGTTGACGGTCTCTCCATACAGGCTCTTACGTTGGCCCCGAGGCATGGGGAATTTTCTGCATCTTTAGATGGTATTATCATTGATCATGGGATATTTCAGTTATTTTGGCTTGTGCCAGAATTTTCCCTTTCACTCTCTTTATGAGGCACAAGCATTCAGTTTGAATGAATGGTTCTTTAGCTGTCATGGATGTGCCTATCAGCCTTCTTGTTATGCTCCTGATTCATATGTTTCTTGGTCTCTCACGAATTGTTTCAGCTAGATTTCCTGACCTATTGCTACAGGAATGATGATACAAGTCTGCCCTTTCCACACTTTATGCTTTTATGACCCCGTTTTGGTTGGACGGCTGGAAATCTCCGACTTTATAGCTATCAGAGAGATCCGCACATGTGTATGCATTTGCGGAATTCTTCTGCATTCTGATGGTGATCTTAGAGAGGAATGTAACAAAAAAAAAATGTGGCACTCCTTTGCAAAGAAGAGCCTTCTCTTCAATACACATATTTGAAAGTTTGTTGAAGGGTAAATTTGGTATGAAGTTATGATGCAAATCTGAAGTAGTTATTGAGGATTGTTTTGGTGCATTTCACAAATAAAATAACTTTGTTTATGCATGGAATTAAAAAAATTTATGCTTATTTTATGGAATTAAAAAACTTTTATTATGTTATGGTTATAAATAGCCAACAAGCTCTTATAAAATAACTTTGCTTATGCATGGAATTAAAAAAATTTATGCTTATTTTATGCAATTAAAAACATTTTATTATGTTATCGTTATAAATAGCCAACAAGCTCTTAACGTAGGATAATAGATGCACCAGCACCAAATTAGAGCTTTTGCCTATTTGGTCACTTCTTTTGGTTGCCATTCATTTGGGGATCCCTCTGTTATCTGGATTTGGGGATTCACAGGTTATCATCTCTTGGGTGAAGAGAACTGCTTCATTGAACACCCCACTTCTGATTCATTGGTGTGATGACATTCTTTCTCTGCTGCATCATGTCCCTTTAGTGACCATCAATCATATCTACCGCGAGCATAATTAGCAGGCTGACGGTCTCTCCAAACAGGCTCTTTTGTTGGCCCCGGGGCATGGGGAATTTTCTGGATCTTTAGATTGTATGATCATTGATCATGGGATATTTCAGTTATTTTGGCTTGTGTCGGAATTTTCCCTTTCACTCTCTTTTTTGAGGCACAAGCATTCAATTTGAATGAATGGTTCTTTTGCTGTCATGGATGTGCCTATCAGCCTTCTTGTTATGCTCCTGATTCATATGTTTCTTGGTCTCTCATGAATTGTTTTAGCTAGATTTCCTGACCTATTGCTACAGGAATGATGATACAAGTCTGCCCTTGCCACACTTTATGCTTTTCTGTCCCTGTTTTGGTTGGGCAGCTGAAAATCTCCGACTTTACAGCTATCAGAGAGATCCCCAAATGTATCTGCTTTTAGTATTATTCCAATTTAGTATTATGATTATTGTCTTATATTACAAGTATTAGATCAAGAAGCATGTCAAGAGTAGTTTCCTCTATTTGAACTAATTATATAATTTCGATTCACTTTTTTGAATAACACATGATAGTCAATCTTTTGAATAACACATAATTATACAGTGATGACACACAAGCAAAAAAAATACCTGCATTCAAATAGAGAAGATAGTCAATCCCTTTGTTCACTTGCGCATCACATCGTTGGTTTGAATCTCCTCCCTATACACTGATCGAAAAGAATGCAAACCTAGATATGGAAGATTAGAGGACAAATAGACTGTGTTGCATCAGAAAAGTATAACGAGGGGTGTATTGAAGCGACGAGATTTGGACTCAATAAAACACAGAATCGGGATCGTAATGAGACAGTCAGTTGACCAAAAGGGATATGTCGAGAAGGCCCAAAGTATCCAATAAATTCCTTGCTAGATCATGCCTCTAATACACTTTAAGAATTTACAACCTAAATTTGCATAGTTCCATTGCATGTTTTTTTCTCACATTATATTAAAAAAAAAGTATATATATGCCACTATTCTACATTCTACTCTTCTGCCTGCTACAGTTTCCTTGTATGTATTGAATCCTTGTATGTCACTTGTGCAATAGTATATATATCTACATATATGTATATATACACAAAATAAAAAAATTCATATACTTGTACAGTTTCCCTTCTACTTGTACACGTTGCTTAACATAGTTGCTCACATATACTTACACCCATACGTTGCTTCCCACACCTCTTCTCAGTTACACAGAAAATAATAAACAAACAACACCATAAAAACCAAATACTATCACTTTTCACTTGCTAAATACCAAAACAAAACAACCTCACCTTCTTCCCTCCCCCCATCCACCCCCCAAAAAAACACTCTTGCACTCATGCATATATTTCTGTTCATTTGCTTCCAACATCTTGACTTCGTTTTGTTTCATCTACTTGAATCTACCATAACATTAGACTTATAACATTATTTTCTCTCTACAATAGAACAAACAAAAAAAAGAACAACAAAATGTCCATTACACAAGTTTTCAACTTTTTTTTCCTATCATCTATGATGTGAATATCTTCTTGCTTTTCTTATTCGGTACTATGAAAAAAAATGTTTGTCTAGCAATTCAATTACAAAAATATATGTGCCTTGCTTTACTCTATATTATTTGAACATGTTAGGCTTTTAATCGCTCTTTTTTCTCTCTTCCTAGCTCTTCAACAACAAAGATGGACATGCAATACCTGAACACCCTTGCTGACTTCTGCAAGCAAATAAAGGAACAAGAAGCATCGTTGCAACAAATTGAAGCACGGTTCCAATCAACTTCAAACATCCCACTGAATCCGATTCACCCTACTATTAAGCTTCTCTAAAAAATAAGAGCCTTCCTTCAACGCATGATCCATATGCATGAAAGGGACACAATGTAAAGATCCGCAAAGACTTAGTATCCCGCCACCCTTCTCTTGCTCAATACATAACCATTACCTGGTGTTGTTGTTGCCATAGTCCCTCTTGCATTTATGACTAGAGCCTCCTCCTTGCTTGCAATTCTCTTTTCCCTCTCCTTACAACCCAACAAGCCTTCTTCTTTGATTCCCACACCTTCTTCAACTGCCATTACTACCCTTCACTTGTACGTACTACCTTGTCCATAACCTATGCTTTTCTTGAATAGATGTATTACCCTTTTCCACACATGGAATGAAAAAACATTGTACATATTACATGCTTCCACTACTACCACAATACATGTACATTTATTATATTTCCCTTCTACTTGCATGTAATGCACCTCTCTAAACTATGTACTCTATCAAACAAACACTTCTTTTACAAATACAATGCAACAAACTCTATGTAAATAGAAACAGTTCACATTATACTCAGTTCTTAACTTCTACTGTACATTTAATCCATGTATATATTTACCTTCTACTTCTTCTCATTACACATATGTATATTCTTTTTCCCATGGACTCCCTATACTTGCTTTCAAAGTAAATATGTTGTCCATTTGTTACTTCTACTCAATTTAGACTGTTTGGACATTAAATTGGTTGTAAATATTCGCAATCTTCATTTTGTTTCAAATACTCTCTTATGATCAGAGAAACAGTTCACACTGTATTGTATGTACATAGAAACAATTCACAATATATATTAAATTCTTTAGTTATGTTGTACATTTATCCTATCTCTTTATTTAGCTTGTACTTATTGACTTCATACCTATGTCTGTTTTTTCCCCTAGCGCGCCCCTATACTTGGTTTGAAAGTAAATTTGTTGCCCATTTTCTAACTTCTACTACAAGTATACTATTTGTACATTCAGTTGATTTCACATATTTACGATACTCGAATCGTTTCAAAATACTCTCCATAAAATAGTATATGGTCTGTAAATAAATAAGTGTTGCAACAGTTTGTTAGTCGGTTTTTAAATTTACTAGTCCAGCTACTTCATATGTACTTGTCCTCTCTGGTTCCCGCCACTGTAAGCTTCCTTTGTGGCATGCAAAGCATACAACTCCAAACTAAAAGGTACTGTCCTATCTACTTTTCTTTCCATGCTATTTGAACATTTTATACAAGAAGAAACAAAAAAAGTACTTTATTTACTGAATACTATATTTATATTATAGTTCATTGTTCTTGTGTTGTGTGCTACTCTAACAGGTTATCGTATCACGGTGGGGAGAAGGAATCCATTGGTGGTGCATAATTTTTTTATCCTTTTGAGGTAAATATCCTCAATATGATAGCTTGGCATGTACTATTTGAATGGATGGCAATTACATCATTTTTTGTAATATAACTATTAGATTTTTCACACACATATATATATATATATATATATATATATATATATATATATATA
>LPNX010698518.1:3194-18230 GCA_001517045.1 Pseudotsuga menziesii
CTCTCTTTCATTCATGTTGCTGAACTCACCTTTAAGTGGAAGTGTGCTGCCTTGGGAATTGAAAAGTTCTACTGTGGTGAAGGAAAGGTAGGGAAAACTGTTATGATTCTGTCTTACTCTGTGTAAAAGATTGCTTACATAAGAGTGAAAGTGATGGACACCACGAAGAGATCAGAGAAATGTAACCAAAGTGCAGAATCTAGGTTCTTAATGGGTGATGTTTTGGAGTGCAGTATTCTTTGAGGGTGATCTTGACATTAAATAGTGGTGCCATGGATTCCTTTTATTTTTCCAGGGCTTAGGGAATCTGTGAAAGAGCTAATACTTTTAACACATTGCAACGAAATAGAATTGCTTCTCAACTTTATAAATCAGTTCTTATGTTGAAATTGTGGTCGACATCTTTAGTTGGACTTGTTTAGTTGTAGGTGGGTAAAGAGTAAAGCAAAGATATATGGGTTCCAGCTAATCCTTCCTGGCCTCATCCAATGCCAATCCTGGTTCTTTAGTGGATTCCTGCCTAAGTAAAGTTCCAGCCAGGGCCGCTACCAGTTCGTTCTAGTTCGTGCAGGTTAATAAAAGGAAGTGTATCATAGCAGTCCAATTGAGTAAGATTCTTACAAGTATTCTAAAAAGAAAGCATATACTGAGTGGCTCTGTCTGGGCATAATATACTATAAATGTCTTAAAACCCCGTCCAACCTTCCTGATGTCCCATAATAAAGCGATCCGGTAGTTGTTCATGGTTCAACGATATCAACCCAAAATGAATGCAAACATGCTCACTAAAAGAAGAGCTTAGCAGTGGCTTCTATTGTTACACTCTTATTACGGGGTTATCAAATTGCCATCTTAGAGAGACAATCAACAACCACAAAAACACAATCGTTACCATGCTTGGTTGAGGGAAGACTTGACATAAAATCCATGGAGACTTACTCCCAAGGCTTATCTGGAGTGGGCAGAGGATTGATATCCCTTATTTATGTTTGCTAGTTTAGTTTGTGATGGCACAAGCGGCAGTGCAAGATCTGATATATCTATTGATGTTTTGTTTAAGCATTGGCCAATAGAAGTACTTAGATCCAAAAATATACTTAGAAGTACTAAAATGATATTGTTTTCTTTGCAAACTTAGATCCAAGAATATTTTAATTAGATGTGGTCATTTGTGTTTGCTCCAAAGAATACACTTTAAACATAGGTATTTCTAGAAGCTTTGTGAGTTTAAGTCATCTTGCTAATTGATTCTCTTGATGCATAACAGGGTTGAACCTTTTCTTCGTGGACAATTTGAATTTCTCTTGATACATAAGATGGTTGAACCTCTTCTTCATGGAGAATTTGAATTCAGATCAATAGGTGATTGATTATCTTCAATAAAAAAACATATTCTAATGGGTTTGACCAATAGGTGATTCATTATCTTCAATAAAAATACATATTCTAATGGGTTTGTTGATAATGGAGATAAATTTATTTCATATCGACCTCAATGGTTAGCATATTGTTTATATTAGTTACTCATGTCGAGTTATAAAGTATGCATCAGAATTGTGTGACCAAAAGTTGAGTTTCTCACTATTAATTTTTAAATTGAACTTTGGGATTTTTACTATTTCTTCTTACTAAAAAGAAATATATGGTAATAAATTTTCCTATTGTCAATTAAGAAGTTGATGATACTACTTGATAAGTGGATGTGATGCCAAGTTGATGAGGAACACTAACACTATAATGATCCCCATACCAAGTGAAAGAAGGTATTGATTGCTTCAAATACATAATTGCACAAATCTAAATATTATCAAAGAGTGTAGATCTACTATAAAGACAAAAATAAAAAATAAAATAAAAATAATTACATCTAAAAATCATAATCAAATTATGGACAATCTCAAAAAAAATTAGAGGACAATAAGATGTCACAACAAGAATTGTAAAAAAAATTATAGAGGACAAGTTTGCAAAAATCTGGCATTCAAACATTCCACAGAAGATCAATTGCTTTATTTGGTTGGCATATAACAAGAAATTGAACACTTGGGAACACTTCCAATCTATATGTTTTTCATAAAAATACCTCAAAAATCTCTCTTCATGATCTAAAGAAACCCATATTGTCATAACTATAACCTTAGATAGAGTTCATCAATCTAAGAGAGGGAGGGAATCACCGAGACAGTGATCCAACTATAGAGAGGCGAGAGACCCTAATCAAAGAGCAACTTCAGACAAAGAGGCACAGTCAAAGAGAGGGACGCACTCAGTCTAAGGGGAACACTACCCAACGATCCTTCAGAGATTAGACTTGTGCATCAAAGCCTTTTGGCTCAGAGATAAGTCTATGTTGGATTGATCTATTGTACCAATTGTAAATTGCTTGAAGATAATAAAAGCTATTATATCTCTCACTGGTTTTCTAGCAAGTATTTTCCCAGGGTCATTAGACCAAAAACTTTGGTGTCAATTTTTATGTGTGATTGCTATATTGGTTAAAAGAAGTGAATTGATCTCATGTGTTTCAGTTTCATGTCATAAATACTTGCATGTGATTTAGAGAGACCTAAGACCAAGTTGGGATCAAGTATTTGAGAGAGATTCTGAAAATTTCACATTTAATTAGTCATTTTGGCATTTTCACTCCCATTTTTTCTATGACACCTCAGGGTCCAAAACTCACAAGTTAATAAAAAGGGAACTTGTGTCCAAGTTTCAACTTTTCGATCGTTTTCATTTCGGAGATACACACGATGTAAGTCAAGCAATTTGAATAGCCCAAAACTCCTCATCAGACAAGCCTTTTTCTAAACTATCAAATAGTTTCAAAATAGATTGGTGGGTTAACAGAAATTCTTATGTGTTTCCCAATGATGTTCTTTTTCTTATTAATAGGTTATACTGGTTAGGCAATGATAGATACTAGACTACCTGTTCTCACTTACCCGCTAACAATTACCTTCACGGCGTATTATTGCACCTTCCTTGGGGCAATTGCTAGTTGTATCTAATATTGCATCTAGTTTTGTGTCTGATACTGCATTCCATCTTGCATTCAATATTACACTAGTTTTACGTCCAATGTTTCGTCCCATCTTGCATCCAATATCGTGTCTTGTTTTAAGTTTTTATTTACGCCAAGTGTTGCTTCTAGTTTTGCACCTGGGGTTACTCCTGGTTTTATGTCCATCAATACACCATATTTTGTGTTCAATTTAATGTCCAATTTTACGTCTAGCTAGGAGTCAACTTTTACATCTACTATTGTGTCTAGTTTTGGTCCTAGTATTGCATCTGGTTTTGAATCATTAATTATGTCTAGTGTTGAGTCTCTTTTTGCATCCAAATTTGTGTTTCATGTGACATCCATTTTTGTGTCCACATTTGCCTCTGACATAACGTCCACTTTTGCATCCACTTTTTTGTTTGGTGTGACGTCCACTTTTACATCATGTTTTGCATTTAGTGTTGCATCTAATATTGCATCCATCTTGCACAACTACATTTTTGGCCTTCAAAAATACATTGTAGTATCATTAGGGCATGGAGGAATCGAACCATCAACCTCCTGCTTGTAAAGCAGGTGCTCTTCCATTGAGCTAACACCCTTTAAAAATAGGGAAGAGGAGCAATATTAAAACATATATTCCATCATTTGAAATTCTAATAAAAGGCAATAAGATCCAAAGACAACCATGCTTAAAATCCAATCTATTTTTCCAAACACATTAATAAACACAAAAATCCGTTGTGAACAGGCAACAAAATATCCTAAACAATTACACAGTCTATTAAAGTGGTCCACAAAAGGGTCCTAGAGAACAAGAAAATGTATTGATGCATACCTAATAACCTAAACTTGAAAAGGACAAAAAATAAGAGATGTGTTTAAGAAATAGTTGTAGAATCCAATTGAGGATGTGTGTGTTGCTACATAAATGTTGATATTCATTGATGATATGATTTTCTTCGGCAATGGAATGGTAAGAGAAGCACCCAAGAATGGTTACTAAAAGAAGATACCTACTATGTGCATCATATATGATCTAATGAAGATTTTAACAATGAACACCAACAAAGAGGATTTATATTATGTGCATTATTTATAATCTAAAAATTAGTAAGATGTCAACATGGAAAAGCATCATGCAGGTTTCCACAATTGATAAGGCCACAAGGAGGTAGATGAGGTTGAGGGGTTTCCTATCTTACTAACGATTGTTCCATCAAGGGATTTTGAAGGGGCATTCCATGACTTCATCAAGTTATTCATTATTGTCAAGTTATTATGTAATAGAAACCACATGAAACAATAAAAGTGCACTTAGGATGCCAGATTATCAACATTTACCACTATTAACTCTGAAGTTATACTCACAGTGTTATATTGTATTTAGTTTTCACTAGCTGTGCCCCATTTTTCTCACGACTCTATCTTTATCATTAGTTACTTTGCATATATAGTGTTTTAATAATGGTGTAAATTTTTGGAAGGATGCACTAGCCTACTCATGAAACTCAAACTCGTTGTTACCCTTCCATTTCAACATCTCCTATAATTCATGATTGTGCAGACTTCAACCTTTGTTTCATTTTCATTTATAAACTACAAGCATGACACATCTCATCCATATTAGGCTTTAGACTGCACCTTGTTGCTCTCAGTACGAAAATGAAAAAAAATCATTCTTTCTATTACTCTCATTTTCTTTTCTGACCCCCCCTCCCCCCACCACTTTAATTGTTGGAGGATATAACTAGCAGTATTAATTCCTAAATCATATGTTGACATTCTCCTTTATCCTTCTTTTTCTATCATTTGACTTGAATTTTTAAGATTACCATTAATTATTCCAGGATGTTTGAGTGGTTCCAACCTCATTGAACTTAATATGAAGACAATAGAAATACATATCCCATTAAGAATTCAACAGACCTGGAAAATTTCATGATTTCAGTATTTAAAGATTGGATCATTTCAAGGCCAGATTCTATCCTGTATGGTAGTATGGGATTGGCTTTTAATCAAGAGCACCAAGCCCTCTATATACCCCATTGTTGATGGTTTTTACTTTTGAACTCATCTATCATGACATTAGTAAAAAAGTACCCTTCACTCGAGGAAAAAAAAACTTATTAGACATGTTAAGCTTTCTATCTCATTTTAATGCTTAGATTAGCCAATTTTATCAAAATTGGAGGGTGCTGATTTGAGCCCAGATTATCAACATTTACCACTATTAACTATGCCTATAAAATTTCTACTCACAGTATTATAATGTATTTAGTTTTCACTAGCCTATAGTCAAGAGAATAAAAATACCAAATAACTGACACGCAAAGCATTATATCTTACGCATGGATTAACTAAACGAAGTCGGAAGTTTATTGGGTACTGATAACATACCTTGGGTAGCCCACACCAAGAAATAATCATTGAAGGGCAGCCTAAATCCTGTATATATGAAATTGAAAAGGGTTGAAGGTGGGTTTCAATTTGAGAGTTTAATTGTGCAATTTGTTCGTAATTGTTGTTTCCAACAGAGTTTTCTCCAACAATTAAAACTAGAACAACTCATTAACATGGAAAATAGATACATGCATCCACCTACATGGATTGATGTGGAACAATTCTTGATTTTTATGTTTCCTGTATCATCGATCGTAATAAATTAGAGTTAAAGAGAAAGTTGGACAATCAATGAAAGAGGGTGAACTACTTGTTGTTTGACCACATTTAAGGGGGATTTCCATTGAAGAAGGGCACGACTATAGTTTGCTAGAGTGGTCTTGCCAATGGGGGAAAGGAGACATAGTTTGTATAATCCATATCTAATGTCAGAACCGTGCAAGGAGGAATGGCATCTTATTAAATATTTACAGGAGATTACCTACTTTTGTCGATAGCTCGATTATTTGTCTATCATCATACTGTTATTAAACATTATATTTGACATCAAGGAGGTCGCTACAGGAGTAGGAAAATGGGAAGCAGTACCTTAAGTCAGGTCTGATCCAAAAGGGATATTGGTGCCGTGATGTATAACTTAGGTAAAAATTGTCCCACCCAGATTGAACATTGGTTGTTTCACTTTCCATCATTCAAGTCCCATTTAGAAACATACACTGGGCTACCTCTTCAGATCCAAGCACCACACAAATATAACCCTTCCCAGGCCCCCAAGAAGATTCAATATGCCATCCACAAGGATTCTATTGCCAACATGCCATTTATATAGATATCTTGATCCAATGACATTTTGCGAAAAAAGTGTAACAGCTCTTTTCTCGTCTCTCTGCTGCTGCTTTAATTTTGAAGACAGGAATGTCCCTCAAGTCCATATCAAATTAGCTAAGTATCATTTTTTTGTAAGCAGTGGGTCTTGTTTTGTACCGATAACAAAGTATTGTTTAATGATGTATGCCCCTAGTTTAGTGGGAATCAGAGGAAGGCTCCATCTGAAACCTTATGTGAGCAAGTCTCCTTGGGAACATTAGAGAGAGATGACCAAGGTTGGGACCCATATTCAGTTGTTGCATTATGCTCCTTTTTTTGGCCCCTATCACTTCCATCATCACTTGACCCTAGAAGCCATGTTTCTAGGGGAGATACTCACAAAACCAATTAAGTAAAAATGTTCTAAAGCATGAAAACAAGATAAACATCAAAACCACATTACTAGGCCTGTGAAATCCTGCTTAGACTCTAATATCAGACTATTGAATATGTACAAAGTTTAGGTCCTTGAATCCAGCCGTTTGGAATAACATTTGTATTAGATTGCAGGTCTCTAAATTAGATCATTGCCAAATATTCAGATGGATGGGTTGGAAATCATAGGAATATTCCATGAATTCAATTTCTGGCCACAAACAAGGTTGATTATGCTGATATGATAGATGGAGGGTGAAATAGGCCACCAAAGCTACATTGCAGCCCTCGGAGCATAAATGCTGACATGAATCACAATATCCGGGCATGTGAAAACCTATTTACTGTAATAAAATAGTAAGTTTCTATTTTCAGAAACTCAGTTGTTACACTCTGAATTATCTGTACTCAGAAATATCATTATATGCCATGGTTCTCAGCAGGTCTGGTGTTCTTCAAGTGGCAGGCTGCATCGCCTTTGAAACTCAGTCTTCTTCTGTAGCAGCTGACAGGCTCAACAATGGCTTTGACGCCATCTTATATATTTATCAGAGAATGCAAGGCATACGATTGAAGAAAGATTTTAAATCACTAACATTTATTTGGATTCAAGACCACAACACCAGTGCTTTGTAGGATAAATTCCGAAGTCAGTTCCACATGAGAAGGATAAGAATTATCATCTGCATTTGGACTAATTCAAGGAGGAAATGAGAATCTTGGGAATATTGCTCTTGTGAAAGACACTCTAGAAGAATCTTGAGGGTTTAAGATCAAAAAACTGTTAAGAAACAAAAAAGGGGTGAAATTGGTCTTAATTCTCTCTTGATCACACATTGTTTCTCTTGGACCAGAAAACTTATCCCATATTTCAAGCCTACTATATGAGAAAACAAGCTGAAGGACTTGAAATATTTATTAAGAGTGGAGAACAAAAAGAGAGACTAAATAACCCCATTTCTTTTTTCATTCTGAAGACTCCATTGGACCTTGTCCACCTCTTTCAGACAAACAAGAATGCCAAAAGCATATGACTTTAATAATTAGGACCTTCCAACTGTAGGAAATTGTTCATGCCTCTATTAGAGTCCTATTGAAGTGCTCCCAACATATTATGTTTTATTACACTAGCCAATCATCATAAGAATGACTGGGGCCCTTCATGCCAGCTTGTTTAATATCAAACACATGGATTGCAAGTTGCTATACAATCCCATGGCATGAGAGAGAGAGGAACAGGAGAGAGAGAGAGAACCTGCTCATAAGAGTAAGGTATTCATTTGGTTGCATGAGAGAGAGAGAGGGAGAGGGAGAGGGAACCTGCTTGTAAAAGTAAGATACTCGTTTGGTTGCATGAGAGAGAGAAAGAGGGAGAGGGAGATAGTAAGATATTCGTTTGGTTGCATGAGAGAGAGAGAGAGGGAGAGAAAACCTGCTTGTAAAAGTAAAAGTAAGATTTCGTTTGGTTAAAACTAAAAGGATGGTGTCCTGAAAATAGCTAAAGTAAGGGCAGCATGAAATCATCCTCCAATAATGATTTTAGCAAGTACTCATCTTTCTTGAATTCCTAGATCATTGTGTTTGAATATTCCAACTTCTCAAATTAACAATTATAGGGGAAGGAGCCCTTCATATGAGCTGGTTTCATCTCAAAGATATAGAACTGTTGTGGCTGTAATTGAAAAGAAGACAATGCCTGTGCATATCCATAGTATATCTTCGAGTGTTTAAGAGCAGTACCATGAGAACAGCTCGAATATCGTCAGTGAAATAATTTCTTCCTTCAGCAACATAGTCATTCTAGTTTTAGCATCCAAGGAAATGAGTCTTACAATAAATGTTTTATGGGACATCAAGGTACTCTTGAACATGGACTCTAAGTGCTCTGTTATTATAATCAAACTCGCAAATATCATGTCAGGAAAATATAACACCAAGGATCCAGAAAGAAAATTATCAAAAATATTGAGGAAAATTATAAATATCAGCAAACTTTCAAAATTACTAAAATATTCAATTATTTTCATTTTAAAAAAATTGAAGAACCCCCTACCCCTGTAGGCCTTTTACAGGCAAAGGTAACATTAAGTAACCCCTTGTTATCAATTCCCTATTTTTCCTCTTCAAAATGAGGGGGGAAATCCAAAATTTAGAAAATCTCCTGATCCAACCCACTAGTTTCTATCATCAAACAGTATTTTGATGATGTATTGCGATATTTCACACCCCTCAAGAATATAGTGATTTTTTGGCCAATAGTATCAGGGAGTTGAAACACTCAAAATATATTGAAAATATTGCAATATATCACCAATATTTGAAACTATGAATTAGAAGCATCATCTAAAGGAATTTATTTGGACAAAGGGGCCTTTATTTGAGTGTTTCATCTCAAAGATATAGAACTGCAGCCTGTAAGTGTCCCAGTAATGAGAAATGGAGAATGCATGTTTATAGCCAGCTGCAAAGTAGATCTTTGAGTGGTCAAAGGCGATATCATGAGAACAGCTAGAATATTATCATTGAAAATATATTCTCCTTCTGCAGTATAGTTGCTCTCAGATTAGCCTGATAGGTAATGAGTTACTCCCAATGGATATTTTCCGTAGAAGGATCATTATACATCCCACAGGCGAGATGTGTCACAACTTACAAGTGAAATTGTAACACTGACATCACATCATATTTTCACATTAAAAATAATAATATAGTTTAATAGTAACCAGCCTATATTTATCTCCCTGGATCTATCCAGCGCTAAGAGGGATAAAATACTTTAAGGTGCAAACCTTTTGTGAGGGATCATCAACCTTTTGCACCATAAAAAAAGTTTGCACCTCAATGGATTTGATCCCTTTGATCCCTCTCTGCGCTTGATAGATATGGGGTTAAGATGGAAATAGGATAGTAGGGACACCAAGGAACACTTAAACATAGATTCTCAAGTGCTCTGATATTAGAAGAATCATCTAAGACTTTAATTATGGAGACGTACCTTGATCACACTACTAAAAAACCAATGTTCCAAAGAGTTTTTGGGGCGGGGGAACATGGGAGCAGGGAAATGCATAAGGGGGACACGTGATAGCCACCCCAAATTTTAGGGAAATTTTGGGGAAACGGGGGGACGTCAGAGTCATAAAAATTAATTTAAAATATAAAAATGATAAATCCCAACAGTAACTATTACCATCTAAAAAGTAAAACTAAAAACTAAATTCATCATTATGGAATGTACATCTATTAGTTATTACCATATCAAATTTCAAATTTGTAAATGATACTGAACTATGTTTCTATACCTATGTAAAAACTAAATAGTAAAAACTAAATATCATAATTATCATTATGCAATGTATATATAAATTCAAATTTCAAATTTGTAAAAGATAATGCAACAAATGTTGAAGTCTGAAATAGTCAAATAGATACCGAACAATGAACACAGAGAATTTAGGACAGTGATGACTGCTCCAAGTTTAGTTGCAATATGATTATGAAATGAAATGGTGAGGGTAGCATTTAAAAAGGTGTTAGACTCTTAGGTTAGTCGAGGATATAATTTAATTTTGGTTTAATTATGTTTTAATTTTTGAAACACTTTAAATATTTTAATTTACATTTTTTTTATTGTCAAAGATGAAAATTTGGGGGGGGATGGGGGGACGAGGGGATGCCTAGAAGTCCTCCTTAGGGGAAACGTGTTCTGCACTTGGGGAAACTTGTGGAAACGTGTTTCCCTGAGTTTCCCCAAAAGGGTGACGTGGGGAAACATTTTCCCAGGAGTTTCCCACCCTGGAAGACAAGTCCCCATGGAACACTGTAAAAAACACAGCATGATGTATTTGGAAGAGGATTATCCTATTTCATTGGAATATGACCCACTAACTCTGAAAACAAAGACGGTATCCCATCAAGGCCAAATATTCAATTTTAGTATCTAGCACCAATAGGATGTCAGTTTAGGAACTTCTCAATGATCCAACAGCTACTTAAAAGGCGAAAAAATCATGAGGGACCTCTCCATGCACCTCCAAAGGTCGGATCTTTAATAACACACTAGTGGAGAGTTTGTGAAACATCATAGAACCATTGGTGATTCTAGAGTGCAGGACATGACAAGGCATGCAGTTATCCCACATAACAATTGCTTACCTCTATAAAACTTCTAAATTCTCTAACAGTGACAGATGAGAGGCAAAGTCATAAAAAGCTAATTCAAGTATTGTTATTAATGATATTCCCTGTCTGCCTTGTAAAATTGATAGCTTGAAGCTTATTTACCCATAAATGTAAGTTTACCTATAAAAGCATCCCAACATTGAGTCATCTACAAATGTTGGTTAAAATTGTTTGGATGTAACTAACATCCACAAGGCTAATGTTTAGTATACCTAGACAATTCCCATCTCTCTAGAGTCTAATTCAGTTACAATAAGCTCATCAATTTTTTTGTCTTTATTATTGTTATGTGCTAAGTAATTAGTTTCATTAGTAATACACTCTAGAGTCTATAGTATTTTACTGCTTCAAGTTTCAACGGAGATTAAATTTCTCCAACAATTCATACAGAACAGGATCTAAATTGACCTTGAAGGGCATTGTTGCTCATGGCTAATAACTTGAATAGTTACCCAAGGCACCAGTCATACTTATTATACATAATCCATCAAAATCAGTGCTCAGATACAATCATGAATTAGCAAAAACACCAGCCCCAACACCAAGGAAATAGGAAATTATACACATGAGAAAAAAATAACAGCATCAGTTTTTCAATCCACGTACAGTTTGTTTGGAACCAACATGAACAACTCCATATGGTACTGTTGCTATAACTGCAATTGTCTGCATAAGAGTGCACATAATTTAGACTGAAGGATTTGAGGCTATAACTGAAAATAGTTTCAAAATCCACATGCAACAATCAACCTTCTTTGACCAAAAAATTAATCCTCCCAAGTATGAAAACAAGAAAGATTCTTAGTCTAACCTTTATTCCAGCTGCAAATTGATTCTTCCAGCCAGCGGGATACTGCAATTTCCATGGATATAAACTTAGAAAAAAGGGATTCAACATAAATCTCCAACATGTTACAGAGCACAAGATTCTTGGAAATATTTATCTCTCATAGTGTACATTGTATACCATTAACTTAACCATATAAAATGCAGAAGATTAATCCAAGAGATTCATTTCCTTAAAAATGCCAGAGTTTTCAACTAAGGATGCATGTCTGCTACCTGAATGTAGTGCAGAGAAATATAAAATCAAACAAAAATAAGCAATACCCTCTTCTAACGAATTAAATTTTGATGAACATACATTGAACCACAATCAAGACACTAGCTTTTGAACATACACTGAACCACAATTAATACACTAGCCTTTGAACAGGCCTTATGAGCACAGCGCTAAAATTCAGAAGTCACACCAAATTTACCAGCACTGATGCAGCAAAACAAATTCAAGCAAGATATTTTTTCTGTAGCCAAGAGAATACCCTTCTCCAAGCAAATGCGTTTGGTGCGACATCTGAGTCATAAATAATCGGACCCGATCCTTAACCTTGGACCAATTCAAGGAGGAAATGAGAATCTTGGGAATATTGCTCTTGTGAAAGACACTTATGGTCCATTATATTTTTACTTGGTCCTAGCGCACCTATTGGGTATACATTTGGTAAGATGACTTTTATTTTATGAATTTATTGGTACTTTATTGATCCAAATTGTTCTAGACTAGCATTATTATTTGTTAACCAGTTCTACTAATTATGCTTTATTTCCTGTACAATGCTACTGATCTTTTCATTAGTTATAATATTGTTAATGTTCACGATAATTGGTAAATCATCTCAAGTACCAACTCTAACACATTCAAAAGAGATGAAAAAGTGTGTTTTGAAATGTATTACAACAATATTGTTATGGATCTAGTTCTGTTTTAGTTTTGTTTTATGCATCAAAATATAAAAGTTCAATTTCCTTACATAAAACCCTAACCTAACCAAAACTTTAACATGAATCAGGTATTGGACCTTTACGGGCAACCCCTCAAGAGGGGACTCTGGAATATAAAATATGCAAAGGCTGATCCAAAGGATATTACTGAGAATTCAGACTCAATTGATGATATGGATGGTCATTGGAGCAATTCCCTCCACAAAATCTTCTTGATTGATAACAACGTAACTTCCCTGGCTTATACAGTTGCATGACTGATTTAGTTTTCCCCTCAACAAGTCTTCCTCTGTTACTAAATCCCATGAACTGAATTCATATACTTTATCATCCTAACATATTTACACCTCAGTTGAACATGGATGTAACAGAAAAATGCATGCAACTAAACTGAACAACAAATATGTGTGACATGTCCTCCTAATATTCTAGCCTATATGTTTGAATTTTATTGAAAACTAAAAGTTGCTCCATAGATACATGACAGTAAAGAATAAACACATATGTACTATATATCTCAGAGGAAACATATTAATTATTGATGAAACACATCATGAATGAATATTTTGAAACTACCAAAATTAAATTATCTAAATCTTATGCATATCAGAATGAATATTTTGAAGCTACCTAAATTAAATTATCTAAACCTTATGCATATCAGAAATTAGGTGAGAACAATGTCAACTTGAAGCATTCTGACTAACCTCGTGGCACTTTCTAGTATGTTGGAAATGAAAGTACTCCTCATATTGCTGACAAATACTGGAGACATTCCTTTAATGGTCATAATACAAAAAGAAAACCTTTTTATTCGGTTGAAAAAATGGAAAAGTACCCTTCCTTTAAAAAAATTCACAGTATTCTTCCAAAGGTTAACTCATTACCTAAATTTTTGAAATAGTATTAGACAAGAGGCCATTCTTTAGCAGAGCGGCTCAAAATAATTTTGGTGTGTTTACTTATTTGCAGGTTCTCTAAATAGAGAAAATAGTCTTACCATTTGGAACGCTCACTTCCTTTTGCTAAATCTGGAGGAGACTCGGGCGAAGAGGAATTTACCCTTGGTTTGGCACCAATTTATTAGGATCGTCCAATTTTCCCCTCGGTTTCCCTCTCGTGCCGCTCTTCCTCTTCCAAGTCTAACCCGAACCTCTTGTTTTTGAGACTCTCCTTCAACAAAATATATGGTTCTCTAAAATGAAGGTAATAAACCAACCCTTGGGGGTTTCCCAGTCCGGCCCCAGATACTTGACGAATTATGTCAAGGTCTTCCACTGTGTGGACTTCATGTGGATGTGGCGGCGATCAACGATGTATTCACTATAGATGACGATGGCGGCCATATCGCTGAAACTGTGTGTTTTCTTGATGTTCTCTAGATATGAGTTTTCAAATTCCTAGGAGTAGCTATCGACGAATCTGTCGGGGTTTTAGCCAAAAACATATATTTCGTGCTTGTGTCCCTCCAGCATATGGTGTCATTTGAATCCATTATCACCCTGCATTACTTCTCATGCATCTGAAAGTACCATTTCAGCTAATCTAACCCCTTTGCTTTGATTCGGTAAAATATTGCTTTCGGCATCATAAAATTGTTCTTCCTTCTTGAATTAGACTCCTAAAAGAAGGAAGACAAAGACGAGGAATCTGACCAAAAAATTGGGCCTTTCATAATGGGAACCAAACTGAACCCACCTTTTGGATAGACATAGAAACCTGCATCGACAAAATTCCTACAAGATTATGGTTAAAACTGGCGGACAATGTAGATGTATGTATACCTACAAATTTCTCAAAGAAAAAAAAATATTTTATAATCCTGGTTCGAAATCACTACTATTTTTTTAATGGAAATTTGGAATACCATCATTGGGAGAGGAAATACATCTGAAAAAATAGAATCCTCCGATGATAGCTAAGCGGACTATCCAGTTGTCTTTATGCCTACAAATTTCCCAAAAGAAAATATTTTATAATAATAATCATAGTTCGATATCACTCTATTATTTTTTAATCAAAATTCTGAATACCTTCAATGGCATCACAGATTAAAGATTAAATTTGAAGGGTTGGTCTTAATTTCAGTTTGAAGGGTGTATATTGATATCACCATTCAATGATGAAATCGCTAATAATAATAATTTAATCTCAAAACTTTATCTGTGACTCTATTGATGACAGTGGAACAGAGACAATAGTAGCTTTTTCTCTGTCCTTTTGACTGAGATGGTGAGATGGTGAGCGGTGGTGGCTGCACTTTACATTTAATTGATTGGTCTTTTCATCGTGGTATTTCTTATTCTTTGGCCCAATCCCCACTTCTTCAAGCACGGCGAGCAATATTTCTTATGCTATGCAGCATTTAATGCGACGGCGGTCGCACTGTCCGCCGTCGGATCGCTCTTTGGAACGGATCC
>LPNX010698518.1:24983-118646 GCA_001517045.1 Pseudotsuga menziesii
GCATTCTGTTTCATGATTCAGAACATCAAACCTGTTTCTGTTTTGACTTTTCAAATCTATCCTTTTTCCATAACCATGTCTGGGCTTCTCATAACCATTATGTTCAGATATCTTTCTTGAAAACTTATCACACAATGCAACCTTGTGTCCATAATTGTAACAGAAAAAACAATAGCCATTGAATTTGTATTGATACCTGTCAGGTGTTCTTCTCTAAACATTTGGTCTTGACTTTTCTTCCTATTTCTCAACCACTGACTTCTTATCAGCCCCTTTCTCATTCTTCTTTTCTATACCTGTTGCTTTCACATCTGAACTAGAACACTCATTAGTCACTGCTGCCTTATAACCAAGTCCAGTTTTATCATTTACAGATCTCTGACTTTCTATTATCTGATCTAGAATTGATGAACTGTGATTCATGTTATTTTCCTGAACCTTCTTCCTTAATAAGACAACTTCTAATTTCAGCTTTTCAATCTCTTTATCCTTTTCAATAATTAATTTATTTAGAGATTCTTCAATGATTCTAGCTTCTTCCAGTTTTAGTTTTAATTCACTCATCATTGCTTCAGTGCTTTCAAATGAATCATTTGATTTTTTCAACTCATCCTCAAGTTCTTTAACATTTCTCTTAAGATGTCTACATTCTTTTCTTTCTCTTCTTAAATCACATAGAGCACTTACCAATTCTGCTTCCAAATCCACTTCACCATCTTCTTCCTCTTCAGACTGGTCTTTCTTATTTTCCAAAGCCATAAAGAGATTCTCATCTGACTGATCATCACTTTCATCGGAATCAGATATATCACTTTCTTCTTTAGTAAATAAACTCTTCTTCTTGAAAGTACGTCTATTGAAAGACTTCTTGTATTTATTTTTGTATTGTTTTGGCTTTTTACTGCTTTCTTCCTCATTGTCAAAGTTCTTACTATATGGACATTTGGAAGCAAAGTGGCCTATTCTACCACATCCAAAACATTTCAAAGGAAGCTTACATTTGTACCTACCTGTACCCTTTCTTAAGCTCTTGACAAAATTTGCTTCTTCTTCATCTTCTTCTGATTTTTCAGAATGGTTCACTTCTTCTTCTTTCTTCTTCTTCTCCTTCTTTGTTGCTTTGAATGCTGCTTCTTTCCTGGAAGAAGTCTCACCAGAAATTCTCATTTCATATGCAGTCAGTATTCCACTAAGTGTATCCATATCTAAGGTATCTAAATCTGCTCTTTCTTCTAATGCAGAAACCTTAGGATTAAATCTAGCAGGAAGAGATCTAAGAACCTTTTGTACAAGATCTTCATCTTTAATCTTTTGTCCTAGCCCTCTCATGGTATTGGCAACTTCATCTATTCGAAGGAAATAAGTGGCTATATCTTCAGATTCTTCCACTTTCAAACTTTCAAATTGAGATCTATATGTTTGTAATTTGGCATTTTTAACTTTATCATCCCTTCATAGACTGTTTTCAATTTGTCCCAAATTTCTTTTGCTGAGGAACAATTCATTACTTTAACAAATTTTGAAGATGCTAGGCCTCCTAGAATACCATACATAGCCTTTGAATTACTCTCATAGAGTCTTCTACTTATAGGATCTATTGGAATAGTTGCTGGAACATTATATGTATTTAAACAAGCTTGCCATACATCAACTCCTTGAGACTGTAGAAACAGTTTCATTCTTATACTCCAAAAGGCATAATTATGTCCATCAAATAGAGGCAGTCCATGTTTGGTAAATTCTGATTTCTTGTCCATTGTTTAGGATCTAGCTTCCAGTGGTTAAACTAATTTGAAACAACCTGGCTCTGATACCAATTGTTGGATGGATTAAAGTAACTAAGAGGGGGGGTGAATCAGTTACATACCAAAGTGCATCCTTTTAAAAGGTGTTTCAGATTTATTATGGACATATGTTTAAACCATTCAACATATAGCAGCAAATTAAATAACGGTCAACATTCAATCATATCAACGAAAACAGGACACCATGTTTTCATGAGGAAACAATAAAAAAATTTCTTCTTAAGAATGAAAGGTAAGCTCCAACTCCTTTTTACATTCTTTTATTTTGCCTGAGCTTCAACCCAGACGAGGCTGCTACCTCTGGAAGCTCCAACTTCCAATTATACAAGCACCAACTTGTGTCTATTTTTTGGCAACAAACAAAGGGATGCTACAACACCCCAGAGAACTTTGTTCTCCCTTGCTCCACCCTACCACCCAGAGAACTCTTTGAGTTACAGAATGAATCAAACCCTTACAACCCCTCACTGTCTATGACTAGGCTTTATAACTCAGCATTTACATTATGATTATGAATTAGACAGTATTGCAGATGTTATAATTCTATCTCTGTACATTTTCTCTGTTTATCATCAAGACTAAGCACAAGCAGAACTCACCGAGACTGTTACTGTATCATTCATGTATTCTTTCTCATCTGGACTCTTCATGCTCTGCAACTGTTAATCTCTATTCATCATCGTATCCAGCTCTTCAATTCTTTTCTGCAATGTGCTCAATCTCTTATCTTCGAACTTACCTTTCAGAACCACTCAACTCTCCTTATCTGCTTGCTACAATATGTATATATATATATATATATTTTCAGTCGATTCACATTCTCTCCGTTTATTACAGAAACGGTCACGGATGCTTCATGTACCATCTAACTGCAAATGAGAAATAGTTAATAGATTTTTAACTGTCAAGACTCTCAACGTCTTGAATGCTGATCGATTCACATTCCATGAATGCCATAGATTTTTAAAGTCTCTAACTGAAAAAAAAAAACTTTAAGTCCTCTGACTCTCTACATTCCGCGAATAGTCATCAATTGCTTGAATACGCTTTAAATCAGAAGATAATTTGCTTATTCGCCCGCCGTTGGGGAAAGATGATCAGCTTCAGTCTTTATATTCTTCTCCGATGCATTTGCCTTAGTCGGCTGATTGTTTGGTTTCACGTCGGAACGTATTTTTCTTTCAATCTCCGTCGTTGCGGCTCCATAATGTGCTAACCATCCGACTCATAACGTTTCCGACGCCGATAGACCTACCGCAGAGCCTGTAGTCTTCCGTCTTCTGCCGTTGCGGCTCCCGAAAGCCTTTATACCTCTGCCGTTGCGTCTCCCGTTCCGCTTTTCGTTCCGACGTTGCGGAAGGGGATGTCCTTTCGAATTCCGATGTTTTAAAGCTCCAGTGTTGCAGATGAAACCAATCATTATCCTTCCATCTTCCACCGTTGCGGCTGCAGAAAGCTTTATCTTTTCCGGTCGTCCATTTGTTTTAAACCCGCCGTTGCGGATTGATTTATTCTTCACGGCTCCGCCGTTGCGGCTCCCAAAGTGGTTAAGCCTCCAAAGTGTAAAGCCTGCCGACTTCCGCTTGAGAGTTTTCCCGCCCTCCGGTCGCCTGTCCGTAACCTCTTTCTCTTCCGCCGTTGCGGCTCGCAAATCAATTAGCCACCCGAAGTGAAACGCGCTCCGCCGCCGATGCAGGTCGCTTGTCCGCCGTTGCGGATAGATAATCAGTTTTGACTTCGTTATTTTTCTCCGACGTATTGGCTTGATCGGCTGATTTGTTGCTTTCGAATCGGATCATATTATTCTTTCATTTTCCGCCGTTGCGAACTGACTTGTTGCGGCTCCTGATTCCATTATCATGCCGACGTTTAACCTTGTAAAGCTCCGATGTGGAGTTCTCGACGGGTAGCTCCGATGTGGATGTCTTCGATGTGGGAAAATCTGTACGTGGATGTCTCTGATGTGGGAAAATCTGTACGTTCTAATTTATGTAAGTAGTGGAGCTCATTTTTCCCGTTGCTGCTATGTGTGCTTTACTGTACAAAGATTCCTGTATAATATACCTGTGCTGCAAATTTTGACAAAATGACAACATCTTGGCCAACAATTGCCTTGCTCAAGACCTTACCCCTAATGTCCATTTGTGTATCATTTATCCATCTAAAATTGAATATTTTTTCAATCTCCTCCCACTCAAAGAAATCAGTGCCCTCGTCTACTTTGAACAAACAAGTTAGAATGAAGTTGATAAGATGACTCATTTGATCAAGCCAAACTAAGGACCAACCACTCTTATACCAAATGTTAAGTACCAATTTCTTAATATAACATAACAAACCAAAATGAAAACAATATACGCAAGATGTGAACATGGAGCACAACTCCAAAAATCAATAATAGAAATTACTTACACAATAACTCCTTATAAAACAGAAAAACCTCCTCTAAATGACCCCAATATATTCATATATCCAAATCATATGTTCCTCCAATAATGACTATACCTAATCTCACTCATTGCACATGTGGGAAAGCTTTATTAGGCCAATCTTTATTGCATATCCCCTTACCCCATTACAATACATTAAACCCCACATAAGCCCCCCTTGGGAGACTAAAAACATTATCCTTATTCTCTTTGGGAGTTATGCTCCATGTTCACATCTTGTGTACATTGTGTATTTTCGAAGTTTATTATGTTTTTTAACAATTTGGTCCTTAAAATAATAGAAACATTCATTTTTTCAAAACCCATTTCCAAAATCTTATAGTTTTAATATTGCATGTTTGCACATTTTAAGTATATGGTAACAATTTTGGATGCACTTAAGATTGAGAGTTCGTCTTCAGTCAAGTTACGTGTAAGTTGTTTTCTCTTTTTCATCAACACAAATGGAATGCAACTCCTTGTTTAAATTTATCTTTTTTCATCTATGGATCCATGGCCACATTTACCCCTACCAATCTTATTGGTGTATTTTTTCACTTTATGGTAAAGGTATTGTTCACCATGGAAGATGCATTTGAGGCTTCCTCTTTCAAATTTTAATTATAAATGATATTTCCTCGCTTAATGTCATTTGATATTAGAAGCCACTCAATACCAAAAATGAACTTCAAACGCCAATGCTCTCTAATATTTATTGATATGCTTCTTCCTATTAAATCCTACAAATAATATGATTATGTCTGCTTCTCATTTTTTCCTGGTAGTAAATTTAGTGTTAGATGATAACTTGCCATCATCCTAAAGGTATGATTAGGTTATAAAACTTACTACTACTCGCTAATTATCTCTTAAGACGTCCAAAAGGATGTCATATCAACCATACATATATATGGTTCTTCAATAAAGATGTTGTAAATCGTGTATATATATGGAGGTAATGAATTTCATTTCCCATTGCATGAGGTTTATAATTTCAATTTATACTTTCTAAATGTTTAGGCCATGGTGTTTTTCTTAGTCATTGACACCTAAAAAAATTATGTTAGTTAATAAATCCCACATTTCCTCTTTTAAGGATGTATAGGGACCTAAAGCCTATGCTTTGTGTTAAACCTCTTAATGGCAATGATATCCCATAGCTTGCATGCTAGGGACAATCTTTGGACATCATGAGTGGTGTTTCAAGGTGTCATTTAGAAGTGGATGCCTAGAATCTTATTATAGTGGCCATGTCTTTGATTTGCACCCCTAAACATGTTAAGGGCCCAATATTTATACCTAATTATGAAAATATTATGAAGGAACTAACATCCCCACTTGGAGGGAAATGATTTCGTTGGCGGTCAAGTATGGTGCTTCAATGCATCCCTTAGTAATTAAATGCCTCAAAACTTCATTTATGATATAATACATGGGACTCATCCCTTCATCATCTCTAGGGCCATGAGAACTATGTCAACTACTAAAAACCACATAATGCATTCCATATACCTGGACAGAGGCCATGTGTGCTAGTTTTAGGTGATATTCATTTCCTTATATGCCTAGGATCTTATTTTAGGGATCAAGTCTCAAGTTTCCTACCCCAACCATGTTAAGGGACTTGAGATACATACCTAGATCTCAAAAAGTGCTAATTGAATCCATATCACTATTCAAATGCAAATGAATCCAAGTAATGCATGGTGCTTTAGGTAGTGTTCATGGTTTTGAATGCTTCAATGATTTATTTAGGGCCAAAGGGATGGTTTTATTCACTAGAACATCATTCCTAATATAAATAAATTATAGAAATTAGAATATAAATAAATCATACCAAATCAATCTTCTAAAAATACTCTACCTTTAACACAGACGAAAAAGGAAAAGAAGTATACACTAAAAACCAAGCATCTTAATCTATTAAAAGACAACAAAATATGACAAACCATGTCATTGTCGCCGTCATTTTCCTTGACATCATCATCATCATCATTATTGACATTGTCATCATTTATTCATCATTACCTTTGGCATAAGAAATAACATCTACCGAAAAGATGTGATTAGTGTAAAAGAGTCATGGAGGACACATACCATTTATGCATGAGAAATAACAAATTTATTTTTAACATGATCAACATCATCATTATCATTGTATTCATCGTCATTTTCATTTTCATCATCACCATCATCATCATTCATTTAATTGCCATCATAATCATCGTCAACGTCGTCATTGTCATTATCATCATCATCATCATCATAATAATTGTCATTATCATCATCATTGTCATCGTTCTCCTCATTATCAACAACATTATCATCATCATCATAGTCATCCTCAATATCATAATCATTATCCTCATTTCCATCTTCAACATATGGGCGCAAAACTAGATGCAAAAGTGGATAAAAACATGGATGCAAAAAAGGATGCAAACATGGATGCAAGAAAACTAGGTGCATAATGGGGTGCACGAAAGTGGATGCAAAAGGGGATGCAAAAAATGGCGCAATCGTGTAAGCAAAACATGATGAAAAAAGTGACGCAAAAGTGGATGCAACCATGGATGTAAAATTGGATGCGAAAGTGGATGCAACAAAAGTAGATGCAAAATTAGATGTAACACCCAACGCAAAACCTGATGAAAAAATGGATGCATAAAGGGATGCAATAGCTGATGTAAAATTGGATGCAAATGTGGATGCAAAATTTGAAGTAAAAGTAGGTGGAAAAGTAGGCGCAAAAATGGGTGTGAATTGGGATGCGACAAAAGTGGATGCAATAGTAGATGCAAAAAAAGACGTAGACATGGATGCAAAATGGGATGCAAAAATGGATGAAAATGTGGGTGCAAAAGTGGATGCAAAAATGAATGCAAAAGTTGATGCAAAAGTGGGTGAAACAAAATTATATGCAAAACAAGACTCAAAACAATATGTAAATTTTGATGCAAAACTTGGTGCACAAGGGGATGAAAAAAGGGATGCAAAAAAAGAAGCAGAAGTGGATGCAAAAGAGGATGTAAAAAAGGATGCAAAAGTGGACGAAAACATGGGCGTAAAAGTTTAGGTAAATATGGACGTAAAAGGGGGCACAACAAGAGTAGATGTACAATCTAGGCGCAAAACTAGATGCAAAACTAGGCGCAAAACCTGATGCAAAACCTGGAACATAAGAAGGTGCAAAACCTAGCACAAATTACGCCATAATTTGCACCATATTTGTTAGATTTTTATCATATAAGCTACCATTATGATCTTAGGATATTTAACTGAGAGAATAACATGCACAACAATAAAACACAAGCACAACACAAGAGACAAGAGACACAAAGAATTTTCCTCGGGGAAACCATAAAGGAGAAAACCCCGCAACTTCCTCAGAGATATAATCAGCACCAAAGGTAAAACCCGAAAACATAAAGATGATCTCCCAACAGCAGCAGTCTCTCTCTCTCACACTGAGAGAGATTCTTCTCTCTCACACTGAGAGAGATTCTTCTCTCTCACTCATGCGCCCCAATGAGTGAGTGTGTGTGTCCTAAATAGAGAGACTCACTCTCTATTTATATTCTTCCGTTCACTTGGAACCCACTCAATCATGTCGGCCTCACTTAAAAATTACTTACTAGAGCCGACATCTCTAGGAGTGTCTAATACCCCTAGTGCCCCACAACTTGTGGGGACTTTGCCTCCTCCGACCAACAAGGAGGTTTATCCTTAACACAATGGTGGGGACTATTGCCCCGACTTACAACGACTCACCTAGGGTCGACTTCACTAGGATAGTCTAATAACCGAAGGGCCCCATAACTATGGGGACTTTAACCCTTGACCAATAGGAGGGTTACCCACAATGACTTGACATGACTTTCTCATTATAGAAACTTCCCAGAATAAACATCGGGGTATGACATGACTCAAGTACATCACAAATACATCCCAGAATAAACATCGGGTTACAATACATAAGAAATACGGATGAATACATTCCAAAGTTACAAATACATCAACACTCCCTCTTAGCTAGGAAGGTATTCGCTCGACACGATTTATCAGCACAAGTCTTCTTCTCTGTATCATTTTGGTCATCGCCAGGTCTTTGTCATCTTCATCTGTAAGTCATCTTCATTTGGATCTGGATCATCACTTGATCTGGATCATCATCACTGAATCTAGATCATCACTGGATCAGGATCATCATCACTGGATCTGGATCATCACTCGATCTAGATCATCATCACTGGATCTGGATCATCATCACTGAATCAAGATCATCACTCGATCTAGATCATCGTCGGGCATCATCACTGGATCTAGATCAACACTGCTGGATCATCATCACTGTATCTGGATCATCACCGGGCATCATCACTGGATCTAGATCAACACAGGTGCTATCTCATGATTCTTCTCGTCACAGGAAGTTCTACAGAGCCAGCCCTTTTTCATGTTGGTTGTAGGCCTAGCCTCAATGTAGGTCTTCTTCAGCACTTATATATGATCAACACATGATCGAAGAAAGGCTCATCATTTCTATCTGATCAACACATGATCGAAGATAGATACTGCACTTACATCTAATCAACACATGATCGAAGAAAGGCACGCCCAACAATTACATCTGACCTACTTGTCAGAAAGGCATGCCCAACACTCACATCTGATCATGTAGGAACCAATCCTATAATCATATCAGAAAGGCCCAGCACTTACATCTGATCAACACATGATCGAAGAAAGGATCAACATTTCTATCTGATCAACACATGATAGAAGATAGATACTGCACTTACATCTGATCAACACATGATTGAAGAAAGGCACTGCACTTACATCTAATCAACACATGATCGAAGAAAGGTACGACACTTATATCTGATCAACACATGATCGAAGAAAGGCTCAAATCTTATATATGATCAACACATGATCGAAGAAAGGCTCTGCACTTACATTCATCCAGGATGGAACACATCCTACCACAATGATGAAAGGGCTTACACTCATATCTGATCATGAGGGAACACATCCCAACAATCATATCAGAATGGCCCCCAGTCCTCGACTGAGCTACCTGGTAACTGACCAGGTGCCTCCATTCTCCTAGAGAATGGTAGTTGCCCTTACATCTGTCCTACTCGACAGAATGGCCAACACTCACATCTGACATGGGAGGAACTTAATCCTTTAACCATGATAGAATGGTTCAGCCCTTACATTTGATCAAGTGGGAACACATCCCTCTGTCACATCATAATGGCTTCTCAGTCCTAGACTGAGTTTTCCTGGTTACTGACCAGGTGCCTCCATTCCTCGAATGGCAATTACCCTTACATCTGTCCTACTCGATAGAATGGCCAGCACTCACATCTGACATGGAAGGAACCAATCCTCTCACCATGACAGAATGGCTCAGCCCTTATTTCTGACCTACTCGTCAGAATGGCTATGGATCTTAGAACTCATATCTGACATGGAAGGGACCAATCCTCTCACCATGACAGAATGGCTCAGCCCTTATATCTGACCTACTCATCAAAATGGCTATGGATCTCAGCACTCATATCTGACATGGAAGGAACCAATCCTCTCACCATGACAGAATGGCCCAGCCCTTACATCTGACCATGGAAGGAACCAATCCTCTCAAAATGTCAGAATGGCTATGGGTCTCATCACTTTCCCTTAGAGGAAACCTCAATCTAGAGAACACCAAGCTTCTCCTTGAAGTACTCGAACTTTAGCCTATCCAATGGCTTTGTCAATACATCAGCTATCTGTTCCTCCGTCGCAACATACTGGAGCTTCACTGCTCCCCTCTGCACCATATCCCTGATATAGTGATACTTGATCTCAATATGATTCTACTTGTCATGGAACACTGGATTCTCTGACAACTTCACGCAACTCTGGTTGTCACAATGTATACAAGTAGCATCCATCTAGAGATCAAATAAATCCGATAGTAGCTTTCATAGCCATACTGCCTCACAACTAGCTAAACAAGCTACGACATACTCTGCTTCAACTATACTCAGTGCCACACAGGATTGCTTCCTGCTAAACCAAGAGATCACACCTGATCCCATATTGAAGCAACACCCTGAAGTGTTCTTCCTATCGATGGCACTGCCTGCCCAATCTGAATCAACATAACCCTCCAATTTAATCTTCTGATTCGTATCGTACTTGAGCCCATAATCAATTGTACCCTTCAAGTACCTCAGAATATTTTTGCAGCAATCAAGTGAACATGTCTTGGATCTATCAAGAACTGGCTCAAGGTGTTCACAGCAAAGCAAATGTCTGGTCTCATGTTTTTCAAATCCATTAAGGACCCAATCATCTAACGATACATCGTAGCATCAACCGTCTCTGATGAAGCATCACTTAACAGCTTCAGGTTCGATGCCATAGGTGTGGTCATGCAGTCCATCATCCTAAACCTATTCAGGATCTCTATTGCATACTTCCCTTATCCACACCTCCATGCCTAGAAAATAGTGCGTCGACACATAACAGGAGCATCACTAGTATTCCACCTTCAACCTTGAGGCAAAGGTTGGAATCCACTTTACTCTCAGTAAAGCCTAGAGTCATCAGTAATCTGTCCATCCTGCCGTACCATATCGAAACACATGATCTTCTGCAGTCACTCCCTCTGAAGCATCATACTCCCTCTGTCTTCCATACTCTATGCACTGAAACATTCTATACCAAAGTGACAAGTAGCTTCCTATGCTACTAACCTTCTATGTATCCATCTAGGATCACTAGATATCAAGATCCTCTATCTTGAACTTTTTCAAAAGTTCGTCCCGCACCCATCTGTGAGCTTGTCATCCTCTATCAACCTTGTAGCAAAGGTTCAGATCTTCATCAAGCTCCTCATGTATGTGTTATCCCATGGGTGTCTTCTGAGCTCATACAAGGTCTTCTTTCATTTGCACACATGATTATGCCTGTCATGTGTCTCAACTCCCACTGGCTGCAAATGTCTCTTAGAATCTTTCCTTGTATCCCACGATGTTTCCATCTACTGCATGATGGAACTACGAACTTCCCTTTATGTATCGATACTGCATCCTAGACATCATTCTTCTTGAACTGATCTTCCCTTTCTTCTTAGAATATTTTGCACCAATGATGTCGCTATATTCGTCATATTATTTTTCATCTTTGAACTGTCGTCACTTGTTCTCCAAAACAAGTCTCATTCTTCTTTGCTTGTAGGCGATTATGTACGCGATCTTTCCTACAAGTCAAATACATTTGTATGGTTAGAAACATTTCATAAGGAATATTCATAGTGGCAAGTTCTTATGCATAAATATATGATCATACAACTAATTTAGCCAATACAACATTCATCCATATCTCACTAAAACTTTCTAGATGCCTTCCATCTCTACCAGGACAACATTGAGATTGTGCACTAATCCAATATGTCAGCAAAGAGGTTTCATTCTAGATAAGTAGCAATGGAGAGTTGTATAGCACCATGAGCTACTTACCCATCACATGCATATTAGTAGTATACTGTCATTAATGCAAACATCCTATCATGCATAATACATCAACTAAATATAAACAAATGCATAACAAAACAATATCATGAAATGACAATTGAATACTTATCTTTATTTGTTTCGTGGGTAGACTCCTTCTTGAGCCTTCAGCTTCATCATCTTCTTCATTCATAATATCATCATTTCTTATCCAAATGCTAAGGTGGATAAGAGATTCTTCAAGAGTTGAGTTCTTCATATTCCTCATTGCTTGAGAGATCTTCTTTGGATGGTGAGAGCTTGATCTTCAATTGCTCCCATCTTCTCTTCTCTTCTTATGAGTCGAGCTTCTTCTTCTTCCAAGAGTCTATTGAAAGTAATCACTTTATTCTGGCACACATTCCTCGAATGAATGAATCCCATGATCCTGGGAGGCCATTCAAGGTGGCTATCACCACTTCTACATTCTTCACTTCTTCTTTTACCGCTTCAAGTTATTCTTTGATTTGAGAGACCCTTGTAAAGTATGACTGTATGGTCTCTGCATTCTGGATCTTCACTTCCTTCAACTGGTTTCTTAAGGTCATATTCTGATTTATGTTCTTCCCTTCAACTAGCTTGGTCAAGGAATCAAACATCATCGGTGTCTTTAGGGAAGACACTTCTGGTACAAGTTGATCCGTGACTAAATCAACCATGATCTTCTTGGCCTTGACCAAGTTCTTCTTGTGTAAGGCTTCTAGCCTCATCTCCCTCTGAAACTGGAACCTCTCTACTCATGTAGGTGTCCAATTCATTTTCTTCAGAGAGATCATATACTTCCATGCTTGGAAGTTGTCAACTTCACCAAGCTTATCACCAAGCTGATGTGATAGATCACTTTGAAATGATAACCTCAAATGAAAATAGCAGAAGAATAGATCTTACTGATTTGAGGTGTCTGTCCTGGTTCTGGAGCTGGCTGATCTAGGGTTTGTCAGAGAAACCCTAATTTTAAAAACTTGGAATCTTTCAGATCTGATTGGATAGAATGATATATCTCTTCAAATGGAACTGTCCAATGTACTCCTTTTTTGAAAACAATGGAGGGAAACTCCTGGAACAGGTTGCCCTAGTTTTCCACTTTCTTCTGCAAAAATGCATGTTACTGTTTCTATGATATATATGAAATTACTACTAATTTGTGTTTGAAATTATGCACTAAGGTAACCTCACATGTCCCTGATCCAAAACCATAGGTTTAATCAGAATTGGTTTCACCAATGGGGATTTATGATCCTTTTCCCAAGGTGACCTGTTACAGGACTGTTCTGAACAACGAAGTTGTATGAACTTCCACGTGTCATTGTTTCATCTTCTTGGTATGAACTTTGGACCATAGAAAGTAAAGTCCATGCAATTTTTGGAACAACTTCAGTAATTCCATTTGGACCTCTGTAGCCCAAGCTGTAGCAATTATCCCCAGGTGTCCTATTTAGGGATGAATTATGGAAGAGGTTGGAACCCTAACTTGGAGGGATCATATCTCCCATAATATAGCTAATCGGAGGCTGAATTTTGTACATAGGGTTTATCAGGATGTTATCTTTGTCCCCGGAAATTTTCAACTCCTGAGCCTTCTCCAATCTCGGGATATAGCGAATGTACCAAAACTTAGCAGTTTTAGTATTTAGGGTTTTTCTAGCTCAGGTTCAAACTAGGGTTTGACTTTCCCGGAGTTTCACCCAACCAAATTTCTTGATCTAGGTCTCTAAAATTCGATTTTGATGAGGAGAAAAATCCTATTCTAGGCTCACTCAAAAATTCCTTTTCTATAGAAAGCCCTAATTTCCACATCGAAAACTGAAAATGCTCAGAATCGAATTTCACTTCAACAAAAAGATGCGCCCTTCAATGGAGAGTCAGCCTAGCATAATTTTGTTGATGGATTATGGAGAGAGACCCAAAAAGTAAGAAGCCCTAGCTTCTGCAGCTGCACAATGTCTTCTTCTCAGGTTAGCTCTGATACCATGTTAGATTTTTATCATATAAGCTACCATTATGATCTTAGGATCTTTAACTAAGAGAATAACATGCACAACAATAAAACACAAGCACAACACAAGAGACAAGAGACACAAAGAATTTTCCTCGGGGAAACCATAAGGAGAAAACCCCGCAACTTCCTCAGAGATAGAATCAACACCAAAGGTAAAACCCGAAAACATAAAGATGATCTCCCGACAGCAGCAGTCTCTCTTTCTCGCACTAAGAGAGCTTCTTCTCTCTCACTCATGCGCCCCAATGAGTGAGTGTGTGTGTCCTAAATAGAGAGACTCATTCTCTATTTATATTCTTCCGTTCACTTGGAACCCACTCCATCATGTCGGCCTCACTTAACAATTACTTACTAGAGCCGACATCTCTAGGAGCGTCTAATAACCCTAGTGCCCCACAACTTGTGGGGACTTTGCCTCCTCTGACCAACAAGGAGGTTTATCCTTAACACAATGGTGGGGACTATTGCCCCGAATTACAATGACTCACCTAGGGCCGACTTCACTAGGATAGTCTAATAACCCAAGGGCCCCATAACTGTGGGGACTTTAACCCTTGACCAATAGGAGGGTTACCCACAATGACTTGACATGACTTTCTCATTATAGAAACTTCCTGGAATAAACATCAGGGTATGACATGACTCAAGTACATCACAAATACATCCCGGCATAAACATCGGGTTACAATACATAAGAAATACAGATGAATACATTTCGAAGTTACAAATACATCAACAATATTTAGAAAAAGGACGCAAAAAATGCCTAAAATAGCACCAACCTGTGAAACTACACCATTTTGACCAAAAAATGAAGAAAAATACACTGAAATATGGTCTAGGCGGAAAAAGGAAGCAAAAGGAGACTCTAATCACATGGTTTTTTTGTAGTGCTATATGAAAATGTAGATAATTGGTAATTCAACTTACAAATAATTCCATATCAAGGATACATAATGGATGTGCAATATGTGCATGTGGATATAGTAAAGGTTCAAGTGATTCATGATCTTCGTCAACCCTAAATACACCAACAAAACTCCCAAGATTCTCAAGACTCTCCAAATATTATTGTAGGTTCATGTTGGGGTTCTATCTTATTTCTTGGCCTTTGATAAAGGGACCAAGGCTGGAGCAAAGGTCAAATTTATTTGTCCCATGTCATGATAGAAAGCATTCAGGGACTCAAGTGACACATATTCTTGAAACCATCCCTCATTTTTCTTGATCTACAACCAACATCTAAAATTGAGGCATATGGACCAAATTATTCCATTGGTGCAAACTTTAGTCAAAATCAACACCCAAAGGTTTACCATGATGAGACACTCTATTACATATTTTTGGATAATACCCCACCTCACAATGATATTTATTGCATTGTCAAGGCATGTTGATAATGGAATAGTTATATTTTGAGAAATGAAATGGTCATCCACATTAACCACATGCCTATGTATTTTATGTATACATAGGGCATGTTTTATAATGTCTACCATCATATGTGTTCCGCATGTGCCTTCAATTTTTCAATGAATTGAACATCAAATACAAAAAGGAAAGCATCATTCGAGTTGTAAGCTACATCACTTGACCTATTATTGTGGTATTAACTAGAGTCATCAAATATTTTCAATAGGAGACTTCAAAAGTGGCCCCAATTGTATGGTAGTGATCCTAAATTTTCCATTATATAGCATACATCGGTCATGGATAAATGAGTTTCATACTTTACTACCAACATGGAATTCTATGCAATTTGGGACATCTCTATGTTGTTGTAGGAAAACATGAGAAGACGATTTTGGAGGTGCGCTATATTTATGTGGTATGACATGTAATTGTGGATAATATTATAGTAGTAGTAGTGGATAGAATAGATAAATATCCAAGATGACACTAACAAATATATCAAATAATACATTTGTTGTATCATCACTAAACCTACAATCAAGAGGTGATGACAACATACTCCTTTACCCACTGTAGATAGTCATTAATATTTAATCTCCATAGATTTTATAATAGTCCTACCCACAACTATAGAAGAAGAAACTTACAGATCCAAACGTTAATGGCTTACCACTCCATTACAATCCTTACACCATCAAGAGGATAGTGGGAAAGAATTCTTTATAATTTAGCTTACCACCTTACCTTAAATTCAATATTTTTTTAATGTGTAGTTTCGTTGCTTCAGCCATATATTCCAACCTTATTGGACCCTAACTTGACACCTTGTTTCTAATGTATAGTTTCATCAACCAATTCCCCCTATCAGACACCAAAATTAAGAGAAACCAACAGTGATAATCTTTCAATGCAATTTGAGGTTCTCTCTTATATCTTGTCCTTTAATAAAGAGACCAAGGGTGGAGCCAAGGTCAAATTTATTTGGCCCAAGTCATGATAGAAATCATTCAAGAACCTCAAGTGGCACATATTCTTGAAACCAACACTCCTTTTTCTTGATCTACAACAAACATCTAAAATTGAGGTATATGGAACAAATTATTCCATTGGTGAAAACTTTAGTAAACATGAACACCCAAACATTTACGATGATGAGACACTCTATTACATATTTTTGTATAGTACCCCACCTGACAATGATATTTGTTGCATTATTAAGGCATGTTGATAATGAAATAATTATATTTTGAGAAAAGAAATGTTCATCCACATTGACCACATGCCTATTTATTTTATGTAGACATAGGGCATGTTTTATAATGACTACCTTCATATGTGTTCCACATGTTCCTTCAATTTTTCAATGAATTGAACATCAAATACAAAAAGGCAAGCACCACTCGAGTTGTAATCTACATCACTTTACCTCTTATTGTGGTATTAACTAGAGTCATCAAACAATTTCAATAGGAGACGTCAAAAGTGAGCCCAATTGTATGGTAGTGATCCTTAATTTTCCACTAAATATCATACATCGATCATAGGTAAATGAGTTTCATACTTTACTACCAACATGGAATTCTATGCAATTTGGAACATCTCTATGTTGTTGTAGGAGAGCATGAGAAGACGATTTTGGAGGTGCACTATATTCACGTGGCAAGGCATGTAACTGTTGATAACATTATAGTAGTAGTAGTGCATCGAATAGCTAAATATGCAATAAGACACTAACAAATATATCAAATTATACACTTGTTGTATCATCACCAAACCTACAATCAAGAGGTGAGAAAAACATACTCCTTTACCCACTGTATATAATGATTACGATTTAATCTCCATAGATTTTATATTAGGACTACCACAACTATAGAAGAATAAACTTATAGATCCACACATGAATGGATTACCACTCCATTATAATCCTTACACCGCCAATAGGATATTGGTAAAGAGCGCATTAGAATTTTTCTTACCACCTTATGTTCAATTCCATCTTTTTTTTAATGTGTAGTTGTGCTTATTCAACCATATCTTGCAACCTTATTGGACCCTAACTTGACACCTTGTTTCTAATGTAGAGTTGCTTCAACCAATTCTCCCTATTGGATACCAAAATGAAGAGAAACCAACAATGAGAATATTTCAATGCAATTTGGGGTTCTCTATTATTTCTTGGCCTTTAATAAAGAGACCAAGGGTGGAGCCAAGGTCAAATTTATTTGGCCCAAGTCATGATAGAAATAATTCAAGGACCTGAAGTGGAAAATCTTCTTGAAACCATTGCTCATTTTTCTTGATCTACAACAAACATCTAAAATTGAGGTATATGGATCAAATTATTCCATTAGTGCAAACTTTAGTCAACATGTACACCAAAAGGTTTACCATGATGAGACACTATATTACATTTTATGGATAGTACCCCACCTGACAATGATATTTATTGCATTATCAAGACATGTTGATAATGGTATAATTATATTTTGAGAAATGAAATGGTCATCCACATTGACCACATTCCTATGTATTTTTTGTAGACATAGGCATGTTTTAGAATGACTGCTAGCATATGTGCTCCACATGTGCCTTCAATTTTTCAATGAATTGAACATCAAATACAAAAAGGAAAGCACCATTCAAGTTGTAAGCTACATCACTTGACCTCGTATTGTGGTATTAGGCTAGATTCATCAAATATTTTTTCAATAGGAGACTTCAAAAGTGGGACCGATTGTATGGTAGTGATCCTAAATTTTCCACTATATAACATACATCGGTCATAGGTAAATGAGTTTCATACTTTACTACCAACATGGAATTCTATGCAATTTGGGACATCTCTGTGTTGTTGTAGGAGAGCATGCGAAAGCACTATATTTACGTGGTAGGGCATGTAATTGTGGATAATATTATAGTAGTATTAGTGCATTGAATAGCTAAATATCCAAGAGGACACTAACAAATATATCAAACTATACACTTGTTGTATCATCACCAAACCTACAATCAATAAGTGAGGACTACATACTCCTTTACCTTCTATCGATAATCATTAATATTTAAACTATGTAGATTTTATATTAGGCCTACCCACAACTATAGAAGAAGCAACCGACAGATCCACACATGAATGGATTACCACCACATTACAATACTTATACCATCAAGAGGGTAGTGGGAAAGAACACTTTAGAATTTAGCTTTGTCATTTACCCATACACCTGACTGATATGCAAAATAAAAATTAAGAATTATTTCTTCTCCTTTAAACATAGTCATGGGTCACGTACATCCTAAATCATTCATTATGAATATCAAAGGCTTCTATAACAAACGTTCCACCCTTAATAGATTCTGTCTGTGGCTAGAAAAGTCTTTTCCACCCTTCATAGGACCTTTTCGACTTCCTCCTTCCGCCTTCCGCATTCATCAATGCGACTTGCGGTAGGAGGAACTCAAATTACAAAGTAGTCATTGTTTCATTCTCTTCTTTCCATTTTTCTCCTTCCACATTCCGCGGGTAGACTCTGGATAGAAGAAACCTTAAAATACTTTACCTTCATCTTTGGATTTCTAATTTCCTCTTTCCACCTTCCGCATTCTGCGAGCGAATTCCGGGGTGCGGAAATCCAAAAATACTTTCCTTTATCCTTTGGCTTCCCTCTTTCCGCCTTCTTCCTTCTCCATTCCGATGCAGGTTCCAGGACGTAGAGACGCTTAAGTCATATACATTTTGACTCTGTAACCAGGATTCTAGCCTCTATGAACTTAACCAAAATGCATGGGAAACCAAGAAGCATGTGCAGACGTAAAATGCATGAACATATAATAGCCGTAAACTCTACTTGAATCTTTAGCAATAATTCCACACATTCATAATAATTCCTAAGCAAATACATTGCAGAATTAAAAATAACTAGAGAATACTTATATTGAAGATGAAGTTGTCCCGAAACTAGGTATGTACCTGCAATGTTCCATCCAACCATAGACCAATTGTGTTCATTAATCTCTCAACACAACTTCCACCCCCGAGCTGAGCATTATTTTCACAAGGAACTAGGGAACAACAGGCTCACACATAGCTAGAACACATCAAAAACAACCAAGCCAACACACAGTTGGGTTTATCAGGTTGTCTAGACAATCCAACACACCATTCATTTTTTCAGGATACTTAGGAAATGATTCATGCATGGCCAATATAAACATCAAGACTTATCCAAGCCAACTAAAAACTGGGTTTATCAGGTTGTTCAACCAAGCCAATCTACGATTGGGTTTATCAAGCTACTAAGGTAGTGGAAAGGAAGAATCGCTAAGCTAGTGAGCTCATTCATAGAGGTAGGGACACCTCCACAAGATCTATCTGGCATGGCATCCACAATACCTACACACCCAACAGAAGGAAGTATCTCCTTCTATGATACACAGTCCCTCATGCCATACCTTCCCTTTCAGTTCTCTTTAGGGTGTGTATAGAAGATTCACCATCCACTCTTATCTTTTTGTGAGGTTCTTCTCTTCACTAGGTTTATAAATCCAATTCTACGTCTCTTCCACTCCTAGGTATTGCATACATTTCAGACCCAAATGAGGGTACACATAACAGAAAACCACAAGGTAACACAATGAAACAAGGTTCCCAACCACTCTGTAATCCAAAAAAATGAGGTTCCATCCAAGGATAGATAAAGAGATACACTGTAGAACAAGAAACTAACGCCTCTGCTAGCTCTTATTGTGTCTATGGGATGAAAACTCTCCACGTGAGGGTAGGGATCGAAAAATGAATTGATGATCCTCTAGCCAATGTTCTGCATGCATGCGGATAATGGAATGGGCACACATTCCTAGTGGTTTATTGGCCCATAAGCAAGAATATGGGTTCCCCCAAGCTGCAGGTTTTCTCAGGCATGAAAGCGACTTCCATGCCTCTCTCTCTTCTCAAGGCATTAACTTCCTCAACCAATTTATATAAGAATTGAATGATTGAGTGTAGAGGAGAAAAAGGGTAGTTGAGAGCTTGAGGGTTCTCCCCTCAACATCTTGCTTAACCTTTTGGCTCAGGGGTTTGAACAACTCCCCTCCCTATACTTTGTAAAATCATGCCCCCATATCTTTTGTTGCAGTGCATAGCTAGTTGTGGGTATTTTATTAAATTACATATTTAAATGATATCTCAAAATATATTGTTCCTTACTAGCACTATATCCATCGGCATTGACCTTGATCTCTGATACCCAAAACACCAAATCGATGGCGGGGCCTTGGCCTTGAGCTCCTCGCCATGGTTTAATAACAATATTTACATCATGTACAATTTTAATATCGTGGGGTCAAAATCGGGGTGTTACATTCCCCTCCCCCTTCATTGGCACTATCCTTAATGCTTTGCAATTTAAAAAAAAATTGGATGTGCCACTCTCATGGCATCCTCCAACTCCCATGTAGCCTCATCAATACCATATTAATTCCAATGCACCTTCACCTGTCCAACTGCTCATTTTTGGAGCACTGTGACCTTCTTGTTGAGGATATGCAATGGCTCGGTTTGGAAATCTCCCTCGGGTTCCACCCAGATCACATCCTAATTAATCACATGGTTAGGATCATGTACATATTTATTAAGCAAAGAAACAAGAAAAACATTATGAGCCCTAGTTCTAGCAGGAAATGCAAGTCTATATGCAACTGCACCTATTCTTTCAAGAACTTCAAATGGCCCACAATATCTAGGGGACAGCTTGGCACTACTCCCAAGCTTCAAGGAACTCTTTCTTGTGCTCACTCTAAGATAAACATGATCCCCAATACTGAACTACCAGTGCACTCTATGCTTATCTGCATAGCTCTTCTGTCTATCTTGGGTTACTTTCAGGTTTTGCGTGATCTTTGCAACCTCTTGTTCTATTTCCTAAAGCAATTATGGACCAAGCACAATCTTGTTCACTGGATTATCCCAAGTCACTGATGTCCTACACCTTCTTCCACACAAGGCCTCATATGGACTCATTCCCAATGATCCTTGTTGTCCATTATGATACTCATATTTTACCAATTGTAAATAATCCTCCCACTTTGTTGGTTTTTCCATTACATACATGTGAAGCATGTCTTCAAGCACCTGATTCACTCTCTCTATTTTCCCATCCATTTGAGGATGGTAGGCGGTGCTAAAGTTCAGCTTTGTGCACAAATCTGCAAAAAGACCCTTCCAAAATTTGGAAGTAAACTTGGTATCTCTGTCAGAAATTATTTCCTTAGCCTAATCCATGCAATCTGAAAATTTCCTTCATGAAATTTTTTGCAATGGCATCAGCTTTATATGTGCACTTAACCGGTACAAAATTTGATGGCTTTGTTAATTTTTCCACCACAACCATAATGGAATCATCTTGTCTCATAGTCATTCATAATCCTGTAATAAAATCCATGGAAATGAATTCCCATTTCCATTCCGGGACTAGTAAAGGTTGCAATAAGCCTGCAGGGTGTTGATGCTCAACCTTCACCTACTGACATTTCATGCGCTTAGAAATATACTTATCCCATTTCCTTTTTCATTCATGGCTAATAATACTGCTTTTTGGATGTAGCAATTGTTTTCTGATATCCTGGGTGACCAAAATGTGGAGTTTGATGGATCTCATCTATCACAATTCTCCTCAAGTCTGCCACATTTGGAATATAAATTATGTTCTTATAAGTAATAAGTTCATATTCTTCCAATTTATATTCCTCATACTTCCTTTCAAGGATTTGCTGCTACAACTTGTCCTTTATCTATACGTACATTTCATCCTCAACAATATGGTTAATAATCTGATGCCTCAAATCCGGTTGGAAAATACTAAGAGATGCCACATGGATTTCATGTACCTTCCTGTTGAGTGCATTAGCCGTGCCTTGTTTTCATTCCCCTTTATGTGTTTGATTTCAAAATCAAATTCACATAAAAATTCCAACCATCTATCTTGTTTAGCATTTAAAGTTGGTTGATCAAACAAGTATTTCAGACCACAATGGTCTGTCCTTAGCTCAAATTTCCTTCCCATTAAGTAATGCCTCCACATCTTGAGAGCATGTACTATGGCTGCAAGTTCTAAATCATGAGTAGCATAGTTCTTCTCATGTTCCTGCAACTTTCTTGACTCATAGCATACCACATGTTTGACTTGCATGAGAACTCCTCAAATTCCTTGATTGCATGCATCAGTACACACCACAAGGTCTTTTTCTGGCTCTCCAATTTTCAAAATTGGTGCACTTATGAGAAGATTCTTCAACAGTTGGAAGCTCTTATCACATCTTGGTGTCCAGGCAAACTTTATCCCCTTCCTTTGCAAGGAAGTGAATGAATCTAGGACCTTGGAGAATCCTTCAATGAACTTCTTGTAGTACCCGGCAAGTCCCATAAAGGATCTCACATCTGTCACATTTCTTGGAGTTGGCTAATTCATAATGGCTTCAATCTTCTCAGGGTCCACAAATATTCCTTCATCTGAGATAATGTGACCCAAACAATAAATTTTATCTTTATAAAAGTCACATTTTCTCAAATTTTCATTCATCTTATGCTCCCTTAGCAATTGCAATGCCATTAACGTTCTTCATGCTCTTCTTCATTCTTAGAATAAATACGAATGTCATCTAGGAAGAAAAGAACAAACTTGTCCAAATACTTTCTAAAAACACTATTTATGAGACACGTGAATGTAGCTGGTTCATTTGTGAGACCGAATGGTACCACCATAAACTCATAGTTCCCATACCTTGTTCTAAAGGTTGTCTTATGAATATCTTCATCTTTGATTCTTACCTAATGGTAACTAGACCTCAAGTCAATTTTTAAAAATACCTTTGCTCCTCTCATGTGATAAAAAAGGTCATCAATTCGAGGTAATGGGTATTGATTCTTCACAGTAACTTTTTTCAACCACATGTAGTCAATACATAACCTAAGTGTCCCATATTTATTTTTCACAAATAGAACTAGTGCTCCCCACAGGTACACGCTCGGCCTGATATATTTCATTTCCAACAATTCTTGCAACTGCATTTTCAGCTCTAGCAACTCTAGTGTACTCATCCTGTAGGGTATCTTGGACATTGGTATTTATCCAAGAACAAGGTCAATTTTAAAATCATTGTCCCTTTTTGGAGAAAGTCTGGGAATCTCATCAGGAAAAACATCCCTAAATTCTTGCAGTACATGAAATTCCTCCAACCTAGGAGTTTCATTTTCCATTGCCTCCAAAACATGGGTTGGATACAATCTACAACCTTTCCTACATAACTTCTTCAGCTGCATTGCTGAAATATTCCTAACAGAAATCACATTTGGAATGCCTCTTACAACCCTTGGGTTTCCTTCTTCATCCATGCATTCAAAGTATTTTTGTAACAGTCAAGTGTAACTCTGTGTGCTTTTAACCAGTCCATCCAAATGAGAATATCATAGGAACCAAGTGGTGGACTATTCAGGTTTACATAAGTGGATAGCCCATCCATGACTAATGGACATTTCTCTACCACTTCACTAACTTTCCTCTTGGTTCCAGTGGCTAGTTGAACTAACCATGATTTTCTATGCTTTAATTTCTTAAAATCACAAATCTCAACAATTTTAGGAGTGATATAACTATGAGTAGATCGAGGGTCAATCAAAACATAAACATATTTCTCAACAATATTACCTTCGAATTCAATCATAGTTGAAAGTATAACAGACGTAAACTCTGCTTGAATCTTTAGCAAGAATTCAACACATTCATAATAATTCTTAAGCAAATACATTGCAGAATTAAAAATAACCAGAGAATACATATCTTGAAGATGAAGTTGTCCTGCAACGTTCCATCGAACCATAGGCCAGTTGTGTTCATCGATCTCTCAGCACAACTGCCACCCCTGAGTTGGGCATGATTTCCACAAGGAACTAGGGAACAACAGGCTCACACATAGCCATAACACATAAAACACAACCAAGCCAAAACGCAGTTGGATTTATTAGGATGTCTAGCCAAGCCAACAGACTGTTGGGTTTATCAGGCTACTCAAGAAGTGATTCAGGCATAGCCAATATACACATCAATACTTAGCCAATCCAACTAACAATTGGGTTTATCAGGTTGTTCATCCAAGACAATCTACAATTGGGTTTATCAGGATGCTAAGGCAATGGAAAGGAAGAATCGCTAAGCTAGTGAGCTCATTCACAAAGCTAGGGACACCTCCACAAGATCTATCTATCCTAGAATCCACAATACCTACACACCCAACACAAGGAAGTATCCCCTTCTCTGTTACACAGTCCCTCAAGCCATACCTTCCCTTCCATTACTCTTTAGGGTGTGCATAGAAGATTCACCAACCATTGTTATCTTTTTGTTAGGTTCCTCTCTTCACTAGGTTTATCAATCCAATTCTACGTCTCTTCCACTCCTAGGTCTTGCACACAGTTCAGACCCAAACCAAGGTACACATAACAGCAAACCATAAGGTGACACAATGAAACAGGGTTCTAGTCTGTAACACAGACAACCAGGGTTCTCAACCACTCTATAATACAGAGAAACGAGGTTCTAGCCAAGGATAGATAAAGAGATACATTGCATGACGAGAAACTAAGGCCTATGCTGGTTCTTGCTGCATCTACGGGATGAAAACTCTCTGCGTGAGGGTAGGGATCAAAAAATGAATTGATTATCCTCCATCCAACGCTCTACGTGCATGAGGGTAGTGGAATGGGAACGCATTCCTAGTTCTTTCTTTCCCCATAATCTAGAATATAGGTTCCCATGGGCTGCAAGTTTGCTCAGGCATGAAATCGACTGCCATGCCTCTCCCTTCCCAAGGCATTAACTTCCTCAGCCAACTTCTAGAAAAATTGAATGATTGAGTGAAGAGGACTTAAAGGGTAGTTGAGATCTTGAGGGTTCTCCCCTCGACATCTGGCTTAACCTTTTGGCTCAGGGTTTTGAAAAACTCCCCTCCCTATTCCTTGTGAAATCATGCCCCCGTCTCTTTCGTTGCAGTAAATAGCTAGTTGTGGGTATTTTATTAAATTGCATATTTACATGATATCTCAAAATATATTGTGCCTGACTAGCATTATAACCATTGGCATCGATCTTGATCGTCGATACACAAAACACCAAATCGATGGTAGGGCCTTGGCCTTGAGCTCCTCGCCATGGTTTAATAACAATATTTACATCATGTACAATTTTAATATCATGGGGTCAAAACTGGGGTGTTACAAGCTTACCACCTTACCTTAAATTATATCTTGTTTTTGATGTGTAGTTGTGTTGCTTCAACCATATATTCCAATTTCAATCCATAATGTTCATCGAATTTCACTCCATAATTTTCATAAACACATTAGCCAACTTGGTGATCGAGTTGTAATCTCTTGGAACACATTTCCCAAAACAAATTTATTATGGTAAACATTTCTTATATTTATGATATTTAACTTGAATCAATCTTGAGGTAGAATTTATGTCATTTGATGATCCTACCCAATTCGCATATGTGAAAATTGTGAAATTAATGTAACAATCGTTTCTTACAAAATATACATCCAAATCAATGGTGTGTTGCACATAACTCAATATCCTCTTCGCAACTTTCCTATACATAACTATTGGCAAATTCATGTATTCGAAAATAATTCTTATTTTAAAACTACTATCTAGTCTACTATAAGATAGATGGATTAGAATCCCTACCAATGTAATGTCCCCGGTTTCGACCCCGTTTGCATGATGCATATAATGTAATTAATCATGGTGAGGAGCTCAAGGCAAAAGCCCCACCATCGATTTGGCTGTGTATGTTTCAGCAATGGGGATAATTGCCGGTGGCATCTCGTGCTATAAGGCACATTATAATCTGGCATCATGTAAACCCGCACATCAATTAATTAAACCACAACCAACTACAGCAGTGCAACGTTGAATGAAAAGGGCATGATTCCAAAGGATAAGGGGGGGGAGTGTCAAACCTTGGTTGTGGGGGAAAAACCCATGTTTATCACCTTTGTTGTTTGTCACCCTTTTTGTCTCATCCAACCTTGTCAAACTCTTTAATGCTCAGCTGGTGGTTGAGGAGTTATGGCTGAGGGAATTTATTGCTGAAGTGGTGGTGGTTGTGGGAGGCTGTCAGCCTTACCCAATTGCCCACTCCACCCATGTCTGCCCATTCTTCTCCCTCATGCACTCCTCCCTGGTCATTTTTCACACTCTCACGCGATTTTGGTCTGTTGCTCACCCTCACGCACATGTCTCTCCCACGGCTGGTCTGTTCATCCTCACGCAGAGGCTGATGGTCTGTTCATCCTCCCGATGGCTTGTGGATTCGCATGCATAGAGGAGGCCGTTTTCCCCTCACGCGCAGCCTGGTATTTGCACGCAGAGGTCGGGTATGTTTTCCTTGTGTTTTTGCTGTTCAGTGCAAGATTGCACTCACGCACAGACTGGTTGGGGTGTTCTATCCATGTGAGAGCCGTGCTGACTGTTTTGTTTGGGGCTGTTGTTTCTCCACGTTTTGCTGGCCATGGTTTTAACCCACGTATTGGGTTGCTGTTGTTTTCACCCACGTTTTATGGGCTGGGGTGCTCAAATTCGTTTTGGGTCACCGTTGATTTCCAATTCGTGGGCTGATTTTCTGTGTTTCGGGACTGTGCATAGTCGCCATTGTTTTTACTTTGAAATTGGGCTGTTGCTGTTGTTTCCCTGGTCTGGGATGTTGTGGTTGAGCTGTTTTGGCCACGTTAGGGCCAAAACCAACTCTGGGTTGTCCATTGGACTTGAGCTGTGCTCCTCCATGGTTTGGGGCTGTCCCCTGTTGTTTATGACTTCTTCACAGAGCTGTGAAGGGATTGTTTGGCTGCTGGTATGCAGTGGTTGAACCTTGGACTGTGCTGGCTTGGCTTGTCTGTGGAAAGCCTGTGAAACCCAGCAGTGTTGGTTTGGCTGTTATGTGTCCCCTTGGCTATGTATAAGCTTGCAATTAACCCTTATTCCGGAGGAATCATGCCCAGCTCGGGGGTGGCAGCGTTGCTGAGAGATTGATGAGCAAGCTGGCCTATGGTTGGGTGGAACGTTGCAGCGACGTAGCTGGTTGCGGGTGAATTCTTCATCAAAAGATAAGTACTGCTGTTTACTGCATCTCTGTAATTTATATTGATGTTCGAATGCTGGAATGTGTTTGTGTTGCTTCTGCTGTATGATTGAAGATGAATGCATCTGTGTATGCTTGATTTCAGCATTTGAATTCTGTTTATGTTCATGGGGCATTTTGCCCGGTTGTTTTTGATGTGCTCGTCGCGTCCTCTTCGCCGGTTGAGGGACGGGGACGTGACAACCAACTTCTTGTACAAGGTAGAATCTACCTTCCTTAGATCCTCTTGTGTATATAATTGCAATCTAATCTCTAATGGCGTTGTCAAATGTCTGCAAAAATAATAATTATATTTTTTTATGGAGAAAATATTCTCATAGCATTCTTTGATATGTTTATTTCCTTCCTATAAATGATAATAAGGCCACCTCAGACCGCAGTGATCTAAAGTCTGAAATTGAGTTGTGCTGAAAATATCATCATAGCATTCTTTGATATGTTTGTTTCCCCATTGATACTTTCCTCAAATTCCTATATAGATACATGGTAGCACTGGTAAGAATATTATACAAGGGAGATTATGTTATTTAATTGAAAGAATAATGAATCGCATCAAGTTATCATTTAATAGAGGCGAGAAAGGTATTCAAATGGTTAAGCATTTTGTCAATTACTATGAATTAAGTTCCATTTCCAAGGAAAAATATCCCACTTTGAAGGTTATACAAATATCAAAGCTTATGGGGTTTACATACCTCCTCATCTCCTACTAAGCTCATCCCAAATAATCCCATAATTTAAGAGATTTCCTACCAAACAAATCTCCATGGACTTGGAGCTTTTCTACCAAGGTATAATATTGCTCATTGGCCTACTTTACCATTATCCATAAGATCACATGGCACATGTAATGCTAAATCAACTAAAATAGAGGGAGAAGCTTTAGTGCCTTGTCCCTTTGGAGTTAATATTCAAAAGATAGAGGGAGAAGCTTTAGTTCCTTTCCCGTTTGGAGTTGATATTCAAAATACACGACCCTCTCAATGTAGTTACAAACCATTACTTAGTTCTTAGGTATACTTATTAAAGATAGGTAAAATAAAATATTTATAGGGTAGGGAAATCATATAGAAATGTTAGAAAAGGAAAACAAAGTACATAATTATAAGTAGTAGAAAGAGGGGGAGAGGCATAAGAAAATTGACCAAAAGAGTCTAATGAGAAGGAATTTGAATAAAAACACTTAAATAAACTTAGAAGAAGACGCTAAAGTGAATTTGTTTTTCTAATGGTTGCATTTTTATTAATTCAAGTCCATGATAGTTTTTAGGAGGACATAATATACGGGGAAATAAATAAGTCATATTTTATGAAATGAACTCATTAACCATGAGTTCTTCAAATAAAATATCACATTCACATTTATTCTGGAAAGTCAGCATCCCGACAAGGAAGTAAAGGAATTTTAAGCTAATTCATTTTTGTAAAGATTTGCAGAAAAAAAAGCTCTGCAAGTGAGAATCATTCACAAAGCTCTGAAGAGGAGAATTGTTCACAGGACGATTGGAAAAATACTATTCACAAATATCTGCAGATGAGAATCATGGGTTTTAATTAGATTTGTGGATATCCGTGGGTCGATCTAATGCTAAATACGTGGACATTCATGGGTTTCCGTTTGAAATTCGATCTAAGCAGCAATTTCGTGGTTCAATGTATACGAAATTACTAGGGATTTTTTAATATTTGATCTAGAAATAGTTCCTTATGTTGTGCAGAGTAAATTCTTTGTTTGAAGATTCAATATTTTTCCAGAGGATATCCTCCGCCCAAGTTGACTTCCTACTTATTTTTGTTTAAAAGGTTTTTTTTTCAAATTTATCATGAGAGTTTAATCTATCATGTTCATGTTCCAGCATATAACTTGTAGGAAATATTTTCATAGGCCATTATCGAAGGAGAGTTTGGGGCTCATTTTTTACGATTGGAGAACATTTTTAGATTCGAAATTTTTCTACACATGATCCACTTCTTGGGGGATTATTCTTCTTGACACCATAGATACCTTGATTTCTTATTTTCTCCATTAAGGAGATTGTCTGCCTACGCCATTGTAGGCACATATGAGGTTGGGTATTTCTAGTCACATCCCTCTAATATATATTGGAATATATGGATTGTATTCTTTGTCTGGCTACAGCCCGGGGAACAAAAACACAGTCACGACCCATCTCAAGGAGCACAAAATAGTCACGGATCAGTTTAGGAGCAACCACAAATAATCATGACCCAAATCAAGGAGCATAAAACAGTCACACAGCTCAACATAAACAACAGAAGCAAATAGGGAAAGAGTTAGAGTGTTGTAGATTAACGTTAGACACATACAATAGAACTCAATATGACCCAACCACCAAAAGTGAAAACACGAGCAATGGCACTCAGCCCCAAACATAGTTAGGTACTAGCAAGATTACAACTAGTTCAATAAGACTGACACAAGTCACAGATAAGATCAAGCCAACAAGGTCAGGTATGAGTCTTAACAGCCTAAAAGAATCATATCTCTGTCCAAGCTTCCCAGATCACAGCTCTGTCCAGCACCTCATAGAGGTCACAACTGAAGTTCAATTAGCACACATAAGATCACAACTCAGCATAGGAGACATCCAAGAATCATAGACCAAGTATGAACAACTATACAAGGGTCACTTCCCACGCCAATAATTAGCAGAAAGGCTACATCCCAAGCATGGGAAACTAATAGTGGTCATGACCTAGACTAAAAATTTGGTAGGTACAAACACACACTCACGCACAGAACAAGCCATAGTAAATAACAAATCGCAAAACAAGTCATAAATCAGTCAAAGTCATAGGGATCATAAATAAGGCCACGTAACAGCCCAAGGAACACAAACATAGTCATGGACCATATCAATGAGCACAACACAATCATGACCCATTAACTCAAGGAGCACAAAACACTCACTGCTCAGTTCAGGAGAAGCCACAAACAATCACGGCCCAGCTCAAGGAGCATAACACAGTCATGGTTCAACATAAGCAGTAGCAGCAGATAGGGAAAGACAGCTGCAGCCCTAACAGGGTGAGAAAGAGGTGGAAACAACTCAAACCAATAGCAAAATCCTAGACGTCAAGCCAAAGATAGCAGCACCACCAAACTCTCTCAATATCCATTTTTTCCCTGAATTGAAAGAGATAGTAACCTTGCTCAATTTATCACCTATGAAGATGCGTGGTTCGAAAAACACGATATAATCATTGCACTAATTTTAGTGAAACTTGATTTTGGGGAAGGACTACTAATTGAATTTGAGATAGAGTGGGGAAATTGGGATTTTCTAATAATTTAGATTACTAGAAACTTTATTCTCAATGTGGTGATTGTCATTATCTTGGACACTTGAAGACTTATACATAGTTTTGAGGAAGAGATTGGTTAGACCTAAAAATAAGTGGGTGAAATAGAACATTAATAAGATAGTGGAGGAGAATCGAGATGTTTAAGGGAATAAAGTGAGTGTAGAATTATAGGGTACATGATCTTAAGTTATGTTGAAATGCCCTACAATTCTATACCAAGTACCAAATTTGATGGATTCTTCATCTTAACTCAACTTAGATTCCTCAAGAAGCCATGCCTATTATCCAAACTTCACCTACTTCTTAGTATTTTCTCCCACATGTTGAATGTTTCTGGTTCATAAATTCTAATTTGCACCTATTTTCCAATTTTTCTATAGAGGGTATGCCCCTCCTTTGTTACATATTTCAACTCTAGTAGGATTATTTCAAAGCTCTCATTCCCTTTTAGTTGTCCATGAAATCATAATTTTCTTTATAGTCACCCTTACAGACTCCTCCGAAGAAGTTTAATGGACCAACTCACAGCTTTGAGGACTTGAGTTTTGAAATTTTCATAACATATACTGAACCAAGAAGATATAGTCTATCACTGATTAGATCACTTCCTAAAATGAAAAATGAGGAATGTCCTTGTCCTTCCTATTTGTGTGCAAACATATTGTAATGATGCAACATGTATTGAGGACATTCTCCATTTTGAGAGTGATAAATTCAAACCAATTAATTGACTTGTGCCTCAAGTATTATTGAAACATGTCAAAATTAAACCCAAAGGAAACATAATCTTCCTATAGGCTTAGAACTAAGATCCTACAAACAAGGAGTTCCAAGACAATCATTTCTATCGTAAGTGGACATTTTCACACCATCTAATAGTCTATTCCTTAATTTCTATGTACATGTTTCCTTGGATATTAAAGTGCCATTTAGATGAAAGAAAGGTATATTTCTTGATGAAAATATAATATTTAAACTTATCTTTATAAAATAATGATTTTCAAACGTTGGTAAGCATACCTCATGAAAAATGGTAGTTGTGTATGGACACATACCATGCCATTATGATTTGGATGAAATAATTGAAAACACGGGGTTTTTTGTTGTTGTGCATATCTATATAATATTAGCCAAAATGTGAAGCGAGAAGCAGAGTGAAAGGTATTATTAGGTCACTGCAGAAACCTTAGGTAGAAGAAAAAATTACAAGGAGAAAACTGGGGTGTTTTTGCTATCTATATCATTATAATATTAGCTAAAATGTGAAGTGACAAGCAAAGTTAAGGGTCTCATGGTATTATAGGGTGATTGTTGAAACCCTAAGCAGAAGGAGAAAACAAGAGGGGGGAATGAGGCCTTTTTTATTGTTTATATCATTACAATATTAGCCAAGATGTAAAGTGAGAAATAGAGGTAAGGGTATAGGGTGACAGTTGAAACCTTGCGTGGAAGGAGAAAATAAAAGAAGAGAAAAATGGGGTGTTTTTTTGTCTATATCATTATAATATTAGCCAAAATGTGAAGTGAGAAACAAAGATGAAGGGTATTATTGTGTCATTGTTTAAACCCTATATAGAAGAAGAAAAAGAAAATAAGTGAAGCTAGTGGAAGCGAAGAATGGCACCATTGTTAACAATGGGAATTTTCCACAAAATAGGAAAGAGGGCTCTTAATTGGGTGGCCACCAAATGTTGCACAATATTGGACAATTTCCTTAGAAAGTACAAGACATCCCTTCACCTTGTTTGCTAGCTGAATCACTTTCTTTGATGTTTGTGGATTCTTTTCTTCTCCCATTGATTTTTCTAGTTCTTCAATATGATGATATATTAAATCAATCCCACCAGTGGAATTTCAATAGGCGCTCAATTAGTTGTCTCACGAGGATGGTAATCAATGCATCATGTTGTAGGTTCCCCAAAGAGTTGTAAGTTCCATACTTCTATTAGCAAGGAATGCTTTCTCACGGCCATGGATGGCATTCCTAGTAAACCATTTGGGGTAGAATAGTGCACCTAACCTATAAGGGTCTAAACTAGGCTATTGTTGCCACAAAACTAGCCAAAATGCCCAACAACATTCATAACAATTGGTTGAGCTAAATTATCAATGCAAACTTTCAACTATCCATTGAATTCATGGTAATATTTTGGATGGGATAAAGGCATATTCACAATATCTTATGCCATCTAATTCATTTATGGAATTTAATGTTCATCCCAAATAACACAAAATTATTGGATAAAACTCATGCAAGGGAAAGAGGGTCCATTGATTCCTTACAAAAAATACACTCACACAACCACTGTAACAAGCCTTAGATAATTCATAAAACACATATAAACAAGAAACAGGGGCAACAACATATGGGGTCACTTCATCAGACATTGAAGTGCCTAGCTTTGAAAGGATCATAAGACCAATCATACCAACTAATTACCATAACTTTTTTTTATAGAAAATAGGAACTCTGGTATTGCTAGCATCTTTCCTGATGCATGCATTCTCTAAACATTATATTGTAAGAAGAATGAGTTTACCTTACAAGGAAATGCATATCCCTTGTACTAAGTTTCTGGAATAAAAATTTGTGAATTACTTTAGAGAAATGTTGGGTTGAATTTGAGAGTTGAAATGGAATTAATCAATTTTGGGCATGGGTATGGACATGGAGAGAACACATGGGAAATACAACAGCCCCATACCTTCATTTTGGGCACAAATAAGGGTTCTTGTAATCTCCCAATCGGTATTTTACATCATAATTATGAATTTTGGGTGTTTATCTCTACAAAAAGGGTGTAAACATACCTAAAAAAATACACTTGAGTTAATTTCAGAACCTAAAAACCAAGTTTGGGTGTGATTTAATCTTTAAGTCATTCTGGGTAGCTTAATGAGCTCTTTTCGTGATAAAATCTCATCTATTCCAGGTTGAAGTAATTATGGGCACATATTTAACCTCAAACAACGGTCTTTTTGAAGTTTTGGGTATAAATAACAAGGAGCATCCCTAAAACCTTGAATCATGGATAAGTAGCAGCAATTCTAGGCATGAAGATAGCCTTAACATCCACTCCCGAGCAGCACAAAGTTCATTTCAGAGCCTAGAACGACAATATATAGACCTGATATTGTCTTTTGAAGTGGAAGTTGTGCGAAAATGGTTGAAACGACAGTCAAAACCCCTAAAACGTCATCATTTTGAGCCTTGAGCAGTCTTCTAGTAGCATTATAGACCAATTTAGGGAGGTGAGTCGGAGGAGAATATTCATGCTTTTTTTCCAAAGCATAAAAAAACAACACCCTCCCTCATATTCATAAATGAAATTGGTGATATTAGTGCTGAGATATAAATTTTGCAGAGGGAGATGGAACACCATATTGTGACAACTTTTGACCTGCATGGATGAATCACATCATACTCTGAGATCTGGTGACTAATTCTATGACATAGAAACATCTAGAATGAGGAATTATGGACATGTTCTTGCGATTGGGGCTACAAATAGACCTTATGCTTTAGATCCTGCACTTTGGAGGCATGACCTCTTTGATCATTATATTTTGTAGGGTTTCCATATGAAAAGGATAGGGAATAGATCTTGTCATTACTTACAAGTGGATTAAGATTAGAAGGTTCATTTGATTTCAAAAAGGTTTCAAAATGCACACCTAGTTTTCCATTATGCATATTTGTTTTCCTCCAATGGTTTCCCATTATTGTTGGTTTCTAATAGTTAGTGGCTTGTGGCCTATAGCATATTGCTAAACAATAGTTTCATTTGGATCCTTGTTGTAATTTATGTTTCAGATTATAATTTACAAGAATGCCTACACCTTTTTGTTAGTTTTGTTATATGTAATGGACATACAATGTGGTTTGGAAAAGCAATCATATGTTTGGAAAATAAATTAATCTACCCAAGCTCATTGTTGAGAGTCTTGATTTTCCTTTAGAACTGGAGAAAGCATTTAGATAATTTGAGGCTATGGATACCTCTCTCTCTTTGTTTAGACACTATTGATCCTGAAACAAATAATTTGAAATCTTTATACATAATGGAAAAGTAAAATGTTATGGAACAAAAATCTACAACAGTAGGAACAAATCCCCTTTGTCTCCTTGTGACTAGGGTTTTAACACCATCTTTTAGCTGTTAGGTTAGAGTTTTGAATCCCCTCCTTCCAATTAATTTTAGGGTATTGGATCCTCTAGAATATTATGGAAAACCATATGTAGCTAACTATATTTATTAGAAACGAAAATTTCTCAGATGATCTATATTTTGAATTTTTCATTCTTCCTTAGTGCATTAGAGAAATACCAAGAATACCAGTAGCACATAAATGGGTGATGCCCATTTTGTCAAGGTTTTCACCGAAAACACACTGCTCAATTCCTAAAACAAGTGATTTTCACTTTTGACCCCAATGCATAATCGGGATATGTCTTGAAATGGACCCTGATAAGGCCATAACTTTGATTATTTCTACTCCATAAAGTATCAAGAAGGAAACAAATATATATTGATCTATTTGGGAACATAGGAATTGGAATTAGCCACAGATGGTCAAAATATAAACCAAAAAAAAGAAAATCTCAAGAGAAAAAGGGATGGTGCATTCAATGATGACAGATGGCATCTTGAGAATACTTGTATATAGAGATGTTCCCACCTTCAATGCAATAAACCAATATGAAGTTGAACTTTATCCAAGAGGATTGTGGAAAGAAATGCATCCATTTCAACTTGAGACTGATTATATCAAGAATAATAATATTTTATGTCAATGGTGTGCTAGGAAATGTTGGCAGGGGTTTTGGTAAGTGAGTTGCCCAGCATCGTGGCAGCTACGCAACCTAATGCGGTATCGCACAATGCGAGATTAGCGTGATGGGCAGAAGAATAACCACTTTGAATATTTTATATGTTATTTGACCAAGTTTTGTTGTAATAGGTCATTAGCGGTTATAAGTTAGTTAGAAGTGGACCCTCAATGTAATGGCATAAGCCTATTTATAGATCTAGTTTTGCAAGTAGAGAAAGGAGGCAAATAGGAGGAAAAAGAGGATCATGATTATCATAGGAGAATCACATCAGAGGATAATTGGGGAATAAGGTCTAGTGTGATCTGGTTTTGTGAAGAATTTCCTGTGTATCTGGGTTTTCCTGATGTATGCAGTCTCCAGTTTTGGAGAAGAATTGTGTAATGTGGGTCCTTTGCGCAAGATTAATATGATATGACAATTCTAGCACAAATATTGTCTATTATCACTGGTGCGATCTAATATATTATGATGTTGCGACTTGTTTTGTTATGATGTTGTTGTGATTTAGCCTCTTTCTGTTATATCGATGTGATCTATTTTAAATTCTGCTACTGTTTGTTGCACTATGAGTTGATATGTTTTATGAACAATGTTGCGGTATTAGAAATATTGTGACAACTGTATGATGCTATAATGACTGCATAAGTTCTGAATACACTCTGCAAGTTGAGGAAATGGCTTAAAGTCGACTACAAATCTATGGATCTAGCAGTTATGGTGTCTTCCCATCAGATCCCCATATCCTCTATCCCCACTGTCAGAAAATCGGTTCCGACAGCTCTCCCTTGAACATCTCGGGTGAGACCTCATCTGCTCCGCAGACATTGCTGGGCATGGTAAAACCTGTCCGTGCCGGTGCTCAGGGAGACTACGTTGGTTTGGCGTCGACAGAGTGGGAACCCCTGTTGACGAGGATGCTACTGGTTTCTGCTATCTACCCAGGAAACTAGCCCCATGAACATACAATGATAAAAATTGAAATGCATTGAAGTAAAACATACATAGATGCATAATTATTCATCATACAACAGAAGCAACTACATTCCATTCAAGCATTTAGAATGTTCATCATTTTCATTAAACAACAAATACAATTGCATATATGAAATAGACAAGAATACTTATTTTATGAACAAACTCATCCCGCAACTAGATATGTCACAGCAACGTTCCACCCAACCATAGGCCAGTGTGCTCCTTAATATCTCAGCAACACTGCCACCCCCGAGCTGGGCATGATTCCCACAAGGAATAAGGAAACTAAGAAGGCTTACACATAGCCAAGGATACCACAAAATTCATCCAAGCCAACACAGTTGGGTTTATCAGGCTATCAGGGAGCTGGCAAAAGTTGACTGCTAAGCTGGTGGGCTCACTGAAGAGCTAAGGACACCTACACCAGAACTAGCCTGAATTCTAAGACACCCACACACACCCAACATAAGGAATCAGTCCCTTATATGCTGCACAGTCCCTCAGGCCTTGAATTCCCTTACAGTGCTATTCAGGGGGTGTGGAGAAGAAAGCCAACCCTCTAGCTCTGTCTATGAGGCTCCCAAACACACCAGGTTTATCAAGCAGACCAAACCTTCATTCCCACTCCAAAATGATCCAAATACCAACCACTGCATACACATAGCAAAACTGAGCAATTCTGAGACTTGGGGAAGAAAAAGGGAAACATCACTGCATCCAAAATGGTGATACCTAGCTCAGACCAAGCAAGACAATCCCAGAGTTTTTCTTTGCCCTAACATGGCCAAAACAACTCAGCAACAACCACACTCATGGGGAAAACATCAACCATGATTCCTCCACTAAAAACAATGGGAAAGACACAGCCTGATCGAGAAGGGAATCATACGTAACAGACTCTCAGCGTGGAGATGGATTCGTATACACAGACCCACAAAACCTGCAAAATGACTCCACACAGCAAAATCCAAAAATGAGATTTACACATAGGAAACTTCCATTTGTTTTTCAGAGAGCCCAACATGGATGTCTGGTGATGAGGAAAACACTTAAGACCCGAAATCATGAAAAATGAGAAATACACACAGCAAAATCATGAGGGTAAGGCAGCTCTCCCAGTTCTCTGCGTGAGGAAAATCCCAAAAACTATGCGTGAGGAGAGAAAATAGTCGTCTCTGCGTGAGAATGGACAAAATGGAAGAATGGGGTCATCCTCTCTTCTTTCCCACGTGAGGGTGAATGAGCTCCCTGGTGGAGTGTGAGTGTGGGAAAGGACTAACAGTCCTACCACACACCACTGTCCATGCAATAACTGCCCCCAAGTAATTCTAGAGAATTTAATTTGGTAGTTGACTGATTTATGGGTTCTCCTATTGACATCTGGCTTTTCCCTATTGGCCCCAAAGGTTAAACATTTCCCCTTCCTTATCCTTAGGAAAATCATGCCATTTTCATTATGGTTGCATTGACATAGCTGTTTGGGGTTTATTTTAAATTAAAAATCATATTTACATGATGCCAAATTATAATGTGTCAACTAGCATGAACGTACCATCATCAACTATTTTAATCGCCGAAACATAAAACGTTAAAGTAATGTTGGGGCTTTTTCCTTTATCTCAACACCACAACTGATTACCATATATACATCACATGCATTTAATGCAAAACGAGGTCAGATGCATTTATTTATAAATAATTACATGAGGAGACAACATCTTAGGGAAGCTGTTAAAAGAGTGTTTACTGGTCAATTGGTGGAGGATACTGGGTGGAGAGCAAACTGACAAATGGTAGCATCCTCAAACCGCTTCCAACTGTTGTAGGTGGCAACTTCCCTATGTTTGTGGTCATTATTCCTCAAGAAAGTGGAATCAGAGCAGGTGGCTCATTTAATGAAATCTGACCCAGAAGACCTAGGCATCTCTATAAAATTTCCCATTGAAGAAAGCTGAGGCGGCTCGTTCTAGAGAAGTGATCATTCAGGGTGAATGAATTTACTCAAGAGAAATTCAATGGAGGGGAGTCTAGAATGTGTTTGAGGGGATAACTACTGAAGTTGATCTAGTTGCATCTTTTAAGCTGAAGATCATACTGCTGAGAGTATATTTTTATTACTAAGGTAATTGGACCAGTCAGGTGATATAGGTTCTACAGTTGCATTCTCCACCCAGTTCTCAGCCAAGAAGACTAGGAACAGGCTCGGGGGTCCTGAGGAAGCATTGTTTGAGTGCTCTTCAGGAGTTTGGTAGGGACGAACAACCTCCTTAAGCTGTTGTCGTCTTGTCCTTAACAGGTTCTATTTTATTTTTTCTGTCTTCAGTTAAATAATTATTGGTTTATCTATTGCAGGCATGTTTGTGTTTAGGGTTTATGAAAGAAAAGTAAACTGTGTAATGTAAAGTTCAGTGAAATTATAGATTATAATAGAAATGGAAATTATTATGTAAATAAGTGAAATAGATAGAAATTAAAATTCCCAAGCTATGTTCTTCCACACCTAGATTAAGGTCGTACTCTAGAACAGTTGGATTGTCTTAGGTAAATGAAATGATTCTTTTATTGGAATGTAAATAGTAGATATGATTCTTTTATTGATTGTAAATAGTAAATAGATTTTACTTCAATATCTATGAATTTCATTGATAGCAGCGTTATGTATTGTCTGCACTTATCTTTACTTCAGCCAACTAAATGGAAACACATGTATAAAGAGAATAGTAAATATTACTATTATTACATTATTAGTATCCAGATAGAATATAGAGATATTATAGTTAACAGTAGTAAAGTAAACAACTAATATTTGAGAAAACATGTAAAAAAATAATAATAAAACAGTTGTTAAATATTCACTTTACAGACCAGAGTATGTCTTATCTAGGAGCTAAGTATTCTTTTACAATCCTTTATTTTACAAAAAATTACTGAGAGTTAATATTACTCTAGTTTTCAAGTATGCTGCACTAAAAATCTAAATATTTTTCTTCACTAAAAACTAGAAGCAAAACTGTTTAGAATCTTTTCATTTCATACAGAGTTAGCATCGTATTTATAACTGCAAGTCAAATAATCTTTCATTATTCTATTTCTCAAAAATAGAGTCAAAATACTATAAGAAGAAACCAGAATTTCTTAAACTATAGGGTTTACAATATTTATTTTAACCCTTAAAAACCGAGTACTATAAATTAATAATATATTGTAAAAAGAACTTAAAAATAATTATAAATACAGAGAATTAATAAATATGATATATATGCAAATCTTGAACAATGTAAACATTAATATTTAATCATTCGCATTATAAATCCTTAATTAAGGTAGGCTTATAGCCTGTGGGAATGATGGGTCGAAACCCCAACCTGCTAAATAAACCAAATATATATAAATCTTTTATATTAACAGTAAGTTAAATACACTACTGACAAGTTAAGCAAAACCTAGTTCACAGTCTTCAATTTCTTGAAGCTCAAATGTAAAAGGAAAACTGAAGCAACGAGACAGAGGTATTTTAAAAAATCTGAGCATAAAGGAGGTTCTTATAACCTTAAATAACAGTATTACATCATTAAGCCATAAGGCTGAAACTGTTTTCACCAAAACAACCTCTACATCACAGCCTCAAAATCTTGTGCTACCCAGTGCAGTATCACAAGGGTTTCAAATTAAAAACAGGGTTAATAAACAACAAACTAAATATCTTAACCAACGGAGAATCCGAAGCTATACTTCCAACCACAGGAACCTTCATCCAATTCGCAAGCAGGGAGAACCCACGACGAGACCGGGGCTTACCAGTTGGAAGCCCATGAAGATAAATGAAGGATGAGCTTGCATTCCATTCAAGTCGGGAGCTGTCATTAGGAGTTTGAAAGGACATAATCCAATCATTATTCAAAACTTTGAGTAATAATTTATAAAAACCCTAACTTAATAAATAATTTGACAAATAGGAATTCGAGTAGAGATTAATATTTGTACCTGTGAGCTAGAAGAAAATCAGAGCCGAGAAGATACAACCATCCAACTCGATTGTACAAAACCAAGAAGCAAGCAAACCCATAAGCCAACTCTGCGACAAAGGCAGCTAGAGACAGTCTCAATATCCACGATGCCAAAGCAAAGAACTGATAGACACAAGGGTAAAACCAGTTACAGGTTTCGAGCCATGTGAAGGAGTTTAAAACCATGCACACTGTGTTTTCTCAACTTACTACAGAAACTGAAAAACACCAACTACAAAACCATAAACCACATTACACAGTATTGCAGGCTTAGTGCCAAAGGTTAAAGAAGAGTAGGCTTCTCATGGCCGCAAGGAATTTCACAGCGCAGCCTGCAGGAACACAAACCCTCAAAGAAAAATGCAAGAGAGTAGGTTTCACTGTGTTATAATTCAACCAATTCATGGAGGAGGATGGTCCACGTGCCCTTCCAATTTCTGAACCATGCATGGATCGATTCCTAATATCAACACCGCACATCCGATGATAAATTATATCATTGACAATAATACACACAATGCAATCGACTATATTATAAAGACTTATATCATAGCCAATAATGAAATCTATGCCATTGATCTTTTAACTAGTTCTTATGATTGCATGTTGTCAACCATACTATGGTTAAAATCATGTTTTGGAAACTAGTAATGTTTTTATATAAGAACAAAACTTATAAGTATATGATGCCAATAGTTTAGACTACACCATAATAGTTACTAGGTAGTGAAACTACCTTAGGATGCAAGTAGTAATTTTTATTGTAACATTATAAAACAATGTAGTATTGTAATATTGCAATAACACTTGTATCGTGGCGATAAACTAGAGATAATGATTACAGCTTGTAAACTAGCTGTGCAAAAGATAATCATATTTGCAAACAAATCAAACAAGCTAGTATTGTTTCACGACTAGTAAAGGAGAATTAGAGTAGAGGAATGTTGTTATTTACAATATAATTATAAACTAAAGAGCTCTAAACTTATCCACTTAAAGACTTGATGCTGAAAAATGAAGGAGTCTTCAAGAAGACTGACGTTGAACCTTATTGAAAAAGTTTCTCTTAAGTAACTAATTTTTGCATTGTAAACCTTACCTTTGAAAAACATAGGATTATGTTCATACATAAAGAGCAGTGCACTTGAGTTTTAAACATGACAATAGCAGTAAGATCATGATACAGTGAAAGTAATTATATGCCAAGATCATGAGCTCTATGCTCACTATAAGAATCTATAACTGACTAGGTACTATAATCTTTACGACAGAAATAAACCTTGGAAGAACTCATTCTTGTAAATGGCATTAACGATGTTAAGGATAAAATTCATTATGGCTTAAATATAAATACTATCATAGATCCAAAACAACGAAGGAATTTACTTTACCTCATCGGAGTTTTGCATCTTAATAATCAATTTATATACTAGCATTTATCATGCTAAAGAAGTACTTCTCGACATAATTCAAAATAAACTTCTACTTGATCAAACACTTACCTGCTGAACCTGTAAGAACCAGCAGTCCATTGAGTTAGTAAAACGCTAAGTAAGCCCCAATTTCAAATATGGTTTCTCACCTACTTGACAAAAGTAAATCATCAGTACAACTAACAACATTTGAATGCAAGTCATTTTTATATAACTTATAAAAATTAAAGTTGCATTAGTTTTTCTATATTTTAAACTAACCCTTAAATTTTGTTAAATTGTTTCATTTTTCGCTTACCGCTAGCAGTTACTAAACTGCGATTTAAGACATTTTATGTCACATTAAAAAAAAATTAAATTTTTATGGAATTTTGGGTTATGACATGTGGTATCAGAGCCAAGTTCAAACACTAGGCCTTGATGCAGCTAAACTTGCTTATATGGAACAGTAAATTTAAATCATTTTGCTAATGTTGTTTTCTTTGAATGTTATAAACAGAGAAAATTTGTTTATGAGTTTAACGACAGGTATGGAAAGATTGGAGGAATATGCGGAAGAGGAATCTCCTTATAATGAACAAGATAATCTACAAAGAGAACCTATACAAGAAGACATAACCACTAATTCTTCAGAACTATTACAAATAGTAAAAGAATTGAAATATGAAATGGAATCTGTTAAAAAAGAAAATGAGAGGATTTTGAGAGCTCAGGAGGAGTTGAATCAGATCTTAATAGAAAGATTTCATACTGAGGGAAAGGGTAAAAGAGTTGATTCGGAAGATATAAGTTATCAACATAAGTATAAAAAGACTAAACAGATTAAAAATGAAAGTGGCTCATCTTCCGAAGTATATAGTGATCAACGTAATTCTCATTATACTAGTGACAGTAGTGAGGATAACCACCATACTAGGAAAAGAAAATATAAACCTTATGAAGAAATCTCTGGGGAGTTTAATAATATCAAGCCACCAACATTTAATGGAGAACCTGAAAAGGGGGAGGAAGCAGAATCTTGGTTATCCGAGATGAAGAAGTACTTCCAGATTTATAACTAGTCTAACCAATTAAAGGATAGGATGGCTATTTACAATCTTATAAGGAAAGATGATATATGGTGGCAATACTTAAAGAGAGTGAAAGGGATAAGAGAAAAGACATAAATTGGAGTACATTCAAGAAATACTTCAAAAAGAAATTTTTATCTGAACAGTACTATGAAGAAAGGGCTAAAGAATTCTATGAGCTAAAACTAGGTACAATGACTATGAAAGATTTGAACAGTAAGTTTTAAGTCTGCTTAGGTATGTTCCATACCTTGTGGATGAAAAACCAAAGATATAGCGGTTTCTCAGCTATTTACCTTATCACATAAAGGATAGGATTGAGTATGACAATCCGAAAACTCTGGAAGAAGCCATGAGGAAAGCGAATTTCTGTTACGAGCAAAATCGTAAAAAGGAGAGTATGGCCAACTAGAAGGCCAAAAGGAATAATAATTATAATCAAAAGAAGAAAGAGTTTGTGCCTAATCGGAATTCTAAAAATAATAACACCAGAAATTTTTCTAATAAGAATTTCCAGGGGAATAAGAATAATTCATAGAACAATCAGAACAATCAAAAGAATAAAGAGTCTGCTAATAATCATAGTAATTACACAAAGAACTTTGAACGAATAGAACCCGTAAAGTGTTGGGAATGCAATGTTCCACATTATGCTTCAGTCTGTCCCAATCCAAAAAAGATTGTCAGCAATATCCACACAATACAGGAGGAGATGATTGTTGGTGATTTAGCAAGGACTATGCCCAGGATCAATGTAGCTTTGGAGAATCGCCAAGCAGGCTATCAAACTTCCATGGTGGAAGTAGAAGGTAAGATAAATCAAACACCCATATCTATTTTAATTGATCCAAGAGCTAGTTTAAACTATATTTCTCCTAACTTGGTAGAAAAGAGTAAACTTCCAGTTGAAAAGTTTGCAAGTTCTTGGTTAGTTCAGTTAGCTACTGGTGCAAAGAGAAAGGTAATTAGCTTTGTAAAGAATTGTGTAGTAACTATGGATCAATTTGAAACTTTTGTTAAGCTCAATGTACTACCTCCTTTAGGTTCATACGACATATTAATTGGTATGGATTGGTTAGAGCAGCATAGGGTGGTCTTGAATTGCTATGATAAAACCTTTACTTGTATAAATAATGATGGAAAAATAATAAGCGTAAGGGAATCCCTAGGAAAACAACCGTAAGGCAGATTTCTGCTCCGCATCTTAAGAGAGCTATTTGGAAAGGTTGTAAGGCTTATGCAATAACATTAACCAATGAAGAAAATCTAAATAACATTGATAAATTAAAATTTGAGAATATACCAATTCTAAAGGAATATGCAGATGTATTTTCGAAATAAATTATGGGACTGCCTCCGAAGAGGGAATTAAATTTTACCATTGAGCTGGCACCTGGTGCAGTGCCCAGCTCAAAGCCCCCTTATCGGATGAATATACTCAAATTAAATGAACTTAAGTCATAGTTAAAAGAACTTATTGACAAGAATTATATTCGACCCAATGTGTCTCCCTGGGGGGCACGTGTCATCTTTGTTAAGAAAAAGGATGGAACTCTACGACTATGTATAGATTATTGTCAATTAAATAAGATGACTATCAAGAACAAATACTCGTTACCTCACATAGATGATCTGTTTGATCCACTACGTGGAGCCACGGTATTTTCAAAAATTGACTTAAAGTTTGGATATCACCAAGTCAGAACTAAAGATGAAGACATCCTTAAAACAAATTTTAGGACTCGATATGGACATTACGAGTTTGTCGTCGTGCCATTCGGGCTTACTAATGCTCCAGTTGTTTTTATGTGTCTAATGAATAATGTAATGCATAAATATCTGGAAATTTGTGGTCATGTTTATCGACTACATATTAATTTATTCGAAATATGAAGAAGAACATAAAGAACATTTAGAAATGGCCTTGCAAGAGTTGCGAGAACATCAACTCTTTGCAAAGTTTAGTAAATGCGACTTCTTTAAAGATAAAATCCAGTACTTAGGTCATGTGGTGACTAAAGAAGGAATTTCGGTGGATCTAGAAAAGATAAATGCAATCGAAGATTCGCCAGTTCCTAAAGACGTAACTGATGTCCGATCATTCATGGGGATTACCGGTTATTACCACAGGTTCATCGAAGGGTTTTCAAGAATCACAAATCTGATAACCTCTTTGCAGAAAAAGGGAAAGGAATTTGATTGGAATCAGAAGTGCGATGATAGTATTAAAAAGTTAAAAACCTTATTAACCATTGCACCAATTTTAAGAATAGTTGATCCAAATAAATATTTTATAGTATGTACTAACACCTGCAATGACGGTTTAGGCGGAGTATTGACTCAGGAAGGACATGTCATTGCTTACGAGTCTAGGAAATTGAATATTCATGAAAAGAATTATGCAACCTATGACTTGGAATTAGCTGATGTACTATATGCTTTAAAAATGTGGCGTCATCATCTAATCGGAAGAAAATTTATCTTAATGACGGATAATAAGGGATTAAAATATCTGTTAGATCAACCTAACCTGAATGCTAGACAAGCTAGGTGGCTAGCTTTTCTAAGTGAATATGATTTCGAAATTCAACACATTAAAAGGAAATAAAATAAAGTTGTTGATGCATCAAGTAGAAATGCAAAGCTGAATTTTACAACAGCTATCAATAATTATACAATAGATTTGGAAGAACAGCATAAAGCAGGAATAGAACAAGATAAAAATTACCTAAAGTTACAAGCAAAAGAAAAAGAAAATCCAATAGAAAGTCTAAGTATAGGGTACAACTTGAATGAAAAATGATTTTTACTGTATAAATACAGAATATATATACCTAATGTACCTAAGATTAAGTTATTAAATTTAGACAAAATCCATAAAACTCCTTACTCAGGCCATCCGAGTTATCAGAAAACTATAACCATGTTAAGAAAAGAGTATTTTTGGCCAAACATGAAGACTAAACTAGTAGAATATATTTCTAGATGTCTTGAATGTCAGCAAGTAAAAACTGAACATCAGCATCCAACTGGATTACTTCAGCCTTTTCCCATTCCTAGCTAGAAATGGGAGATAATTAGTCTTGATTTTATTACTGGACTGTCTAAAAATCATAACTTAAATGACTCCATAATGGTAGTGGTTGACAAATTGAGTAAAGCAGCCCATTTTTTACCTATAAAAACTACTTATAAAGCGGCAAATATAACTGATATCTTTTTAAAGCAATTTTTTCGACTGCATGGAATAACGAAGGTCATAATTTCAAATCGAGACCCTAAATTTACAGGTAACTTTTGGAGATATTTGTTTAAAGGATTAAATACCACGTTAAATTTCAGTACCTCCTTCCATCGTCAAACTGATGGACAGACTGAAAGAGTAAATCAGGTACTGGAAGATCTACTAAGAATGTATGTAAAGGAACAGTCAGGTAAATGGGAAGATTATTTACACCTGGTAGAATTTGCTTATAATAATAATTATCAAGCTTCAGCTAGATATAGTCCTTTCAAAATTCTGTATGGAAGGAAATGTAACAATCCCATCTCTTGGAGTAATCTAGTGGACATGTTAGTATTAGGACCTAAAATATTGAAAGAAATGGAAGTAATTGTAAAGCAAGTACAAGGTAATATGAAAATTGCGCAACATCAAAAGAAATGTCAAGCAGACCTTAAAAGAACTCCAAAAGAGTTCTAAGTAGGTGAACATGTTTTCATTAAGGTGAGACCCAAAAATATTTCTCTGAGGTTGGGTAGCTCTGCCAAACTAGCACCTCGTTATTGTGGTCCTTTTGAAATACTGTCTAGGATCGGACAAGTATCCTATCAGTTAGCTTTACCACCGAATTTAAGACTTCACAATGTTTTTTACATTTCTGTATTAAGGAAATATGTGCATGATGCTACTCATGTTATTAACTAGAATTATGTACAGGTGGAACCCGAAGGATATTTTCTGGTGGAACCGGACTATATTCTCAAGCGGAGGGAGATCACACTTTGGAACCGCACCATTGGTCAAGTGAAGGTGCAATGGAAGCACCTTAGTCCAAAGGAAGCCACCTGGGAATTGGAAAGTCATATGCGGGATGCATATGTAATTCTATTTCAGGGGAACTCTAAGGATGAGGAATAAATAACATCGAGGACGATGTTATACTTTAAGGGGGTGTGTACGTCACATACCCCAATTTGCAAAAAAAACAATTTTATAATATTTGAGGAATATTGTGTTAAATTTTATGCTAAGTAGTAATTGATGACCCAGTAGGGTCAAGAATATTTAATGTAAATTCAGAATATTTTATTTATAAATAAATAAATGAGGAGACAACAACTTAGGGAAGCTATTAAAAGAGTGTTTACTAGTCAATTAGTGGAGGAGACTGGGTGGAGAGCAAACTGACAAATGGCAGCATCCTCAAACCACTTCCAACTGTTGCAGCTGGAAACTTCCCTATATTTGTGGTCATGATTCCCCAAGAAAGTGCAATAAGAGCAGGTGGCTCATTTAATGAAAACTGACCCAGAAGACCTAGGCATCTCTATAAAATTTCCCATTGAAGAGAGCTAAGGCGGCTCATTCTAGAGAAGTGATCATTCAGGGTGAATGAATTTACTCAAGAGAAATTCAATGGAGGGGAGTCTGGAATGTGCTTGAGGGTATAACTGCTGAAGTTGATCTAGTTGCAGATTTTAAGCTAAAGATCATACTGCTGAGAGCATATTTTTATTACTGAGGTAATTGGACCAGTCAGGTGACATAGGTTTTACAGTTGCATTCTCCACCCAATTCTCTGCCAAGAATACCAGGAACAGGCTCGGGGGTCCTGAGGAAGTGTTGTTTGAGCGCTCTCCAGGAGTTTGGTAGGGAGGAACAACCTCCTCAAGCTGTTGTCGCTTTGTGCTCAACATGTTCTATTTTATTTTTACTATCTTCAGTTAAATAATTCTTAGTTTATCTATTGTGGGCATGTTTGTGTTTAGGGTTTATGAAAGAAAAGTAAACTGTGTAATGTTAAGTTCAGTTAAATTATAGATTATAGTAGAAATGGAAATGATTATGTAAATAAGTGAAATAGATATAAATTAAAATTCCCAAGCTATGTTTTTCCACACCTCGATTCAGGTCATACTCTAGCACAGTTGGATTGTCTTAGGTAAATGAAATGATTCTTTTATTGGAATGTAAACAGTATAGATGATTCTTTTATTGATTGTAAATAGTAAATAGATTTTACTTCAATATCTATGAATTTCATTGAATAGCAACGTTATGTATTGTCTGCACTTATCTTTACTTCATCCAACTAAATCGAAACACATGTATAAAGAGAATAGTAAATATTACTATTATTACAGTATTACTATCCAAATAGAATATAAAGATATTATAGCTAACAGTAGTAAAGTAAACAACTAATATTTGAGAAAACATGTAAAAAATAATAATAAAACAATTGTTAAATATTCACTTTACAGACAAGAGTATGTCTTATCTAGGAGCTAAGGATTCTTTTACAATCTTTTATTTTACAAAAACTTACCGAGAGTTAATATTACTCTAGTATTCAAGTATGATGCACTAAAAATCTAAATATTTTTCTTAACTAAAAACTAGAAGCAAAACTGTTTAGAATCTTTTCATTTCATACAGAGTTAGCATCGAATTTATAACTGTAAGTCAAATAATCTTTCATTATTCTATTTCTCAAAAACAGAGTCAAGAATACTATAAGCAGAAACAAGAATTTCTTAAACTGTATGGTTTACAGTATTTATTTTAACCCTTACAAACTGAGTACTAGAAATTAATAATATCTTGTAAAAAGAACTTAAAAATAATTGTAAATACAAAGAATTAATAAATATGATATATATGCAAATCCTGAACAATGTAAACATTAATACTTAACCATTCACAATATAAATTCTTAATTGAGGTAGGCTTATAGCCTGTAGAAATGATGGGTCGAAACCCCAGCCTGCTAAATAAACCAAATATATATAAATCTTTTATATTAACAGTAAGTTAAATACACTACTGACAGGTTAAGCAAAACCTAGTTCACAGTCTTCAATTTCTTGAATCTCAAATGTAAAAGGAAAACTGAAGCAACGAGACATAGGTCTTTTAAAAACTCTGAGCATAAACCAGGTTCTTATAACCTTAAATAATAGTATTACATCATTAAGCCGTAAGGCTGAAACTGTTTTCACCAAAACAACCTATAGATCACAACCTCAAAAGATTGTGCTACCCAGTGCAGTATCACAAGGGTTTCAAATTAAAAACAGGGTTAATAAACAACAAACTAAACATCTTAACCAACGGGGAATCCGAAGCTATACTTCCAACCACAAGAACCTTCATCCAAATCGCAAGCAGGGAGAACCCACAATGAGACCGGGGCTTACCAGTTGGAATCCCATGAAGATAACTGAAGGACGAGCTTGCATTCCATTCAAGTTGGGAGTTGTCATTAGGAGCTTGCAAGAACATAATCCAATCATTATTCAAAACTGTGAGTAATAATTTATAAAAACCCTAACTTAATAAATAAGTTGACAAAAACGAATTCGAGTAGAGATTAAGATTTTTACCTGTGAGATAGAATAAAATCAGGGACGAGAAGATACGACCATCCAGCTCGATTGTACAAAACCAAGAAGCAAGCAAACCCGTAATCCAACTATGCAACAAAGGCAGCAAGAGATAGTCTCAATTTCCATGATGTCAAAGCAAAGAACGGACAGACACAAGGGTAAAACCAGTTATAGGTTTCGAGCCATGTGAAGGAGTTTAAAACCATGCACACTGTGTTTTCTCAACTTACTGCAGAAACTGAAAACACCAACTATGAAACCATAAACCACATTGCACAGTATTGCAGTCTTAGTGCCAAAGGTTAAAGAAGAGCATGCCTCTCATGGCCGCAAGGAATTTCACAGCGCATCCTGCAGGAACACAAACCCTCGAAGAAAAATGCAAGAGAGTAGGGTTCACTGTGTTATAAGTCAACCAATGCATGGAGGAGGATGGTCCACGTGCCCTTCCAATTTTTTAACCATGCATGGGTCGGTTCCTAATGTCAACACTGCACATCCGATGATAAATTATATCATTGCCAATAATACACACAATGCATTCGACTATATTATAAATACTTATATCATATCCAATAATGAAATCTATGCCATTGATATTTTAACTAGTTCTTATGATTGCATGTTGTCAACCATACTATGGTTAAAATCATGTTTTGGAAACTAGTAATGTTTTTATATAAGAACAAAACCTATAAGTATATGATGTCAATAGTTTCAACTACACCATAATAGTTACTAGGTAGTGAAACTACCTTAGGATACAAGTAGTAATTTTTATTGTAACACTATAAAACAATGTAGTATTGTAATATTGCAATAACACTTGTATCATGGTGATAACCTAGAGATAAAGATTACAGCTTGTAAACTAGCTGTGTAAAAGATAATCATATTTGCAAACAAATCAAACGAGCTGGTATTGTTTCACAACTAGTAAAGGAGAATTAGAGTAGAGAAATGTTGTTATTTACAATATAATTATAAACTGAAGAGCTCTAAACTTCTCCACTTAAAGACTTGATGCTGAAAAATGAAGGAGTCTTCAAGAAGACTGAAGTTGAACCTTATTGAAAAAGTTTCTCTTAAGTAACTAATTTTTGCATTGTAAACCTTACCTTTGAAAAACATAGGATTATGTTCATACATAAAGAGCAGTGCACTTGAGTTTTAAACATGACAATAGCAGTAAGATCATGATACAGTAGGAGTAATTATATTCCAAGATCATGAGCGCTATGCTCACTATAAGAATCTATAATTGACTAGGTACTATAATGTTTACGATAGAAAGAAACCTTGGAAGAACTCATTCTTGTAAATGGCATTAATGATGTTAAGGATAAAATTTATTATGGCTTAAATATAAACACTGTCATAGATCCAAAACAACGAAGGAATTTACTTTACCTCATCGGAGTCTTGCATCTTAATAATCAATTTATATACTAGCATTTATCATGCTAAAGAAGTACTTCTCGACATAATTCAAAATAAACTTCTACTTAATCAAATGCTTACTTGCTTAACCTGTAAGAACGAGCAGTCCATTGAGTTAGCAAAATGCTAAGTAAGCCCCGATTTCAAACATGGTTTCTCACCTACTTGACAAAAGTAAATAATCAGTACAACTAACACCATTTAAATGCAAGTCATTTTTATGTAACTTATAAAAATTAAAGTTGCATTAGTTTTTCTGTATTTTAAACTAATCCTTAAATTTTGTTAAACTGTTTCATTTTCTGCTAACCGCTAGTAGTTACTAAACTGTGATTTAAGACATTTTATGTCACATTAAAAAAAATTAAATTTTTATGGAATTTTGGGTTATGACATGTGGTATCAGAGCCAGGTTCAAACACTAGTCCTTGATGAAGCTCAACTTTCTTATATGGAACAGTAAATTTAAATCATTTTGTTGATGTTGTTTTCTTTGAATGTTATAAACAGAGAGAAAATTTGTTTCTGAGTTTAACGACAAGTATGGAAAGATTGGAGGAATATGCAGAAGAGGAATATCCCTATACTGAACAAGATAATCTACAAAGAGAACGTATACAAGAAGACATAACCACTAATTGTTCAAAACTATTACAAACAGTAAAATAATTGAAATATGAAATGGAATCTGTTAAAAAATAAAATGAGAGGATTCTGAGAGCTCAGGAGGAGCTGAATTAGATCTTAATAGAAAGATTTCATACTGAGGGAAAGGGTAAAAGAGCTGATTCGGAAGATATAAGTTATCAACATAAGTATAGAAAGACTAAACATATTAAAAATGAAAGTAGCTCATCTTCTAAAGTATTTGGTGGTCAACGTAATTCTCATTATACTAGTGACAATAGTGAGGATAACCACCATACTAGGAAAAGAAAATATAAACCTTATGAAGAAATCTCTGGGGAGTTTAAGAATATCAAACCGCCAACATTTAATGGAGAAAATGAAAAGGGGGAGAAAGTGGAATCCTGGTTATCTTGGATGAAGAAGTACTTCCAGATTTATAACTATTCTAACCAATTAAAGGCTAGCATGGCTATTTACAATGTTACAGGGAAAGATAATATATGGTGGCAAGACTTAAAGAGAGTGAAAGGTATAAGAGAAAATAACATAAATTGGAGTACATTCAAGAAATACTTCAATTTTTTTTTTATCTGAACAGTACTATGAAGAAAGGGCTAAAGAATTCTATGAGCTAAAACTAGGTACAATGACTATGAAAGATTTGAACAGTAAGTTTTTAAGTCTGCTTAGGTATGTTCCATACCTGGTGGATGAAAAACCAAAGGTTTAGCCATTTCTCAGTTGTTTACCTTATCACATAAGGGATAGGATTGAGTATGAAAATCCAAAAACCCTTGAAGAAGCCATGAGGAAAGCGGATTTCTGTTACAAACATAATCGTAAAAAGGAGAGTATGGCCAACTGGAAGGCCAAAATGAATAATAATTATGATCAAAAGAAGAAAGAGTTTGTGCCTAATCAAAATTCTAAAAATAATAACACCAGAAATTTTTCTAATAAGAATTTCCAGGGGAATAAGAATAATTCACACAACAATCAGAACAATCAAAAGAATAAAGAGTCTGCTAATAATCATAGTAATTACACAAAGAACTTTGAACGAAAAGAACCCGTAAAGTGTTGGGAATGCAATGGTCCACATTATGATTCATTCTGTCCCAATCGAAAAAATACTGTCAGCAATATCCACACAATACAGGAGGAGATGATTGTTGGTGATATAGCGAGGACTATGCCCAGGATCAATGCAGCTTTGGAGAATCGCCAAGCAGACTATCAAACTTCCATGGTGGAAGTAGAAGGTAAGATAAATCAAACACCCATATATATTTTAATTGATCCAGGAGCTAGTTTAAGCTATATTTCTCCTAACTTGGTAGAAAAGTGTAAACTTCCAGTTGAAAAGTTTGCAAGTTCTTGGTTAGTTCAGTTAGCTACTGGTGCAAAGAGAAAGGTAATTAGCTTTGTAAATAATTGTGTAGTAACTATGGATCAATTTGAAACTTTTGTTAAGCTCAATGTACTACATCCTTTAGGTTCATACGACATATTAATTGGTATGGATTGGTTAGAGCAGCATAGGGTGGTCTTGAATTGCTATGATAAAACCTTTACTTGTATAAATAATGATGGAAAAATAATAAGCGTAAGGGAATCCCTAGTAAAACAACCGTAAGGTAGATTTCTGCTCCGCAGCTTAAGAGAGTTGTTTGGAAAGGTTGTAAGGCTTATGCAGTAATAGTAACCAATGAAGAAAATCTAAATAACATTGATAAATTAAAATTGGAGAATATACCAATTCTAAAGGAATATGCATATGTATTTTCGAAAGAAATTCTAGGACTGCCTCCGAAGAGGGAATTAAATTTTACCATTGAGCTGTTACCTGGTGCAGTGCCCAGCTCAAAGCCCCCTTATCGGATGAATATACTCGAATTAAATGAACTTAAGTCACAGTTAAAAGAACTTATTGACAAGAATTACATTCGACCTAATGTGTCTCCCTGGGGGGCACCTGTCATATTTGTTAAGAAAAAGGACGGAACTCTACGACTTTGCATAGATTATTGTCAATTAAATAAGATGACTATCAAGAACAAATACCTGTTACCTCGCATAGATGACCTGTTTGATCAACTACGTGGAGCCACGGTATTTTCAAAAATTGACTTACGGTCTGGATATCACCAAGTCAGAACTAAATATGAAGACATCCTTAAAACAACTTTTAGGACTCGATATGGACATCACGAGTTTGTCGTCATGCCATTTGGGCTTACTAATGCTCCAGCTGTTTTTATGTGTCTAATGAATAATGTAATGCATAAATATCTGGATAAATTTGTGGTCATGTTTATCGACTACATATTAATTTATTCGAAATCTGAAGAAGAACATAAAGAACATTTAAAAATTGTCTTGCAAGAGTTGCGAGAACATCAAATCTTTGCAAAGTTTAGTAAATGCGACTTTTTAAAGATAAAATCCAGTACTTAGGTCATGTGGCGACTAAAGAAGGAATTTCGGTGGATCCAGAAAAGATAAAGGCAATCGAAGATTCGCCAGTTCCTAAATACGTAACTAATGTCCGATCATTCATGGGGATTACCGGTTATTACCATAGGTTCATCGAAGGGTTTTCAAGAATCACAAATCTGATAACCTCTTTGCAGAAAAAGGGAAAGGAATTTGATTGGAATCAGAAGTGCGAGGATAGTATTAAAAAGTTAAAAACCTTATTAACCAGTGCACCAATTATAAGAATAGTTGATCCAAATAAATATTTTATAGTATGTACTAACACCTGCAATGACGGTTTAGGTGGAGTATTGACTCAGGAAGGACATGTTATTGCTTACGAGTCTAGGAAATTGAATATTCATGAAAAGAATTATGCAACCTATGACTTGGAATTAGGTGTTGTCCTATATGCTTTAAAATTGTGGCATCATCATCTAATCAAAAGAAAATTTATCTTAATGACGGATAATAAGGGATTAAAATATCTGTTAGATCAACCTAACCTGAATGCTAGACAAGCTAGGTGGCTAGCTTTTCTAAGTGAATATGATTTCGAAATTCAACACATTAAAAGGAAATAAAATAAAGTTGTTGATGCATCAAGTAGAAATGCAAAGCTAAATTTTACAACAGCTATCAGCAATTATACAATAGATTTGGAAGAACAGCTTAAAGCAAGAATAGAACAAGATGAAAATTACCTAAAGTTACAAGCAAAAGAAAAAGAAAATCCAATAGAAAGTCTAAGTATAGGGTACAGCTTGAATGAAAAATGATTTTTACTGTATAAATACAGAATATATATACCTAATGTACCTAAGATTAAGTTATTAATTTTAGACAAAATCCATAAAACTCCTTACTCAGGCCATCCGGGTTATCAGAAAACTATAACCATGTTAAGAAAAGAGTATTTTTAGCCAAACATGAAGACTGAACTAGTAGAATATATTGCTAGATGTCTTGAATGTCAATAAGTAAAAACTGAACATCAGCATCCAACTGGATTACTTCAGCCTTTTCCCATTCCTAGCTGGAAATGGGAGATAATTAGTCTTGATTTTATTACTGGACTGCCTAAAAATCAGAACTTAAATGACTCCATAATGGTAGTGGTTGACAAATTGAGTAAAGCAGCCCATTTTTTACCTATAAAAACTACTTATAAAGCAGCAAATATAATTGATATCTTTTTAAAGCAATTTTTTCGACTGCATGGAATACCGAAGGTCATGATTTCAAACCAAGACCGTAAATTTATAGGTAACTTTTGGAGATCTTTGTTTAAAGGATTAAATACCACGTTAAATTTCAGTACCTCATTCCATCGTCAAACTGATGGACAGACTGAAAGAGTAAATCAGGTACTGGAAGATCTACTAAGAATGTATGTAAAGGAACAGTCAGGTAAATGGGAAGATTATTTACACCTGGTAGAATTTTCTTATAATAATAATTATCAAGCTTCAGCTAGATATAATCCTTTCGAAATTCTATATGGAAGGAAATGTAACACTCCCATCTCTTGGAGTAATCTGGTGGACATGTTAGTATTAGGACCTGAAATATTGAAAGAAATGAAAGTAATTGTAAAGAAAGTACAAGGTAATATGAAAATTGCGCAAGATCAAAAGAAAAGTCAAGCAGACCTTAAATGAACTCCAAAAGAGTTCTAGGTAGGTGAACATGTTTTCATCAAGTTGAGACCCAAAAAGATTTCTCTGAGGTTGGGTAGCTCTGCCAAACTAGCACCTCGTTATTGTGGTCCTTTTGAAATATTGTCCAGTATTGGACAAGTAGCCTATTAGTTAGCTTTACCACCGAATTTAAGACTTCACAATGTTTTTCACATTTCTGTATTAAAGAAATATGTGCATGATGCTACTCATGTTATTAACTAGAATTATGTACATGTGGAACCCGAAGGAGATTTTTTTGTGGAATCGGACTATATTCTCAAGTGGAGGGAGATCACACTTTGGAACCGCACCATTGGTCAAGTGAAGGTGCAATGGAAGCACCTTAGTCCAGAGGAAGCCACCTGGGAATTGGAAAGTCATATGCGGGATGCATATCTAATTCTATTTCAGGGGAACTTTGAGGATGAGGAATAAATAACATTGAGGACGATGTTATACTTTAAGGGGTTGTGTATGTCACATACCCTAATTTGCAAAAAAAACAATTTATAATATTTGAGGAACATTGTGTTAAATTTTTTGCTAAGTAGTAATTGATGACCCAGTAGGGTCAAGAATATTTAATGTAAATTCAGAATATTTTATTTATAAATAAATAAATGAGGAGACAACAACTTAGGGAAGCTGTTAAAAGAGTGTTTACTAGTCAATTGGTGGAGGAGACTGGGTGGAGAGCAAAATGACAAATGGCAACATCCTCAAACCACTTCCAACTGTTACACCTGGAAACTTCCCTATATTTGTGGTCATGATTCCCCAAGAAAGTGCAATCATAGCAGGTGGCTCATTTAATGAAAACTGACCCAGAAGACCTAGGAATCTCTATAAAATTTCCCATTGAAGAGAGCTAAGGCGGCTCATTCTAGAGAAGTGATCATTCACGTTGAATGAATTTACTCAAGAGAAATTCAATGGAGGGGAGTCTGGAATGTGCTTGAGGGTATAACTGCTGAAGTTGATCTAGTTGCATCTTTTAAGCTAAAGATCATACTGCTGAGAGCATATTTTTATTACCGAGGTAATTGGACCAGTCAGGTGACATAGGTTTTACAGTTGCATTCTCCACCCAGTTCTCAGCCAAGAAGACCAGGAACAGGCTCGGGGGTCCTAAGGAAGCGTTGTTTGAGCGCTCTCCAGGAGTTTGGTAGGGAGGAACAGCCTCCTCAAGCTGTTGTCGTCTTGTCCTCAACATGTTCTATTTTATTTTTACTGTCTTCAGTTAAATAATTCTTAGTTTATCTATTGTGGGCATGTTTGTGTTTAGGGTTTATGAAAGAAAAGTAAACTGTGTAATGTTAAGTTCAGTTAAATTATAGATTATAGTAGAAATGGAAATGATTATGTAAATAAGTGAAATAGATATAAATTAAAATTCCCAAGCTATGTTTTTCCACACCTCGATCCAGGTCGTACTCTAGCACAGTTGGATTATCTTAGGTAAATGAAATGATTCTTTTATTGGAATGTAAACAGTATAGACGATTCATTTATTGATTGTAAATAGTAAATAGATTTTACCTCAATATCTATGACTTTCATTGAATAGCAGCGTTATGTATTGTTTGCACTTATCTTTACTTCATCCAACTAAATGGAAACGCAGGTATACAGAGAATAGTAAATATTACTATTATTACAGTATTACTATCCAGATAAAATATAAAGATATTATAGTTAACAGTAGTAAAGTAAACAACTAATATTTGAGAAAACATGTAAAAAATAATAATAAAACAATTGTTAAATATTCACTTTACAGACAAGAGTATGTCTTATCTAGGAGCTAAGGATTCTTTTACAATCTTTTATTTTACAAAAACTTACTGAGAGTTAATATTACTCTAGTATTCAAGTATGATGCACTAAAAATATAAATATTTTTCTTAACTAAAAACTAGAAGCAAAACTATTTAGAATCTTTTCATTTCATACAGAGTTAGCATCGAATTTATAACTGTAAGTTAAATAATCTTTCATTATTCTATTTCTCAAAAATAGAGTCAAGAATACTATAAGCAGAAACAAGAATTTCTTAAACTGTATGGTTTCCAGTATTTATTTTAACCCTTACAAACTGAGTACTAGAAATTAATAATATCTTGTAAAAAGAACTTAAAAATAATTATAAATACAAAGAATTAATAAATATGATATATCTGCAAATCCTGAACAATGTAAACATTAATATTTAACCATTCGCATTATAAATCCTTAATTGAGGTAGGCTTATAGCCTGTAGAAACGATGGGTCGAAACCGCAGCCTGCTAAATAAACCAAATATATATAAATCTTTTATATTAACAGTAAGTTAAATACACTACTGTTAGGTTAAGCAAAACCTAGTTCACAGTCTTCAATTTCTTGAATCTCAAATGTAAAAGGAAAACTGAAGCAACGAGACAGAGGTCTTTTAAAAACTCTGAGCATAAAGCAGGTTCTTATAACCGTAAATAATAGTATTACATCATTAAGCCGTAAGGCTGAAACTGTTTTCACCAAAACAACATATACATCATAGCCTCAAAATCTTGTGCTACCCAGTGCAGTATCACAAGGGTTTCAAATTAAAAACAGGGTTAATAAACAACAAACTAAACATATTAACCAACGGAGAATCCGAAGCTATACTTCCAACCATAAGAACCTTCATCCAATTCGCAAGCAGGGAGAAACCACAGTGAGACCGGGGCTTACCAGTTGGAAGCCCATGAAGATAACTGAAGGACAAGCTTGCATTCCATTCAAGTTGGGAGTTGTCATTAGGAGTTTGCAAGAACATAATCCAATCATTATTCAAAACTCTGAGTAATAATTTATAAAAACCCTAACTTAATAAATAAGTTGACAAAAACGAATTCGATTAGAGATTAAGATTTTTACCTGTGAGCTAGAAGAAAATCAGAGCCGAGAAGATACGGCCATCCAGCTCGATTGTACAAAAACAAGAAGCAAGCAAACTCGTAATCCAACTATGCAACAGAGGCAGCAAGAGATAGTCTCAATTTCCATGATGCCAAAGCAAAGAACGGACAGACACAAGGGTAAAACCAGTTATAGGTTTCGAGCCACGTGAAGGAGTTTAAAACCACGCACATTGTGTTTTCTCAACTTACTACAGAAACTGAAAACATGAACTACGAAACCATAAACCACATTGCACAGTATTGCAGTCTTAGTGCCAAAGGTTAAATAAGAGCATGCCTCTCATGGCCGCAAGGAATTTCACAGCGCATCCTGCAGGAACACAAATCCTCGAAGAAAAATGCAAGAGAGTAGGGTTTCACTGTGTTATAAGTCAACCAATGCATGGAGGAGGATGGTCCACGTGCCCTTCCAATTTTTTAACCATGCATGGGTCGGTTCCTAATGTCAACACTGCACATCCGATGATAAATTATATCATTTCCAATAATACACATAATGCAATCGACTATATTATAAAGACTTATATCATAGCCAATAATGAAATCTATGCCATCGATATTTTAACTAGTTCTTATGATTGCATGTTGTCAACCATACTATGGTTAAAATCATGTTTTGGAAACTAGTAATGTTTTTATATAAGAACAAAACTTATAAGTATATGATGCCAATAGTTTCGACTACACCATAATAGTTACTAGGTAGTGAAACTACCTTAGGATACAAGTAGTAATTTTTATTTTAACACTATAAAACAATGTAGTATTGTAATATTGCAATAACACTTGTATCATGGCGATAACCTAGAGATAAAGATTACAGCTTGTAAACTAGCTGTGCAAAAGATAATCATATTTGCAAACAAATCAAACAAGATGGTATTGTTTCACAACTAGTAAAGGAGAATTAGAGTAGAGAAATGTTGTTATTTACAATATAATTATAAACTGAAGAGCTCTAAACTTCTCCATCTTAAGACTTGATGCTGAAAAACGAAGGAATCTTCAAGAAGACTGAAGTTGAACCTTATTGAAAAAGTTTCTCTTAAGTAACTAATTTTTGCATTGTAAACCTTACCTTTGAAAAACATAGGATTATGTTCATACATAAATAGCAGTGCACTTGAGTTTTAAACATGACAATAGCAGTAAGATCATGATACAGTAGGAGTAATTATATGCCAAGATCATGAGCTCTATGCTCACTGTAAGAATCTATAATTGACTAGGTACTATAATCTTTACGATAGAAAGAAACCTTGGAAGAACTCATTCTTGTAAATGGCATTAATGATTTTAAGGATAAAATTCATTATGGCTTAAATATAAACGCTGTCATAGATCCAAAACAACGAAGGAATTTACTTTACCTCATCAGAGTCTTGCATCTTAATAATCAATTTATATACTAGCATTTATCATGCTAAAGAAGTACTTCTCGACATAATTCAAAATAAATTTCTACTTGATCAAATGCTTACTTGCTTAACCTGTAAAAACTAGCAGTCCATTGAGTTAGCAAAATGCTAAGTAAGCCCCGATTTCAAACATGGTTTCTCACCTACTTGACAAAAGTAAATCATCAGTACAACTAACACCATTTAAATGCAAGTCATTTTTATATAACTTATAAAAATTAAAGTTGCATTAGTTTTTCTGTATTTTAAACTAATCCTTAAATTTTGTTAAACTGTTTCATTTTCTGCTAACCGCTAGTAGTTACTAAACTGTGATTTAAGACATTTTATGTCACATTAAAAAAATTTAAATTTTTATGGAATTTTGGGTTATGACATGTGGTATCAGAGCTAGGTTCAAACACTAGTCCTTGATGAAGCTCAACTTTCTTATATGGAACAGTAAATTTAAATCATTTTGTTGATGTTGTTTTCTTTGAATGTTATAAATAGAGAAAATTTGTTTCTGAGTTTAACGACAGGTATGGAAAGATTGGAGGAATATGCGGAAGAGGAATCTCCTTATACTAAACAAGATAATCTACAAAGAGAACGTATACAAGAAGACATAACCACTAATTGTTCAGAACTATTACAAACAGTAAAATAATTGAAATATGAAATGGAATTTGTTAAAAAATAAAATGAGAGGATTCTAAGAACTCAGGAGGAGCTGATATAGATCTTGATAGAAAGATTTCATACTGAGGGAAAGGGTAAAAGAGTTGATTTGGAAGATATAAGTTATCAACATAAGTATAAAATGACTAAACATATTAAAAATGAAAGTAGCTCATCTTTCAAAGTATTTGGTGATCAACGTAATTCTCATTATACTAGTGACAATAGTGAGGATAACCACCATACTAGGAAAAGAAAATATAAACCTTATGAATAAATCTCTGGGGAGTTTAAGAAGATCAAGCCACCAACAAGCCACCAACATTTAATGGAGAAAATGAAAAGGGGGAGAAAGTGGAATCCTGGTTATCCTGGATGAAGAAGTACCTCTAGATTTATAACTATTCTAACCAATTCAAGGCTAGGATGGCTATTTACAATGTTACAGGGAAAGCTAATATATGGTGGCAAGACTTAAAGAGAGTGAAAGGTATAAGAGAAAATAACATAAATTGGAGTACATTCAAGAAATACTTGATTTTTTTTTTTTATCTAAACAGTACTATGAAGAAAGGGCTAAAGAATTCTATGAGCTAAAACTAGGTACAATGACTATGAAAGATTTGAATAGTAAGTTTTTAAGTCTGGTTAGGTATGTGCCATACCTGGTGGATGAAAAACCGAAGGGACATCGGTTTCTCAGTTGTTTACCTTATCACATAAGGGATAGGATTGAGTATGACAATCCGAAAACCCTGGAAGAAGCCATGAGGAAAGCGAATTTCTGTTACGAACATAATCGTAAAAAGGAGATTATGGCCTACTGGAAGGCCAAAATGAATAATAATTATGATCAAAAGAAGAAAGAGTTTGTGCCTAATAAAAATTCTAAAAATAATAACACCAGAAATTTTTCTAATAAGAATTTCTAGGGGAAAAAGAATAATTCACACAACAATCAGAACAATCAAAAGAATAAAGGGTCTGCTAATAATCACAGTAATTACACAAAGATCTTTGAATGAAAAGAACCCATAAAGTGTTGGGAATGCAATGGTCCAAATTATGCTTCAGTCTGTCCCAATCAAAAAAAGACTGTCAGCAATATCCACACAATACAGGAGGAGATGACTGTTGGTGATTTAGCGAGGACTATGCCCAGGATCAATGCAGCTTTGGAGAATCACCAAGCAGACTATCAAACTTCCATGGTGGAAGTAGAAGGTAAGATAAATCAAACACCCATATCTATTTTAATTGATCCAGGAGCTAGTTTAAGCTATATTTATCCTAACTTGGTAGAAAAGTGTAAACTTCCAGTTGAAAAGTTTGCGATTTCTTGGTTAGTTTAGTTAGCTACTGGTGCAAAGAGAAAGGTAATTAGCTTTGTAAAGAATTGTGAAGTAACTATGGATCAATTTGAAACTTTTGTTAACCTCAATGTACAACCTTTAGGTTCATACAACATATTAATTGGTATGGATTGGTTAGAGCAGCATAGGGTGGTCTTGAATTGCTATGATAAAACCTTTACTTGTATAAATAATGATGGAAAACTAATAAGCGTAAAGGGAACCCCTAGGAAAACAACCGTAAGGAAGATTTATACTCTGCAGCTTAAGAGAGCCGTTAGGAAAGGTTGTAAGGATTATGCAGTAACAGTAACCAATGAAGAAAATATAAATAACATATATAAATTTAAATTGGTGGATATACCAGTTCTAAAGGAATATGTAGATGTATTTCCGGAAGAAATTCTGGGACTGCCTCCGAAGAGGGAATTAGATTTTACCATTGAGCTGGTACCTGGTGCAGTGCCTAGCTCAAAGGCCCCTTATCGGATGAATATACTCGAATTAAATGAACTTAAGTCACAGTTAAAAGAACTTATTGACACGAATTATATTCGACCCAGTATGTCTCCCGGGGGGGCACCTGTCATCTTTGTTAAGAAAAGGGATGGAACTCTATGACTATGCATAGATTATCGTCAATTAAACAAGATGATTATCAAGAATAGATACCCGTTACCTCCCATAGATGATCTGTTTGATCAACTACGTGGAGCCACGGTGTTTTCAAAAATTAACTTACGGTCTGGATATGACCAAGTCAGAATTAAAGATGAAGACATCTTTAAAACAACTTTTAGGACTTGATATGGACATTATGAGTTTGTCGTCATGACATTCGGGCTTACTAACGATCCAGCTGTTTTTATGTGTCTAATGAATAATGTAATGCATAAATATGTAGATAAATTTGTGGTCGTGTTTATCAACAACATATTAATTTATTCGAAATTTGAAGAAGAACATAAAGAACATTTAAAAATTATCTTGCAAGAGTTGCGAGACCATCAACTCTTTGAAAAATTTAGTAAATGTGACTTCTTTAAAGATAAAATCCAGTACTTAGGTCATGTGGTGATTAAAGAAGGAATTTCGGTGGATCTCGAAAAGATAACGACAATCGAATATTGTCCAGTTCCTAAAGATGTAATTGATGTCCGATCATTCATGGAGATTACCAGTTATTACCGGAGGTTCATCGAAGGGTTTTCAAGAATCGCAAATCCAATAACCTCTTTACAGTAAAAGGAAAAGAAATTTGATTGGAATCAGAAGTGCGAGGATAGTTTTAAAAATTTAAAAACCTTATTAACCAGCACACCAATTTTAAGAATAGCTGGTCCAAATAAAGATTTTATAGTATGTACTGACGCCCACAATGACGGTTTAGGTGGAGTATTGACTCAAGAAGGACATGTCATTGCTTACGAGTCTAGGAAATTGAAGATTCATGAAAAGAATTATGCAACATATGTCTTGGAATTAGCTGCTGTCATACATGCTTTAAAAATGTAGCGTCATCATCTAATCGAAAGAAAATTTATCTTAATGACGGATAATAAGAGATTGAAATATCTGTTAGATCAACCTAACCTAAATGCTAGACAAGCTAGGTGGATAGCTTTTCTAAGTGAATATGAATTCAAAATTCGACACATTAAAGGGAAAGAAAATGAAGTTGTTGATGCATTAAGTAGAAATGCAAAGCTGAATTTTACAGCAACTATCAACACTTATACAATAGATTTGGAAGAACAGCTTAAAGCAGGAATAGAACAAGATGAAAATTACCTAAATTTACAAGCAAAAGAAAAAGAAAATCCAATAGAAAGTCTAAGTACAGGGTACAGCTTGAATGAAAAAGGATTTTTAATTTATAAAGACAAAATATATATACCTAATGTACCTAAGATTAAGTTATTAATTTTAGAAAACTATAACCATGTTAAGAAAAGATTATTTTTGGCCAAACATGAAGACTGAACTAGCAGAATATAATGCTAGATGTTTTGAATGTCAGCAAGTAAAAAATGAACATCAGCATCCAACTAGATTACTTCATCCTTTGCCCATTCCTAGCTGGAAATCGGAGATAATTAGTCTTGATTTTATTACTAGATTGCCTAAAAATCAGAACTTAAATGACTCCACAATGGTATTGGTTGAAAAATTGAGTAAAGAAGCCCATTTTATACCTGTAAAAACTACTTATAAAGCAACAAATATAGCTGATATATTTTTAAAGCAATTTTTTCGACTGCATGGAATACCAAAGGTCATAATTTCAGATCGAGACCCTAAATTTACAGGTAAATTTTGGAGATCTCTGTTTAAAGGATTAAATACCATGTTAAATTTCAGTATCTCCTTCCATCCTCAAACTAATGGATAGACTGAAAGAGTAAATCAGGTTTGGAAGATCTACTAAGAATGTATGTAAAGGAATAGTTGGGTAAATGGGAAGATTATTTACACCTGGTAGAATTTGCTTATAATAATAATTATCAAGCTTCAGCTAGATATAGTCCTTTCAAAATTCTGTATGGAAGGAAATGTAACACTCCCATCTCTTAGAGTAATCTGGTGGACAAGTTAGAATTATTGAAAGAAATGGAAGTAATTGTAAAGCAGGTACAAGGTAATCTGAAAATTGCGCAAGATCGACAAAAAAGTCAAGCAGACCTTAAAAGAACTCCAAAATAGTTCCAGGTAGGTGAACATGTTTTGATTAAGGTGAGACCCAAAAAGAGTTCTCCGAGGTTGGGTATTTGTGCCAAACTAGCACCTCGTTATTGTGGTCCTTTTCAAATACTGTTCAGGATCGGACATGTAGCCTATCAGTTAGCTTTACGACCGAATTCAAGAGTTCACAATGTTTTTTACATTTATGTATTAAAGAAATATGTGCATGATGCTACTCATGTTATTAACTGGAATGATGTTTAGGTGGAACCCGAAGGAGATTTTCTGGTGGAACCGGACTGTATCCTCGAGCGGAGGGAGATCACACTTTGGAATCGCACCATTGGTCAAGTGAAGGTGGAATGGAAGCACCTTAATCCAGAGGAATCCACCTAGGAATTGGAAAGTCATATGCGGGATGCATATCCAATTCTATTTCAGGGGAACTCTAAGGACGAGGAATAAATAACATCGAGGATGATGTTATAATTCAAAGGGGTGTGTATGTCACATGCCCCAATTTGTAAAAATAACAATTTTATAATATTTGAGGAACATTGTGTTAAATTTTATGCTAAGTTGTAATTGACGACCCAGTGGGGTCAAGAATATTTAATGTAAATTCAGAATGTTTTATTTATAAATAAATAAATGAGGAGACAACAGCCTAGGGAAGCTGTTAAAAGAGTGTTTACTGGTCAATTGGTGGAGGAGACTGGGTGGAGAGAAAACTGACAAATGGAAGCATCCTCAAACCACTTCCAACTATTGCAGGTGGAAACTTCCCTATATTTGTGGTCATGATTCCCCAAGAAAGTGGAATGAGAGCAGGTGTCTCATTTAATAAAAACTGACCCAGAAGACCTAGGAATCTCTATAAAATTTCCCATTGAAGAGAGCCGAGGCAGCTCATTCTAGAGAAGTGATCATTCAGGGTGAATGAATTTACTCAAGAGAAATTCAATGGAGGGGAGTCTGGAATGTGTTTGAGGGGATAAATACTGAAGTTGATCTAGTTGCAACTTTTAAGATGAAGATCATACTGTTGAGAGCAGATTTTTATTACTGAGGTAATTGGACCAGTCAAGTGATAGAGGTTTTATAGTTGCATTATCCACCCAGTTCTCAGCCAAGAAGACCAGGAACAGGCTCGGGGATCCTGAGGAAGAATTGTTTGAGTGCTCTCCTGGAGTTTGGTAGGGAGGAACAACCTCCTTAAGCTGTTGTCGTCTTGTCCTCAACAGGTTCTATTTTATTTTTACTGTCTTCAGTTAAATAATTCTTAGTTTATCTATTGCAGGCATGTTTGTGTTTAGGGTTTATGAAAGAAAAATAAACTGTGTAATGTTAAGTTCAGTGAAATTATAGACTATAGTAGAAATGGAAATGATTATGTAAATAAGTGAAATAGATATAAATTGAAATTCCCAAGCTGTGTTTTTCCACACCTGGATTCAGGTCGTACTCTAGCACAGTTGGATTGTCTTAGGTAAGTGAAATGATTCTTTTATTGGAATGTAAATAGTAGATATGATTCTTTTATTTATTGTAAATAGTAAATAGATTTTACTTCAATATCTATGAATTTCATTGAATAGCAGTGTTATGTATTGTCTACACTTATCTTTACTTCAACCAACTAAATGGAGACACAGGTATAAAGAGAATAGTAAATATTACTATTATTACAGTATTAGTATCCAGATAGAATACAAAGATATTATAGTTAACAGTAATAAAGTAAACAACTAATATTTTAGAAAACATGTAAAAAAAAAACAGTTGTTAAATATTCACTTTACATACCAGAGTATGTCTTATCTAGGAGCTAAGGATTCTTTTATAATCCTTTATTTTACAAAAAAATACTGAGAGTGAATATTACTCTAGTTTTCAAGTATGATGCACTAAAAATCTAAATATTTTTCTTAACTAAAAACTAGAAGCAAAACTGTTTAGAATCTTTTCATTTCATACAGAGTTAGCATCGAATTTATAACTGTAAGTTAAATAATCTTTCATTATTCTATTTCTAACAGAGTTAGCATCGAATTTATAACTGTAAGTTAAATAATCTTTCATTATTCTATTTCTAAAAAACAGAGTCAAGAATACTATAAGCGGAAACAATAATTTCTTAAACTGTAGGGTTTACAGTATTTCTTTTAACCCTTAAAAACCGAGTACTAGAAATTAATAATATCTTGTAAAAAGAACTTAAAAATAATTATAAATACAGAGAATTAATAAATATGATATATATGAAAATCCTGAACAATGTAAACATTAATATTTAACCATTCGCATTATAAATCCTTAATTAAGGTAGGCTTATAGCCTGTAGAAACGATGGGTTGAAACCCCAGCCTACTAAATAAACCAAATATATATAAATTTTTTATATTAACAGTAAGTTAAATACACTACTGACAGATTAAGCAAAACCTAGATCATAGTCTTCAATTTCTTGAATCTCAAATGTAAAAGGAAAACTGAAGCAATGAGACAGAGGTCTTTTAAAAACTCTGAGCATAAAGGAGGTTCTTACCGAGAAGATACGACCATCCAACTCGATTGTACAAAACCAAGAAGCAAGCAAACCCATAATCCAACTCTACGACAGAGGCAGCAAGAGACAGTCTCAATCTCCACGATGCCAAAGCGAAGAACGGACAGACACAAGGGTAAAACAAGTTACAAGTTTTGAGCCATGTGAAGGAGTTTAAAACCACGCACACTATGTTTTCTCAACTTACCGCAGAATCTGAAAACACCAACTACGAAACCATAAACCACATTGCACAGCATTGCACACTTAGTGCCAAAGGTTAAAGAAGAGCAGGCCTCTCATGGCCGCAAGGAATTTCACAGCGCAGCCTGTAGGAACACAAACCCTCGAAGAAAAATGCAAGAGAGTAGGGTTTCACTGTGTTATAAGTCAACCAATGCATGAAGGAGGATGGTCCATGTGCCCTTCCAATTTTTTAACCATACATGGGTCTTTTCCTAATGTCAACACTGCACATCCGATGATAAATTATATCATTGCCAATAATACACACAATGCAATCGACTATATTATAAAGACTTATATCATAGCCAATAATGAAATCTATGCCATCAATCTTTTAACTAGTTCTTATGATTGCATGTTGTCAACCATACTATGGTTAAAATCATGTTTTGGAAACTAGTAATGTTTTTATATAAGAACAAAACTTATAAGTATATGATGCCAATAGTTTCGACTACACCATAATAGTTACTAGGTAGTGAAACTACCTTAGGATACAAGTAGTAATTTTTATTGTAACATTATAAAACAATGTAGTATTGTAATATTGCAATAACACTTGTATCATGGCGATAACCTAGAGATAAAGATTACAACTTGTAAACTAGTTGTGCAAAAGATAATCATATTTGCAAACAAATCAAACAAGTCGGTATTGTTTCACGACTAGTAAAGGAGAATTAGAGTATAGAAATGTTGTTATTTACAATATAATTATAAACTAAAGAGTTCTAAACTTCTCCACCTAAAGACTTGATGCTGAAAAACGAAGGAGTCTTCAAGAAGACTGAAGTTGAACCTTATTCAAAAAATTTCTCTTAAGTAACTAATTTTTGCATTGTAAACCTTAACTTTGAATAACATAGGATTATGTTCAACATAAAGAGCAGTGCATTTGAGTTTTAAACATGACAAAAGAAGTAAGATCATGATACAGTAGAAGTAATTATATGCCAAGATCATGAGCTCTATGCTCATTGTAAGAATCTATAATTGACTAGGTACTATAATCTTTACGACAGAAAGAAACCTTGGAAGAACTCATTCTTGTAAATGGCATTAATGATGTTAAGGATAAAAGTCATTATGGCTTAAATATAAATACTGTCATAGATCCAAAACAACGAAGGAATTTACTTTACCTCATCGGAGTCTTGCATCTTAATAATCAATTTATATACTAGCATTTATCATGCTAAAGAACTACTTCTCGACATAATTCAAAACAAACTTCTACTTGATCAAACGCTTACCTGCTGAACCTGTAAGAACCAGCAGTCCATTGAGTTAGCAAAATGCTAAGTAAGCCCCGATTTCAACAATGGTTTCTCACCTACTTGACAAAAGTAAATCATCAGTACAGCTAACATCATTTAAATGCAAGTCAGTTTTATATAACTTATAAAAATTACAGTTGCATTAGTTTTTTTGTATTTTAAACTAATCCTTAAATTTTGTTAAATTGTTTCATTTTCCGCTAACCACTAGCAGTTACTAAACTACGATTTAATACATAATATGTCACATTAAAAAAAATTTAAACTTTTATGAAATTTTGGGTTATGACAGTCAATATGGGAAGGCCTTATCTAGTGGAACTTATATTGAATTAGATAATACTACTATGTTACAAGCCCACATATGGGTCTTTCACAACATAGATGAAATTCAACCTTGATAGAGTAAGTAATAAGCACAACCTTATGAAATCATTTTTTATTATAATATATCACAATATTTTCATAAATTGTTTATTGAGATTACTTGAAATTAGGATGCACTTGACTGAAATTTCCAATAGTAACATCTAAGCCCGAAAAGATGAAGTCTTACTACAAAAGCTCCGCAACAAACAATTTAGTGATTGGTTAAGAAAACAAGTAATGATATGTTCTTCATGTTAGATTTAATTGAACTTCATTAATCAAGACTATTATAATGTATGAAGGTGAGATTCTTTTAATATAGTTTGAAATTACATGGTTTTCTAACGACATTTAAAAATTTGCGTGTGGAAGGAAAAGAAAATATTTTGGATACCGTCAAATCGTTGGAACGTGACCCAAGGAAATATGCAACTAAGTATGATGGCTACTTAATCAATGGGTGTATATTTCATGTTAAAAGCATAGAAAATGTTAGGGCCACCCAAAATAGTGGTGTGTGCATAGATGCACAAACATTAATGAGATAAAGTGCAAAGGATAAAAACCATGTACATCAAATGACAACATATGATTCGATAAATAATGTTAATGGACTACTATTTGGTGCAGTATCCATTGTTCAAATGTGATTGGATAGATGTACACAAGAAGAATGGAATGAAAGTTGATGAAACTGGTTTCGCCATAGTGAACTTGAAGAGATGCCTGAGTAAGGATAGAGTGCAAGATGATCCATTTATTATAGAATTGCAAGAGAAACAAGTATTTTATGTACAAGATCCGGTATAGAATGATTGATGTGTAGTTTTGACATCCCCTCCAAATGGATCAAGAAATTGTAATAAATATGAATTGGGGTATGCCTATTTATAAAATGTTGCATATTTTGAAGGGACAAAATGAAAAGATGGTGAATCTATAGGTGATGGTGGCATGGATTATGTTCGACAATATTGTAAAAGGAACACGGTTGGATGTTGTTCAGTAAGTAGCATGCATGATTTATTTTTATGTTCTCATTTAAGTTGTATCTGTGAAAATTTATACCTTACATTATTACTTGCATTTAGCTTTCATGCATTTATTTTTTGTTTTGCTAGTGTTTATGCATGGATCTTATCTATTTTATTGTGTTATGAAAATTTCATTTATTTTTACAATATATAGATTGGTTGTGCGGAATTGAGAGTGACGTGAGGAGGGGAGGGGCCATATGAGATTCAACCTTCACATTGTTGGCCCTGTTTAGTGGAGAATAATATATTCTTGAGACCAAGAGAATCTCATTCAAGTATTTTCATTTTTTTTAGAATTTCATATAGTTTATGCTTTTTTTTTACTTAACTATCAGTCGCTTATATGAACATACCATTTGTTCATGATATATGTAGGTCTTCACAGTGGCAAGGAATATAATGAAAATTTGTATCGTTCTCTAATGCAAATTTGTAAGTTATCCCCATAATGAATTTGTTAATTAGATATCTTATTGTCGTTTCATTGATTATAACATGTTGATTTCTTCATTTTAAGTACAGTTGTACTTGTCTATTTTATGAATTGATTTTATTGCACATTTGTTGAAGAAAAAAGGTTCATTACGAGATAGCTATTGACCACCGGAAGGTAATGTAATGAACAATATTTAAAGTATTTGATTACAACATATTGATTACAACCATAAGTATACCCGATTGATGGTGTAACAACTGATTTGTGTGGAAAATTTGTGTAAAGCATAGAGGATGTCATGATCATCTGATGTTGTTGGCATCAAAGTTGAACTTTGAGGTAGAGATACTTATTATCAATAAAATTTCAACATTCATTGGGAGTACTACCTATACGTCTCATTTTAGGAATTGGGAGTATCACCAATAGGTCTCTGGAAGCTACCCTGGCCACTATTAAAGAATTGTACATAATGTAGTTTGCAATACCATTGACTGAATTTTAGTTGTTTGTGGCCATTGGTGGTAAATGAATTTTATTTTAAGACATTAATATCAAACTATATATGAATTGTATCCATACTTTTGTTGAAAGGTGAGAAATTGAAGCACTTGTAGAATATTTCAAAATGTCTCTGCTTTCTATACAATGCTTATTTTAATTACACACACAAATGATGAAATTGGATTCCATGCATATGCTTAGGTTAACTTACATTAGTTTCATGTTGGAACTAATATTTCATTCATGGATTGGTGATGTTTGTGAAACATTTTCCTATATGAAGGCCCAAGTTGTGGAAGCTTTGCTTCTGAGAAAACTTGAACTACATTTTTTGGTTGCAGGGAGCGCTTACTAATTGTGACGAAGGAGCATCCTATGTTGTTAGCTGAACCATCCTCCAATTCAAAACAACAAATGGAGAGGCAAGTGTATCTTGCTTTATCTTTGGCATAGCAAGTTGTATTTGATTTTGTACAGTTTTAGGAACAGAATCATCAATTTTACAATAAAAGAAAAGTTATCTCACTTTATTGCATTGGTACTTAAAAAAAAATATAAAAATCATAGCTAGTAAATTGCATGCAAGGTATTATTTTATTTTATTGTATGTTTATAAACATGCTTTAGACATGTGCTTCAATTCTTATTTGCTTCAAATTGTAACATAAAGGCCTTTTGACATATTTATAATAGATTCGCATGACATAACATGATACGATGCATTGTATTTTTAATTACTCATCCAACCATGGTAATGCAACCAAATAAAGACAAGCATGTTATATATAGAAAATAGACCAACAAATAATAATAATCCACTCCATGAGAAAGCATAAACATATTTATCAAGCTTGTTTCTGGAGAAAAAGAAAAAAAAATGGATTGTGCTCGATCCATTATGGAAAGACGAGAAGACAATGTTAAGGATATCTCAGAGTGATAGCAGTTTCAAATCTTTAGCTCCTAAAGATTCATGTGTTGCAGTTCTTCCCTTCAGCTTCGAGTACACCTCTGAATCCCTGTCTGGTTATCCTCCCACTCAATTTTTGCAATTATCTTCTTTCGTCTACCTCCCATTGATTCAACTCTTCCTCTTAGCTATTTTTGGCCAGGTATCTCACCAGTGAGTTGTAATTATAGATTAATTGTTTCCACAACAAAATCTTTGGAAAATAAATTGTATATTTCATTCTAGAAGAAAAGAAAATACATTATGTACATGCATTGACATTCCAAGACCATACAAAAATATTGTCCCTTCAAACACTATGACAATATGATTCCAATACCATCCAAAATTAAGGCACATCCCACGGTACTGCTACCCTCAGGGATTTGATTAGAGCCGCTAAAAAACCCCAAGCTTGCTCCTCCTGATCCATTCTCAGATATATCATGTTTCCTTTTTGTCTTCTAATACACTGGAATATTATATGTTGAAGCTAGTGCTTGGGCTTGGGATGCTACCTGGAAAGAGGGAATCCCCTTTTATTAAAAAATAATTTGATTTCAAGCTATCCACACACCCCAGCAGGTCATGTAAGGAACAACCTTTCATTCCTTGAGATCCTTTTTATCCCACCATTTTTTAATACACTATTATACATGATCTCTTTCCCAACAATTCTTGAAACCTGTGATCTGATCCACTACTGTCAGCTATTGTCTTACATAAGGACATTTTATAAGCAAATTAATTACATTTTATAAGAATTTACAATTCTCTTCCTCTTCTTATTATCCCCTTTTGGATGTCCCAAAATGTACTCCATATTAGGGTAACACTAAAAGTATCTTTCATCAAATATTACCTTAGAAAAATACCATGGAATGATGAACCTTTTTTGCTATTAATGATGGAAATCGCTTTTGGAATGGCCATAAAACCCTTGGAAGGACAACAGAAGGGTATCTTGTTTTGTTGGATTCCAATATTTTGGGTTCCTTTCTCATCTATTAATGCGCAAAATAGATATTAGGTCCTGTCAACATGTCTATACTCTAGAGTCAAGAACTTTGGTGCATTTCTCCTCAAATAAGGAATCATGACAACCACATTCCACTGACAGACGTTGAAAAAGGGTGGATATTTAGGGTTAATGATTAAGCACATATGTGACCCTTTGGTTCCATGGTTCAAAGTTCTTTAGGGTTCATATCAACAAGTTTACATCCATCCATGTGGCATGCAAGATGTCTAGCATGCATGGGAAGGAGAGTTCTTCAACAGGGTATTCTTTGATTTTGGGTGACTTGCTATTTTTAGCAAGTTTCTATTTTCAAGAGGTTGTATTAGCATGTGGGGGATTTCCATGCAAGTAAAGCACCTTTATCTTCATATATTTTTTGTGATTGTTTGGTATACAAATTAGGGTGTGCATGTGACCTTCCCGTGGGTGGTTTTGACATGAAATCTCGGGGAAGGTAGAACACACAATGGAGAACTTTCCAATGATATTATATTGGTAGAAACACATACACTTCTAAATATTTGACCGATCCATAAACAAAAAAATGCTGATTTTTTGTAGTTTGCTAGGTGGGTAGAACTTGCCTATGGTGTTATATTGGGCCTTGGAAGAAACTTAGGTACTTTTGACATGCATGTGGTTACTTCATGAGCAAGAAAAATCTGATTTTTAGTGCTTTGGTAAGTGTTGTAGGTTGCATGTGATCATACAAGGATCCAACAAAGTTTGTGAAGAACCCCAGAATTAGGGCATCTTGTAATAGACGTTATGATGGTAGGTTATGTATAGATTTTTGTACTTTTGGATCAGAAGTGTGATATTCCACTAATAAGGATACCATTTCTTTAGTTTTTGAGTTGCATGCATGATCAAATAGTGTTCCTTGGTATGGGAGATGGTTATGAATATCTAATGTGTTGAAGGTCAATGAGGAAGTGAGGTACTATAAAAGGATCATCAATGAACAAAGCACCATTCTTGAGGATGATACATGGAAGAGTTATTATGATTTTATACTAGTTGTAGACATGATATATTCTATAGCTCAAAATATGCATTTTTCTTATGGAAGGAAATTGCTGATTTTAGATATATTTGGAGGGTTTATTATGGACCATTAAAGCACTTTTTAAAGAGATAATACCAGTTCTATACGATAATAGATAGAACCTATTTTTCCACTCAAATACAAGTCTAAGAACCTTTTATGCCATATACAGACAATCATTGTGCACAACAATAGCTTATTGACATATCAACTTCATACTCTGTCTCCATATTTTGGAATTTGGTGCAATAAACTTCTGATTGTTGGCTCATCATTCTACAGATTTGTAGGACATGTTTTAAGACTTGTTTGTTGTTTGATTCCATTCTGAAATAGTCGATGTTGCATAGAAGAACTAGCTAGTGTCGATTGATCCTTCGCGGAATGACACAGGAAAGAGGGAAACTTATTCTTCTAGCAAGGAATCCAGGATATTGGATTATTCAGAGGTGGTGTACTTGATATTTGAAAAGTTTGAACTTGTGCGTGAGTGGAACAATGGTTTCAACCTCATCTTGGAATTGTTCAAGCTATCTGATTTGACAAGAATAACTACTTTGGGTTTGATTTTTATCATTAATGTCACTCTAGATTCCTTCTATTCCCACGTCGATGCTTTGGAGCCATTGACTGTCTAATTTTGGGAGTATACTGATAACGAGTTGCATAAAATGCTTATCAAAGGGTAGCCAAATACTAAGTTGTATTTATCATTTCTCAAGTAAGTATTCGTGGCTACCTTATGTTTGAAATATGCTTGTAAATTTTTGTTATGCTCAAATCATATTATGAAAGAACGAGTCAAATTTGGGTTGCATGTGTCCAATATTTCTTTAATCATGTTGATTGGTGGGTGTCAATGAGGTTATTAGTTGGGGTTGTTGAGATTTCTGTCACTTATGTACATTAGACACTTATTTATTCTATATGGGAAGATGTATCCAACAAAAGTTGGGCTTCTATGAATTAATTTATTCACCGAGATTATCCATTAGTTGAGATAAACTGTAAACCATTCAGATGTTCTCATATTCTTTATTATAATCTAGAATATTATATCATAATGAAAATATATTTTGGAATACTCTCTCTCTCTCTCTCTCTCACACACACACACACACACACACATATATATATGGTAAAATAATTTGAAGTTTGAACATCACTTGAAATCAATCTAAAAATGTTGATATTCTTAAGAACATTATGAGGCAATGTTTACATTGCTTTTAATGGTTTTTCTCTATATGGAGTTGTTTCATATATATATATATATATATATATGGGAAAATACTTTGAAGTTTGTACATCACTTGAAATCAATATAAAAATGTTGATATTCTTAAGAACATTCTCAAGCAATGTTTACATTGTTTTTAATGGTTTTTCTCTATATGGAGCTGTTTCATTTAATTGTCTCGAAAATTTAGTATTTTGATAATTTCACCCTTGAACATCATAAAAAATATACCTAACGGAACTATGTTATTATCTTTGTATTTAATAGAGAGTTTGTGGCTTCCTTTACTCAACAACCATGGCAGGTAACCAAACCGACTTAATCGGAATATTTCAGAACCTTTTGGCATTGTGGATACTTATGATTGGTTGTTTTGGTAGAATCTTTGACAAATTGCATATAGTGGCTTACTAAGCATTTTGGTTTCAACTTGCAAAGAAATTTGTATATTTTCTTACAAAGAAACTAAGAAATTGTATATACAAAGCAGTATTTATTTTCTTGTAAGTCTAGGATTTTGTTTGTAGGAATCTATTTCAAAAAGGTTAACACTGTGTAACTATATACATGTATATGCAAGGGTGTTTGATGTACAAAATAATGTGTCTCAAATTTCATAAAAATACGCTTATGATGAATGGATATTTGGCACTTAACATTGAGTCTCTTTGGTGGATTTTCTCTTTCCTTGAGTTTGTAGAAGTAGTATCCATATCACAGAAGTCGATCAATGCTGACTAAGCAGTTTATTTTTGTTGGTATACAACATTACAAGTAGCTAAAACTAGTTTTGTTGAATTAAATTATTCACTTTTTGTCAAACTTCAAGCTAGGAACTGGATTTTGAATCAATTTATGTATTATGGACTAATTTTGTCCATGTTTTTCCATACAAATGAACTCTCGTGGTTACAGCTGATTTTACCACACATGGTTGATCACATATTTATGGCCTTCCCTATCCCTCTATAGACTCTTTGGACCCCATGGACTGATATTATACTTTAATGTTTCCAAGTTCATCCCTAAAAACACCTGTTTATTGCTGTACGCAACTTTTAATCCCATACTCGTGTGTATACGTGAATTTTGACCTCAAACCACATACATTGGGATGTGTGCATAAATCCAAATATTTTTGGAGTTTTCCTTGATGTGTCTCTTAGCCACTGGACACTTGGCCTTCCATATGCCTGAAGTTCACTCGTATTTGACCCTCCATTACCCCTTTGGAGTGCTATATAAGGAACCCAATGGATACATTGAAGAAGAGGAATTGAAGAGCAGGGAAACTACAGTCCATTGTTGATGTAGCTTGCATACAATTGAGTCTACATCCCTTTGTCCCTTTGGAGCACTTTGTGTCCTTCCCAAGCTTGCCTTTTCTTGTGAGCTTGCTATCGAGAGATGGAGGATTGAGGTGGTGGAGGACTTAGTTTCTTCGGTTCACAGATGTGCACATTATTTTCCTATCCAATAATGTGCATTTGAATGAATATTGAATCCATGGATATGTTTAATTGCTTATACAATGTTGATTATATATGATAGAGTCTATCTAACACCATATTATATAGCATGGTTGTCTTGTTTGCTGGTGTTGAAGGAAAATTGCTAGCGCAAATGGGATTGGAAAAAGCTCAACAGGGATCTAGTTCAACCGTATGAAACAAGGTATGATTCAAGATCCTTTAGTGTTAGATGTTTGGTTTCTCTTGCATATTGGGAACAAATTGATTTCTCAGGTCTAGTTGTCTGTTGTGGTACACCCCAAGCCATATGAAGTTTCTCTCGGTAACACTCGTCATACCATGTAGCTTGTTACAACCCAATTAAAGTGTGTTAGCTCAGTCCGAAGAATGTTGAAGAGGCAAGAAATTAATTAGCTAGGAAAACATATTCTAATTGACAAGAATTGGGGTGCCAGGTTCCTCACTCTGCATTTTACAAGTGTCAAGTTTAGAACCCATGTCAATATGTATTGCATGATCCAATTCCTATATACATGAGTCCCTTGTTATCTTAAGAAATGGAGCGTTGCTAGTCATGTTAAAGAAAGCTAGTGAAATCATATTACACGAGTTTCAGAAATCAAATTTCTTATTGGGTTTTGGCATTGAAATAAGGATGAACTAGCCACCTAGCAACAAATCACAATAGCATAGAAATAATGACAATTTTTTTATGTCTTCGATATATTTGTGAAGAAAACCATCTTATACAATAGATAACGACAAAGATAAACTAACCATAAATGATTGCACCAGTCCCCCTGTTCTTCCTAGCTTCAGCTCGCTACACAAAAGGTAAATTCTATACAACGTTTTGTCATAAAACAACATAAGATTCAAATCTACAGAGCTCCAAAATGAATTTATTTGTTGTTACTTTGTGTGATGTACAGTGGCATGATCATAATCAAGCAACCTGAGTGTCTTCCTGGGTGGCATAATATTTTTCTTTTCAAATGCCAACATGAGGTCAATTGGATCCATAAGTATATGTTTAAGAGTCTAAATGTGAATTTCCTAACATAAATCTACATTATCTTGATTACATCATAGGATTTGAAGTGGTTAGCATATATCTAAAGAAGTTCAGAGCCATACAATTTGAAGCGGTTAGGATATATTTAAAGAAGGTCAGAGCCATTTAGACTAATTTCTTAGGCCTCTCGAGTCAGATATAATGTTGGGATTACTAGTATTTTCTTAGAATTATAAATGATGCAATATTGGTGTTAATATTTCCCCTTTCCCCAATTCTTAATGGGTTCTAGCTCAATGGAAGAGAGACTGCTTTAAAATAAGGAGGTTGAAGATTTGATTCCTTTGTGCCCTAATGATATTGAAATATTAATATTTTCAATCAAATATATGTTATTATGATTTGTTATGGATACGAGGGGGGTTCTAAACTGACTTCATATCTCACTACGAGGGGGGTTCAAAAAAACCCTTGTATGTTACAACAAGGAGGGTTAAAAAATCTCCCTGTAAGTTTATATGAGGGGGGTTCATAACTGCCCCCAAAGGTATGCCAATATTTTTAGGGGGGGTTGGAACTGCCTACATAGGGGGTTTTGAAACCTCCCTCGTAGGTACCTACAATGGGGGTTTGTAACCTCCCCCATAGGTACTTGCAAGGGGAATTTGAAACCGACCCCATAAGTACCTATGAGGAGGGTGTGTAACCGCCCCTAAGGGTTTGTTATAAGGACTTTAGGGGGGGTTGGAACCACCCCCATAGGTGTCTATGAGGGGGTTTTGGAACTGCCCTTAAAAGTCACTTTTTTGGGGGTGGTTTTGATCTCTTCCAAAACATCCCCTAAAAGTCAAAACTTTTAGTGTAGGTTCTATTAAGGGAGGTGTTATCACCTTGTAAGTTTCCTATGGTTGTGGTAGGAAGTCACAGGGGTAACCATTTCAAACCAATATTTAGACTGTATTCTAGCCAATACAGTTAGAGATGGCTCTCTCTCTATCACAGAAACATTCACATATACATATGGCTTTAAACAAGTAGAAAGAATGCTAGATTTCTTATGGGAATAGGGTATTTCTAGATTTAAAGATGGTGAAACAGAAATACAAGAAATACCATTGGGAAATGGAGTCATAGCTTGAATCAATCAAGGATATTACAATGAAAATGAATGGATATTTTCCTTTGTAATATGAGGCAAATTAGGTTTCACATTCGGTCAAATATCTTTAAGGGGTGGTAGGATAAAGAGGAGAAATCATAATGAAGCAAGAGGCACCTATCTGTGGATGAATCTCTTGCACCACCTTTAGCAGTAGCAACAATAAGGCCAACAAGTGGTACATAGCACCTAATAGAGGGTGAATTCTATAACAACCATCATAAACACATCACAAATGCAATATATGATACAAGGAGCGCTCAATAAAATGAATTCATCACATACAACTAAAGAGCATTAGCAGGAAATTACAGAAATGAAAATGATGCAAACAAGGAACATGAACTGAATGTAGAACACCGTGATGAATCTCATAGATGCAAAAGAATATTTCTCATTAACAATTCCAAGAAAGTTTACAGTGATATAAAAACCAAGAGAGGAAGGATTCTGAATGAAACTTCTAACCCTTTCTTCCTCTATTGAGTGTACATTTATAGTTTCATGGGCTCCCAAGACCAACCTCGAAACAAAGCCAAATTCAGTTACAAAATTGGGAATCGATCCCGAATCATTATTTCAAATCCTAACAAACTCTTGAGGTGGAATATTCGCCATGAGTTACATATAAAACAAGAAATATGGAGAAACATACACGTTGGATAAAAAATGGCAATACGACGTCTGGGATGCAGGTTCGCTTGATTGAAAATGATGTTCCAAATAACCTCTTAATGGTTTTACTTTCCCAGGAAAAAAATGCAACATCAAATTTCTCCATGCTCCATCCTCATATCGCACCTACATTGACCTTCTTCCTTCTCGCACCTTTGATGATGGGAAATAAACCATAGTCGTAGATATTCTTCCTTCTCACACCTTTGATCATTGTCTCGGTAGCTTGTCTTGTGAGGATGGCCTTGATCCATTTCGTGAAGTATTATGTGGTGGCGAGGATCCACCATTGTTGTCCTAAGGAAGATGGAATTATTTCTCTGATGAAATATATCCTTCATTGTTGGAAATGAACTTCAACCTATATGGGTTTCAAAGGAAATGGTAATAGATTCCTTCTCCCCTCGAATATTTGACATTTGTGGCGGGAAACAACTTTCTTATGAGTATCGGAGAAGATGGCGGGCCAATAAAACCCTTCCCTCATGATTTTGTTTATAGTGGCCTTCAAGTAGTGATGGCCTCCACATTCTCCTTCATGGAATTCCTCAATGATACTATTTGCCTCCTTCGCATCCACACAGTTAAGCAGCACCCCTCTTGGCTCCTTCCAATAAAATTTTCCATCTAAGATGGAAAAACTAGATGCTTTCTGCTTGAGAAATTTGGCCCTTTTCCTGTCCATACCCTATGGGGCCTGCAGATGTTGTAACACATAAATGATATTCATGTACCATGGGGAAGACAAAAAATTCTTACCTACTGGGGGACCTGGCTATCCCTGAGGATTTTTCTCTTATCTTGACAATTTAGCAATTGTGTGCAAGTTGAGAGCATCAAAGTTGGACTAGGCCAACCATAAGATTAGCTAATACCTGGCCTTTGATCAATTTTGTGGGCTTAATTATAGTTAATACTCAAGTAGGATTGATATCCACTTCCCCCTTCATCCCTCGAGATCCATTTGAGTTATAATATCCTTTGCAGCACTGGTGGGGACATCAGAAATGATATGGGAATGCAAGATGTACACTCGAAAATCCTTTTAAGGCCTGCACCAGAGCATAAGCCTGCTTTTCCAGGATATTATACTTTAGACGAGCATCTCTTAGGGTCTTGCTGTAAAAATTTGTTGTCTAAACCCACCAACAAAGCCTCATTGACAGGGGTTATCACTCTGTCGAAGCCTAACCAACGCGATCTCCCTGAGCACTGGCCCAGACAGGTTTTATCCTGCCCAACAACATCCACAGAGCGAACGAAGTCTCACCTGAGGCATTCAAGGCAGAGGTGTCGGAACCAAGTTTCCAACAGTAAGAAGGGAAGATATGGCATCCATGGCTTCGACCAAATAATCATCAGATTACTCTAAGTCACTCAACAGAACTAAGACAGTTATCACAATCGATCTTCACAACTACGGATCTAATAGATCACATCATTCATTTATCACAGCGGTGTTATCGCAGTAGTATCATTCATAAAACAACATAAATAAACTTCATCATCATTGCAACAGAATTGGAAGAGATTGCATCATCAGATTATTGCAGCAACATCAGTAAATCATAAACATATTCAATACACTTCTTATTGACTTGATGACAGAGAAAACAGGAAACAGAAGACAATATTTAGGAAACAACCGTCATGTCGTATTAATTCTGGAACAGATCCAAAACAGATAATTCTTCTCCACAACATGAGACCAGTTACATCCCAAAATTCAGTATCTAACACAGACAGACATATCGTCACCCCCATGATTGTCTTGGCATATTGCTCCATTGCTTCCAATTGGGCCGCTACCTCCTCAATAGTAACCTCCCATTCGACAACCTACTTCGATGACGTCTCTGGATGGACCAGGGCATTGAGCAGAAGATTGGTGTCCTTGAGCTTGACAATAACCTCCCCAAGTCGCTTGGCCTTAGTGATTGTAGTAATCTCATCCATGCTCTCAAAGATATGTTGATAAGCCTCATCAACAACTTGCTCAACCTCGCCACAACTTGCACACAGCTGAGCCTTCTTAATGATAAGGCAGTCTTGCTCCTTCGTCAGCTCGGTGATTTCCTCGGCATCCTTACACTGGAACTCGTCTTGTGCTACCTTTAAGGACTCAATTTCCCATACCTTTTCTTTCTCCAACTGCACCCTAACCTGATGCAGCTCCTCCGCTTCTTTATGCAACTTCTTGGCTGTGCTCTATGACTGCGCATACCCATCAGTAAGCTCCTTCTTCCTATCCCCAAATTCCTGGGAGGCAACATGCTGCGGCTCCACAAGCACCTGAGCAGGTAACTTGTTAAGATCCAAGGCGATGCTATAGAGCGGCCGCAGTAACAGGTTCACTTATTCACTCCCCGCGTCGATCCCAGTCGGGGGAACTTGAACGTTCCTAGCCCGCGTCTCAGTACTGATCGACGGGAACTCCTGCATCACATATTTCCTGGGGGTCTTTCTGGAAACAACATCGTAAATAGAATTCAACTGATCTCTTACTACAGAAAACCCTTCTTGGTTGGACTCTCGTATCGCTTGTGTCACGGCCTAAGAGGAGTCAGTGACTGCTTTGATGAGCTGCTGCAATAGGTCATCTATCCTTGACTGGGTACCGCTGCCTGCATCATATTCTTGGCACCATTTGGTTCAAGTTTCCTCCCGCATACACTGTGCTTTGACCTCAGGGTCTGTCGATGATTCATTGTCAGAGTCATGAACACTCAGTTCCTTTTAGACAGGCTCGTCTGGGGCATCAATGGGTGGGTCCTTAGAGAATTCCTCCTGGTTCATGGGGTTGTACCATTCTGTTAGCCACTCCTGAATGATAGCATCCAATTCTTCATGAGTGAATTTATAGGCCAGGGGTAGCCGTTGCTTGTCGTGGTCTCGCCGCGCTTGGATATATATGGAGTGAGGCCCAATAGCAAACTGAATGAGCCGCTAATACTTGGCTGTTGCGTAATTAAATAAGCGGGGAACTTTGACAGCTATGGCTTGCAACACTTCCCAATAGACCCAAAAATGGATTGCACAGTCCATCTGTCGACTGGGCTCCTCAACCCACCACAAATTTTGATAACGTGCGCCTCATCACACCTTCGCCACATCGACTGCCATCAGCTGATAATCTTCTGGTTCCATCCATGCGATAAGCGCAATAAGAATTAAGATCCAACTATAGGAAAATGGTCACCCGACCTGAGCAGCGAGAGCATCGTCGAGCAACTAGCTGAGCAGAAACAAGGACTAGTTCATTTGCATGCCTTCTGTGCATCTTTGTGCATAGGCGATCACGCCCGAGTTGCATTCGACCAGTCGATTCCCCCAGACAATCTTGCTCGCCAAAATGTGTGCCTCGATACGCACCATCTGTGAATTAATTTTGTCGATATGATAGGCACGACCATCATGCTACAAGTCAAATATCTCCTTCAGATGCTTGGTAAGATTCTTGTCAGTATCTCACTCACAGATATACTGCGTCGGATCTTCCCCAGCCTTTGGCAAGCCCGTACTGCTCACAATTAAGTCGACCGTGACAGGAATGGGCTCATTCAACCAGAGCGTCCCACCATGAAAGCAGGCCAAGAGTTTTTAATGCATGCATGAGCTTCGTTCAGTCGCCCAAAGTGGGGCATATTAATGAGCCCCAATAAGCCATATTTATTCAACCCACTCTCCAATGGTTGAGGAATCCTCTGAATCGGTGCACTGGGCCTCGTCGGAACTAATTCATAGGGCTCATCCTTGACATCTTTGAGCAATAACAAATCATGGTCCTCAAACTTCAGCTTGATCAAGGTAGGGATGATATCTACTGAGCAAGTCATCCCTTCCGGTAGTGACGACAATTTGGGTGGGTACTTCTAATTCAAGGGCGGGTTCATCGGCTTGTTCTGAATATGCGCATTCTGCAACTGAGGAATGTTTTTTAGCTTGCCATTTTTCAATCAGCTAAGGGAAATTTTCAACATTATGCTCATTGGCTGCACAGTATGTACACTATGCATGAGGACATTCCCTCTAGTAGTGCCCAAATACTCCACAAGTATAACATCAGATTGATTCTCGACCTCGTCCGACTCCTCAACCAAAGCCTCCTCCTCATCCCCTAAATCCTCCATGGAATCCTCCTTGAACTCCTCCTTGCTGAAACTGAGGCTAGGTCAACTACTGCTATGGGGGGTTGGGTTGCTGCTGGACATAGTGCGTAGCTTCAACATATTGTGGCTGAGGCTGAATGAGCGGTACCTGATTATACTGTGGTCATGGCGCAAACTACGGTTGTGCTACAAACTGCGGCTATGGTGCAAACTACAGCTATGACGTAAACTGATGCTGCGGTTGCGATAGGATAAACTGCATCAAGGGCAGGAGTGTATACTACACCTGTGCTGCTGGTTGTGCCATATTTGGTTGTGCTTGCATTACCCGGGGATACTCACCTTTCATAAAGTAGGAATCATATGTCCTTCCCTGGAGTAATTCATAAGCTCAACAATTTTTATCATCGTGTCCTACTGACTGACAAAAGGTACAGTACAGACTCTATGTCTTGGTAACCATCTTTTACATGTAGTCACAGTTCTCATGTCGATGCCCATATACCTAACATATGTGTCACCATGGTACACCAGCATAGATCAATGGGTTCGGGGCTCCTGAAAGCAAATAATTTCGGAACGTCAGACATGTATCCTTAGGGTGTCCGTCTGCATGACACTAGGTGCACCAAAGGTTGTCATGATCTTCCTTATCCTTCTTGATATCTTGCAATTGGAGCATCATATTGGACAACTATGCTTGAATTTGGTTCATCCCGACCGTGGTTTCTCCTACTGGCAATGCTTCTAATTTCATTGCGATTTCGAGAACCTCACTCTGTGTCGCAATATTTTGCTACATCAGCGGATGCCTGATATGCGGGACAAGCACGGTGATGAACCACTCCTTGTGCTAAACATCGCTCATCTAGAAGCTGACTCGATCCATCAACGTCTTAAACTGTTGATCACGTCCCAAATTGTTTCATTGGGGAACTGCTTGATTTCTTTCAACTCGGTAATTTACTGAGCCTCAGACTTTGGCTTATTGAATTCTTAAAATAACCCCTTATGGATCTCATCCAATATTTTCACTGTACCTCCCTGAGGAAGCATCATGAATCACATGTACCAATCCAGTGGACGACCCCTGAAGGTGGTTGCCAACTGGATTTTCTTGACATCGTCATCCACAGTTTGTCGTGTGGTCCAGATCGCCTCACACAAAACCAGTATTGCTTTCGGTCATTGGTGTCATTTCCATGAAATATTGGTAGCTTCATTTCATCGCCCACCATTCTTGGCCTTCTTCCTCTGGCTGGTACTCTACTGCTAAACTGCTCCTGACATGTCAGGAAAGTCAACGTAGAATGTGTGTTTCTTCCTAGTGATGGAGTAGTGCGCAGAGGTGTAGATACATTACTGCTGGGGTTCGAGCCTACCATTATCCCAGGCATAGCCTCGGCCTGGTCGTCCTCGTCGTCACTGAAAGGTCGCTTTGTCCCGTGTGGTTGTTCCTCGCGGTATCACACTTCAATCGCAACAGGACCTTCTCCTATCCTCTGCCTCTTCTCTCAAAATCTTGCTCCTTCTCTTGTACAACCACTTGTTTCCTCGGTGACCTTCCCAATCTCACCATAACTCATGCCCATCTACCCCTTACCTTTCCATGCATCTCCCCCCTTTCGTCGCGATGTCTACACCCTCCACACACCAAAGTTCCACTACTTTTGGTCCATCTTCAGAATACCTTTTCTGCAGACAAGCTGTTTAATAGATAGTTGCAGAGACAGCAAAAACCTACCTCGTGGTCCATTGAAGAACTCTCTTTCTACTTCACTAAATGACTTATTGGTATCAACTACAAACTCAACACCTCAACAACCCTCCAGGATATTGTCCAACTACACCTCAATAGCCAACGATGCCCTATTGTCTGTTCTTGCAATTCTTGGATCAGCTCCAGAGTCCAAGATGTCAGTTCTCCTCCTTGGAAGTTTTTATTCTTAGAAGCAAACTTCGCCAGACACTCATACAAGATGACAGGAAACTCACAGAAGAACAATTCGTGATGACCTTTGTGAATATATATGTCCAACCAATTGCCCGTCGACAGCTTCGAATTTTGATTTTCTGTTTCAGCAAATTCTTGCAGTTTTAGACCAAACCACTCCTTGACCTTCGGTCAGCTCAGATGCCAAAGCATATCCTCCTTTCAATCGCAACTCAGTCTCGGCAATGGAACCATTTGTTGCTTAAACCCACCAACAAAGCCTCATCAACATGGGTTCTCACTCTGTTGATGCCCAACCAGTGCGATCTCCCTAAGTACCAGCCCAGACAGGTTTTACCCTGCCCAACAACATCTGCAGAGCGGATGAAGTCTCACTCGAGGAGTTCAAGGGAGATCTATCGGAACCAAGTTTCCAGTAGCAATAAGGGAATATATGGCATTCGCAGCTTAGACTGGATAACTATTAGATTACTCTAAGTCACTCGATAGAACTAAGATAGTTATCACAATTCATCTTCACAACTACGGATCTAACATATCACATGATTAATTTATCGCAACGGTGTTATCAAAATAGTATCATTCATAAAAAAACATAAATAAACTTCATCATCATTGCAATGGAATTGGAACAGATCGCATCATCAGTTTATTGCAGCAACATCAGTAAATCATAAACAGATTCAATACACTTCTTATTGACTTCGCGGTAGAGAAAACAAGAAACATAAGACAATATTTAGGCAACAACCGTCATGTCATATTAATTCTGCAACAGATCCAAAACAAATAATTCTTCTCCACAGCAGGAGACCGGTTACATCCCAAAATTCAATATCTGACATAAATAGATCACAGATTGTTCAAAACAGAAGACTCATCAAGACCATAGACAGATCGCAACAAATCTCCTCATTCATATCATGATTGTCTATGTGTATCTCCTACAATTACAAAACTAGATCTATATATAGGCTTTCACCTTTGCATCAAAGGTCCACTTCTAACTAACTTCTAACCACTAATGACCTATGTCCACAAAATGTGGTCAATTAATACATTAAATATTCAAAAGCAGTTATTGTTCCGCTCATCGCACTGATCTGGCCTTGCGCGGTGACACATGAGCTTACGCAGCTACCGCGATGCTGCGCAACTCACTTACCCAAAACTCCTACCAACAAAATCAATGGGTTGTTTGTGTCCCTCGTGATTCTTTTGTAGCAATACCCCTGCCACTGTGTGCTCTAAGGAAAATGAAAATATGAGGAAGTCTTTAGAAAAATTAGGGCTTTCAAGTACAGGTGCTTCAGATATGGCCTTCTTTATGTATTCAAAGGATTGTTTGGCTTCAGGATTCCACTTGATTTATTTATCCTTTCCCATCATATCAGTTATATATTTCACTATTTCAACAAAGGAAACAATAAATCTTCTCACAAAAATTGCCTTCCCTAGAAAGTATTGAACCTCGACTTTATTCTGAGGGAGCTCGATTTTGTTGATCACCTCAACCCTCTTTGGATCTATCCTGATAACTTCTTGAGATATTATATGCCCCAACAACTTCCCTTCTTTCACAGCAGAGAATGAATTTTTCGTATTCAAGGAGATGTCGAACTTTCTACATTTTCTGAACATTCTTAATAGGTGTGCAGCATGTTTTTCATCAGATTTGGAAAAAATAGTGATGTCGTTTAGACATATGACCAATTTTTTTTCCTTTTCCTCAGTGAAAGCTATGTCCATGGCCCATTGGAAGGTCTCCCCTGTGTTGAGGCCTAGAAATTCGCAGGCGACAACAGAAAGGGATTCTCCCCAATCAACGTTCCCAACTATCCCGTTGACTGTTTGGTATAGGGAATCTGTTCGGTTTACGGTCCAGCCACCGTAGGTCAAAGTAACAAAAAAAAGGTTTACCGGTTGCGGCCCAGTCCACCGGAATTTGTATTTTTTGACTTAAGAGTGGGATGCAAGTGTCTACCTAATTATGCAGGGGGTGAAGGATGCAAGGAGCATTCACAACGTGATGCGCAAGTTCTTACCTCTCGTCTTAGGCTCACTAGCATCTGAGTCACACATGCATCAATGAGATGAGCTAACTACCTATCTATCTACCTCTCTATCTACCTATCTATCCCCGGGGAGCCAACTTGTAATTCATATATGAGTAATGTGGGTGTGCACACATGATAAAAGCAATTACAGATAGCTAACATTTACCTTTACAAGCATGAACAAATGAAAGATATTTCAACAACCAGATAGCTAATTGTTTATGATCAGCTTACATTACTCATGGTGGTTATTTCATAAAATAAATCAGAAATCATATAAACAGAGACATAGGTCGTAAAGTTAGAACGATCTCACGATTCATGGATACAATGCTGGAAAACAAAATAGTTCATCTTCCGACTATCCATGGCAAAACATTGAAATCCCACCGATCTTCTTTCAACAGGCAAACTGTAATTTCTATTGCAAAATGAAGTAGTTCTTATTACAATATGTCATCACCAGTCTTACTGGGGAAAAAAGCCCCTTTCCCTTCTATGCTTCCTACTTTTATACAAAAAGGTCAAAATGGTTGGGCTGCCCAAAGTGACCTTTGGGCTTCCCAACCTTTTGCTTTCCCATCGCTTCATTTCTCAAAAAGCTTTTACAAAATTATTAAATTATTACAAAGTTGACCGGTCCTTTATGAGGAGGGTCCCGTCTGGCTATCTAAAAACTTCTTCCACACTGCTGCTTCAGTAGCAATGCCTTCAAATGCGCATGGCTCCAGGAACTGAATGTTGATTTCGAACTTTTCAACTTGGTTCTTGATGGCCTCGTTCCTTGCTGGGCTCAACCGAAGCTGATCTTCTAGAAATTGCATGCTAACGGCTGCATGGCCTACCTCGTTCTTCAGTACTAGGTCATCAATGGCTCTAATCTGCTGAGTTCTGGCCTCTGCATCTTGATATCTTTTCTATAATATTTCCATAAAGGCCTCATGGTCCGAGAACTCTTCAAGCCTACGCTCAGCCTCTGTTTGACATCAGTTGTACGTATTCAGGAGCCTTCTGAAATACTCTGAGCATGCTCCCTGCGTCTTTTTTACAGCCTTCTTGAAGTCTTCTGCATTACTGATGGGGAACTCTACCAGGTTGTGATCTCTCTTGAGGGCTTGATGGTCTTTTGCTGGTAGCCCTTCTGGAGTTTCGACATCATCTTTCGGCCTTGCCATTCTGGCACTCAAAACCTCAAGAACCTCTTGAGATCGATCAACGAAGTATGAGGAAGTTTCCATGATCTCTTCCAGCCTGCTGTCAATCTGAAGGACTTTGCACCTCTCTTCTTCCAGAGCCATCTGCAGTTGTAGCATTTGAGCTTTTTGAGCCAGGATATATTCTTTAAATGGATACAGATTTACCTGTTGTTCCTTAGCTTCCTCCAGATCAGCAGTCAGAGAAGCGAGCTGCTCTTTCAGTTCTTTGGCGTATGAATCATTGGACTCATAGATGATCTTTATCTGTTCCTCTAGATCTTCCACCTTTGCTAGTAACTGTTCCTTATCACTCTTTAGACTTTGGGTTTCCTGTTGTACGTTTTCTAGGGACTCCTGTGCTGTTCCCTTTGCTTGCATCTCCACTTGAAGGGTATAGACTTCACCTTTTGAGGATTCCAGTTCCCTTTGCATGTGCTCATATTTCCTCTTAAGTATATTACCTTCATCTCTTTCTTTTCTCAGTGTGTCTTTTAGCTGAGCATAGGTCTTCTTAACTGACTCTAGTTCAATCATTACCTGATTTATGTTATCTGAGGAGGCATCAATTAGTGCAGCCCCGGCTCTTATTGTGAGCCTAGGATCCTTGTTTGTCCCTAGCATGACGGCTGTATCTGTTACCATCCTCCCTGATAGGTCTTTTGCTTCAACCTTATTTTATGTCCTCCTCATTATTCTTTTGGTGGCCCTGTCATAATAGATAGTATTGAAGTCGGGGACTTCTTCACCCTTTTTCTGGATGAAAGGCACTAGCTGGAGTGTAGGAGTCACCAGGGTGCTAGCAGCAGGTACTTGAAGGATTTGTACCTCAGGGTTTGCCTCCTCCTGGGTCTGTCCTGTTGATGTTTCAGCAATTGATTGTTGTGGCAGCTCTGTTTTTTCAACCTCCTGCTTTTGGAGCTCTTCATCTAGCTTTCTTTTTGCTTGCTCAGCTGCCTGTCTGGCTGCCTCTTCTGTTTCTTTGGCTACCTCTTGTGCCTTTTCAGCTGCTTCTTGGGAAACTTTTCTTTTTTCTTCTTCTCCTTCCTGCAGCCATTCTGCAGCTTCCTGTTCTAGCTTCTAGGCCTCTTCCTGTCTCCTCTTGGCCTCTTCTTCAGCTCTGGCCTGCTCAGCTTTGGCTTGCTCAGCTCTTTTTCCACCCTTGGTGGGGTTCTTAGGCTTAAACCTCCTTCTCAGAGCTGTCAAGTTAGGGGCACTTCGGAAGACAGATTCTTCCTTGTCAAAGTGGTGAGTGTACTCGAAATGTACTTTATGTTCTTTACAGTGCTCTGCCATTTTACCATGAGTGTCATTCCTTCGGAAAGGCATCTCACCAAAATGGAACTTCCCCAATTCTTCTATGAACTCCGCAGCTTGCTTTACCTTGGAAAATCTGTAGCTACCTAGTTTGAATGGCAGCGGAGGATATGTAGCCTTCTTTTGCTCAAAAAGGTAATTCCCTATTCCATCAATGAATACCTGCCTGATTGCCTCTTTATGAATAACATAATCTGTTGCGTATTTGGGCAGCAATAAGGGGCATTTCGTGCCACCAAACATTCTGATGTACATGCCATTCTCAGTCAGGAAATAGTCTGCATGCTCTTCTATTACCTTCATAGCTTCCTCTGATATACAGTCACATTCCTTCCGGAAGATGAGTGTGTAGAGTGGCATAATGAACTGCTCGCAGACCTCCCTGTAGTGGCTATGGTACTGCTGATCCCACAATGGTCTATAGGCGGCATACACAGGTATCCTTTCCCTGTCCCAGACACACTTGAGACCAGGGAAAGGCTGGTTGCACAGTATACAATCTACCAATATCGAGCTCATGTAGAATTCAGACTTTTTCTTGGATTCTCCTCCCAAGGCAGCAGCCACGCAAGAAGAAAGACTGCTTGATACTAGGCTGGCCCAATTGAAGACTGTTCCTTGGGTTGCTACGTGGAACATAATGGGTATCCATTCAAATTTGAAGAGTCTGCCATGGGCTCTCCCGAAGATCCTATTCAGCATCAGGGCTATAAATCTGTAAGGAGCCCTCAAGCTTGTTGTATCATACTCTCATGTTGCTCTATGTCTGTACAGCTTTCCCGGCAAGAGCATTCTCTGAAGGGTTTCTATCATGTCCATTCTGATGTTATCCAGCCAAGCATCAGATAGAAAGATTTGAGGTTCTGGCAGATGATAGGCCAATGCCACATACCCTGGGCTAAATGCAGCATAGCCCTAGCCTTCCACATTCCCTATGAGCATTGTGGCTGTATTTGTATGGGGTAGAATCCATCTAATCACCTCAGAACAAGGGAACATCTCTGGTCTTATGGCCACCTTCATGATGGCGGATTTCTCTATGTTCGCATATATGGGTTCTTCTTCAAGACCCATGTCAGGAACTTCCCTGCGGGAAATCAATCTGTATATGTCACCCCATTTATACTCAGGCTCCACACCAGAAATACATTGGGTGTCTTCATATATATATTCAGTCTGTGTGGCGACCTCTATATCTAGTTGTTCTTCGACCATAGGGGCCTTCTTCTTCTGCCTTTTGGACATTGTAAATTCCTCCTGCCATGTATAACATTGTGACATTAAGCAATTCGAATCGCAAACATTATGTGGCAGTTTATTCCTTCTCAAGTGTATCATGATAGTAACCAGTCAATGGAATTAAGACATAAGCCCTTTGGGCTGAAAAATCAAACTAGTATGCAATGCTTTGCAATGTACTATTATCCTGTGTCTAGTATGATAATGATCCGTGCAACAAATGCATGCATTGTATAGCCCTATAATGCCCTGAAACTAGGATGCAGTGTTCTGTGACCTGCTCTATATGAAGCATACACAGTTCTGGGCAATAAAATGAACAATCTATTACTGCTGCATAATACTAAACTTATCAACTATGCTTGAGCTAGCACTAAATCTACACTATTATGTGACATGCCATTTTCCCAAGATAGCAATACATTGAAGCAAAACATGTAAATCATATGCATGGTGAAACATTCAGCTATTATTCCATTGCATAGCAAACATAGAGAAGGATTGAATGCATCAAGCTCGTGCCATTCAACACTTTAACCATAAAACCCAGCAGACCCAAGACTAATGAAGATTCATGCGGCTTACGGCGGAAAAGTTATATTAACTTGACTATACATTTTGCTCTCCGCGGGGATTGTATGAAATTTCTGCACCCGATACTTCCATAAAAACACTACCTGCACTGTTTTCAATCAACGACTTATAATGGCGACATATCCCCTTTAACCAGCTAGGGTTTTAGGCAAATGAGCACCACAGGGTCGCACGTGATGGCGCGAGCAACAGGCTGGGTCCGAGTGGCGAGGGAACAACACTGGTGACCGTGAAATCCTTTCAAAAACCTATACGCCCCGGCAAACTATGGGTTCAACATTCAAACCTCGATGAGGCCGCGCAGAAACGTGAAACGGCTACGGCTTAAAAGGCCGGGTAACGCACCACGGGAATAAAAGTCGACCAACAAACCCTTATGGTCATCCTCAGACCTGTCTATCCTTTGCCTATCATGGCTGTGCAGGGAGGTTTGGTGCAGACGGCGTAACGGTCGTCTGAGCCGAAAACCCGTCAACCCCTATGCGTTTGAGGCAGCAAAAGGAGAAAACAAAACTGCTCAAAGGGTTAAAACGCTTCCCCCTTATGGTCAAAAGATGAACTTCCTACTCCTATAAGCTTAAGACCTAGCCGGATGAGGGAACTGCCGGGAACATCTAAACCCCCGGGAGAGAACCATTAATAGTTTAAGTGCGATGGGGAAAAAGACCTACCTGGCAATCCGGCGAAACGGGCAAGTCGATGATGGTTGCAAATTCACTTTTGCCACCTGGAAGCTGGTACAGCGACAGCGGGACCTTGACTCCCTCCAAAGAACGACAGCTCAACGTGATAGTGCTCACCGCGACAGTGCTAGATAGCGAAAATAATAATATAAAAACCAAAACCGTCACCCCCATTATATATAAACCTTTCACACGTGCGAGGAGACCATAAATCGGGCGTCGGAGGGTTTTCATATCGACAGTTGAGAGTGATCTTCCTTCCGCAACGGCGGACGGGTCCAACGTTTATCATGTCGGGTATACACGCATGGCGGGAAATAATCGGCCGATCGGCCGTCAGACGGTTCTCTAATCGGGAGGCGAAAGCTCAAAAGCATCCGCAACGACGGGATAGAAGATGGTGAAGGCTTCCGCTTTTCTTACCTGCGTCGGACGTTGGGGGGGATTTCAAATCAGATGGAGAAAGCTCAAAATCATCCGCAACGGCGGGATAGAAGATCGAAAGATCATCCGATTCCTAATCAGAAAAGTGCCCGCCGTAAATAAAAGGAATCGGCAGTCGGAAGGTTCTTCAA
>LPNX010698518.1:119001-153552 GCA_001517045.1 Pseudotsuga menziesii
ACCCTGCATTCATAATCCCAAATGGAATTTTAGCATACATGAAAGTGCCCCAGGGTGTGGTGAAGGTTGTCTTCTCCCGATCCTCCGGGTGCACCATGATCTTGTTATAACCTGAGAAGCTATCCAGAGTGGATATCCTCTATGAACCCACTACTCTATGCAAGATATTGTAAATTTTGGGAAGCGGGTAATGTTCCTTCAAAGAAACTCTATTCAAGTTCTTGAATTTAATGCATATTCTTATTTCATTGTTCTTCTTCCTAATAGGGACCGGATTTTCCACCTAGCGTGAGAATTATATGAGGGCCACAATAATTTTTTCCTCAAATAACTTCTTGATTTCGTTTTCTATCATGGGTAGCCACTTGGATTTCATCCTTCTCAAATTCTATTTGAAAGGCTTCTCATCCCTCTTGATTGGTATGGTATGTTGGATTATGCTTGTATCATAGGCCTTAAGGTCACTATAGCTCCAAGAAAACACATGTGAATATTCTGTCATCAGTGAGATGTATTTTTTCTTGGCTTCCGATGAGAGGGTTCTTGATATCTTGATGTCCTTGGGATGACCTTATGTACCAATGTTTACATCCTCAACATCTTCACAGCTTGGAACCAGTTGAGGTTCTTTAGCCACATCATAAGGATCAAAAATATTTTCTAAAGGAGCTAGACCCTTGGGGATGGATTTACCTTTCAGCTACAGGATCTCCTTGCCACAGAGGTTGTTCAAATATTCATTTTTTCCATCATCCTCTTGCAAATTTGGTTCCCAAGCTTCTTCAGTTTCGTCACCATCAACATCTTCAACAAGAGCAACCTACTCCTCTTGGGGCGTTTCTTTGGGAGCAGCAGTCTGGTTTTGAAAGGGTTCTTGAGTGGGAGGAGCCTCCTCTAGAAGCCCATGTCCTTCATCAATAGTCAATCCATCAAACTCCCTAGTGAGAGTGAGGAACTTCTGCATGTTATTTTCATCTTCAAAGACTTTCCATATTTTTACATTACCAAGGACAAAATGCGTGTGCCTAAACTCAACCTCATAATTATCGCTAGAGTGCATGGGGACTTTGAAAACTGCAACATAAGTGGCCAAGGAATCAACTATACAATTTTGTATTTGGGAATCAGATTAAAATTTCATTCTTCAAAGCATTCTATGAGGTATTAAGAAGCATTGTTGTAGCTCCTCATCCTAGGATGTCTAGCCTGATACTCACCTATCATTTGTTTAATCACTAGATCAGAATCCCCTTATATTAGTACCCTCCTAAATTTAAAATCCTTTAGGATATGAATGGATAACACCATAGCTTCATACTCTACCTTGTTATTTGTACCATCAAAAGCAAGCTTGTAAGAATAATTCAAAGTTCTCCCCCCCTAGGGGTCTTATCCAAACTCCAGCTCCTACTCGTACTTTGCATGTTGCCTCGTCAAAGCTTACATACCACACCCCCTCTAGATCCTCCTGCGCAAGAACGAAGGCAGTGTTCTGTGAACTACAGCTATCTTCGCCTCCTTCTATGAATAAAATAGTAGATCCCATATCCGTGTCCAACGAATATATGGGGTGATTGTGTGGCCTCTGAGTGTTGGTCACCATGTATGCCACCTTTTTCTCTATAAAGAGACTTTTCTGTATCCAAAATACAAATATGGCGGCATAGGAAATGTCCATTTGGAGGGCACCTTTGAGTCATGGCTTCCGAGGATCTTGATAGCAGCATTCCGATCTTGATAGCAGCATTCCCAATTTTGGAGGGATGTCAGCCACAACTACATCCATGACAAGGGTTTTGGTAGTGATCTGGGCTAAAGAGATGACCAAGTCTTTGATCAATCCCAGGCACTTGACTTTACTAGAATCAAAAGAGAAGAGATATTTGCAAGGCCTGGTCACTTCCAATCCCAGTTCATCCATGATTCTCCTAGGCATCATATTGTGAGAGGTTCCTAAATCAAGCATGGTGTTGTGTAGGATGGTGTTATGGATGTCCATGCTAACATATAAAGGGGGGAATTCTTCATCGAAAGGCTCATATACATGGGGTCCAAATAGGATTGTGGACATGTCATATTGACGATTTAGGGAATCTAATATAGCAGAGATTTCCCCTAGGGGCTTCAATATTGTGGCAATTGTGGAATGATATTCGGAGTTTTTCAATAATTTAGTGAGGGGGGTATAGATCTTGATCTTGGCAATTTCGGCCTCCAAGATGAAAAAAGTTTTCCCTTGATCAGCAATTCTTGGATTATCTTCTCTTCTTTCCTTCCCTTTGGGCTCTAGCAAATTTTTGGAGCCCTCCTTGGAGGGTGTTTCATTTTTGGGCTCGCTGGTAGAGGCCTTGTTCCCTGCATCTTTATTTCTCATGATGGGGACCTCTTTGTTTCTGGGGATAATCTATCTTTGTGCATCCAAGACCACAAGTTGATATCCTCTCTTGAAGTCCTCTATCTCATATGGGGGCATCTCTCCCCTTTCAAGACAAGCATTATCGTTTTCTTCTTTGGTCAGAAAGGTGACGGGAGATTCAATGTCCAGCTGATGGATTTCATCTTTAGCTTGATTTTCACCATCCTGATCAACATAATTTTCTTGAAATGGAGGCCTGACAGGTGGATCGGGAGGGTTTCGTTGGTCTCTTTTCTTGTTTTGGAGGATTTGATGCCTTCTAGCATTCTGATTCCTATTCTGTTGTTCTTGATTTTTCCTAGGAGGTGGTCTACCATCCACAGAGAGTATCTTCATCATCCTTTCCATGGTTCTCAGCATTGTGTTTATTCTGGCCTCTTGTGAGCTAGAGGTAGAGGGTTGTTCAGGCTCTTTATCTTTTCTTCTCTCTCCTCTGTCTCCTTCCTATCTTCTCCATTCTCCCCCATCTCTTCTCCATTCTCCCTCATCTCTTGTTCACTCTCCCTCATCTCTTCTCCATTCTCCCTCATCTCTTCTTCATCGTCCCGCCTCCCTTCTCCATTCTCCCTCATCCTTTTTCTTCTTTCTTGCACCCGTTAGGTTTACCTCCACCTCTACGGAATATTTCATCATAATTGCCAAGGAGGTTGATCTCCTTTAACTTAGCCACAAGGTAAACTCGCTATCGAAATCTTCAGCATATTGGAGTTTGGAAAAACAAATGGGAGGTTTGAACTAGGCAGGGATGGAATTGTAGACCTTCATAAACCTGTCAGAAAACTTTTGGACAAATTCAATCTCTCTCCTCCTCATGGAATGATATTGAGAGAGATATTTCTTAGGATTCTTCTTGTCTACCCACTTATCCTTGAAATAACTTCAAAGGATTGATAGCTGAGGATAGAGTCATCTGGTAGGTTTTTATACCATTTTCTTGCTTCTCCCGCCAAAATTTGGGCAAATAATCTTATCTTCACATCATCATGATCCACTTCCTCTAGGTCAATCCAATATAAGAAACATCCCAGGTGTTCTTCAACAGAATACCCCCTCTCCCCATTGAATTGTTTGAGCCTTTGGGAGTATTCCAGAGGGAGGTCATGAAGAGCAGTGGGAAGACAAAGAGGAGAAAACCTATTTTCTATCCTTGGAGGTATAACAGGGTTTACAAGGGGGACTAAGAATGGTGTGATAGAAATTGGTATGATGTGAGGAACTGTATAAATGTGGGGAGTTGTCAAACTGGAAGATGAAGGCTGATTAGGATTGGACGTAGTGGGAGGAAAATATGTGGCAACATATTTCCTTATGATAGTGGTATTTAATAGGGTAGATTCAGCAGTAAGCGTAGGGCACTCTGGGTCAAGAAAGTGTTGAAAATCCCTTCCTAGAGGCTCTGAGGTATGGGGTGACGAGGAAATATGAGGGAAATCAAATGAAAAGGTATCAAAAACCACATCAGAGAGGATGGATTCAGATTTAGTTCTAGGGAAAGCTAGTCCAAACTCCTCATTGCAATGTTCATATATATCATTAATAGAGACAACACCTTTAGCAGGGAAGAAAAGAGTTCCGACTAAACTTTGCATCCTTATGGCCCTACGAATCAGAATTTCTGGATCAAAAATATCTTGGAAATATTCTGCAATTTATCCTCGTGTTGGTTCTTCTAGACACTAGTATTTCCCAGTGGAGTCACCTTCAAAATTTGTGTGGAGTAGCCAGAGCATGTACAACCAGTATGTGTCTATGACCAGCTACTAAACCAGGTCATAGAGCTAAACAATGTTGTTTTCCCAAGGAGATAATAGTGATTATTCCCTGGCAACGACACCAAGATGTTATCACCATGTAATTTTCTATGGTTGTGGTAGGAAGTCACAGGGATAACCATTTCAAACCAATATTTACATTGTATTCTAGCCAATATAGTCAGAGAGGGCTCTCTCTTTTTCACAAAAACATTCACATATACATATGGATTTAAACAAGCAGACAGAAGGCTATATTTCTGATGGGAACAGGGTATTTGTAGATTTAAATATGGTGAGACAGACAGACAATAAAATATTATTGGGAAATGGAGTCATAGCTAGAATAAATCAAGGATATTACAGTGAAAATGAGTGGATATTTTCCTTTGTAAGCTAAGGTAAAGTCGGTGTCACATTCAGTCAAATATCTTTAAGGGGTGGTAGGAGAAAGAGGAGAAATCCCAGTGAAGCAAGAGGCACCTATCTGTGGATGAATCTCTTGCACCACCTTTAGCAACAATAACAATAAGGACAACAACTAGTACAGAGCACCTAACATAAGGTGAATTCTATAACAGCCATCATAAACACATCACAAATGCAATATATGATACAAGGAGTGCTTAATAGATTGTATTCCTCACATACAACTAGAGAGCATTAGTAGGAAATTACAGAAATGAAAATGATGCAAACATGGAACACGAACTAAATGTAGAACACCATGATGAATCTCAAAGACACAGAAGAATATTTCTCATTAACACTTCCAAGAAATTTTACAGAGATATAAAAACCAAGAGAGGAAGGCTTCTAAATGAAATTTTCAACCCTTTCTTCCTCTATCGAGGGTACATTTATAGTTTCATGGACTCCCAAAACCAACCTCGAAACAAATCCGAATTCAATTATGAAATTCGGAATCAATCCTGAATCATTATTTCAAATCCTAACAAACTCTTGAGGTGGCATATTCACCATGATTTACACATAAAACAAAAAATATGGTGAAACAAACACGCTGGATAAAAATTGGCAATGCGAAATCTAGGATGCAGGATCACTTGATTAAAAATGATGTTTCAAAGCACCTCTTAATAGTTTTACTTTCCCACAAGAAACTGCAACATCAAATTTTTCCATGCTCCATATTCATTTCACACCTGCACCAATATTCTTCCTCCTCGCACCTTTGATCATGCGAAATAAACCATAGCCGTAGATCTCTTCTATGAGAAATATCGATCACCCCATGATGTGGTCCTTACGCAATTTCACGATCCCTTATCTTTTTAACATTCATGCATATTTCCATCATGGCATCAACCAGGACCGTAGATCTCATCAACACCACGATATTCGTCATCCAAAAACATAGGGTCTACAAGATTTCGCAGCGCCTTTTCTTACTAAACTATGTACGCTTTCTCATCACGAAATACATTTGCTTTGTTGATCAGGTCCCTGCCAGATATCCATCGTTCAAAGGTGTGGGGTCTACCAACATTTCGCAATGCCTCCTCTTGTTCACTTCTGCACATGTATGGGTTTCGAAGTACATGTCCTCCATAGATATTCTCTATTTAAAATATCAACCGTTCAACTGTGCGGGTCCTACAAGTATTTGCGGCCCCCACATGGCTGATCCTCCATGCGAGTTTCTGCCGCAAATTATGCTTTCACTATAGATCTTGACCGTTGAAACTTTGAAGAATATATCCAATTTCGTAACCCTCCACAAATTATTTCCCCGCACATATTTGTCACTGTGAAATCCTCTTCATTCATCGATCTACATTACCTGTTCATCTGACGGTCGATCCTGCATGCCCTTTAAACTTGTCCCGCCAATGTAAAACTTCCTTTAAAACTGTGCATCTTTTCTTGAGCAGATCTTTAACAATCGTTGATTTTCTCTGCTTTGTATCTACAACATTCATTTTTACCACCGCATGACTTGCAGGACCTGATCTACGCCTTTCAAGGTCCTGTGATAAGGAATTGTCAGAGATTTTTCCCCTTTTTTCATTGGCCTACTCCCCTACCAACTGGTCAGCCCAAAATAATGCTAACACATCTGAAAAATATCTCCAATATTTAGCACTGGTTCTAACCAAGTGTTAACAGGAGGTTTTGTAAATACTTCCCCAAAAAATGAGTTTTGGAGGCGGAAGACAACCCCCCCTAAAGTTAAATTTGTTGTAGTGAATTCTTTGCTTTGTCTTGTTCAAGACACACCTAATGAGTATGGGATTCATATTTTTTTGTATAATGTGTTGGGAATCCTTGGTGGAATTACACCTCTTTTGAGTAATTTCAACCTTCTCAAATAGAAAATACTTGGAAGAATTTCATTCCTGCACATGCAATAAAATTATAAATGGAAAAAAAGAAGAGAACAATGTGGTTTATACCTTCCCTTATATACTCAGATATATATATGATCAGACTTTTTCTCTTATGATACAAGTCACTAATGAAACAATGGAAATACCCGAGAGAGATATGGATAGGTAGTTGTAGGCCAGAGTGGGACAAATACATACCTCAAGGTATTAACCAAAACAGTCTAGAAATGAAGATGAACTTCCAGTCCCATTGCTACAATATATGGAAGTATATTAGGACATTCATATATAAAGAAAATATAAGCTCCTTTCAAATGTGTAGAGGAAACCTTAACCCAAACTCTAACACGTCCATGAGATTGCGATACACTTCCATGCATAGTAGCAGCCTCAAGGAGGATGAAAATGAGCACAAGAAACTTGTATAAAGTCTAAACAGGCTCGACATGCTGCAACAGGCTAAACAAGAACCACAACTTCCCTAGTAAAGGTCATGGTAGGCACCAACAACAACACACTCACAAAAAAGACCTTAGAGCAATTGGCATACCACAGATCGAGTCAAGGAAACCCAAGGAACAGTCATGGTGAAGTCTAGCAAACTCAGGAAAGGTCACAACCTAGCTTAGCATCCCAAAAAGGGTCACGACTTAGTATAAAAAACTCATATAGGTCACGAATCTATCCAAATATCCCACAAAGGTCATGGTTGTGTCCAAGAAACCCACATAAATCATGGTTCTATCCTAGAAGAGGCCATGACTCAGCCCAAGGAATCCCACAAGGTCATGCCTCAATACTAGCAGACTCAAAGGTGGTTGCAATTCAATATAGTGGGAAGACAACCATTTCACCCACAATAACAAGGTGTGCCATCAAGGTAGGGAAATAACATTTTTTTGTCTTAGTTGCCTCAACAATTTTTGTTGTTGTAACCATATCTTGTTGAATTATTTGTTTTGTCTTGGTCAATCCACATCTAATGAGTATGGGCTTCATATTCCTTTGTAGAATGTATTGGGAATCCTTGGGGTTTTGTTCAACAATTTAAGGAGAAATCAAGGAAAATTGCATAGTTATGGATTTCATGATTCACTAGCCTCATCTACTAAACATAGACTTTCAAATTGTCACCCTTATGCACATGCACTTCACTCCCTCTAAATATGGATCTAATTGTTATATTGCTGCATCAGAATTTGAAAATGATTTATGATTAATTTTTATCGTTTGATTTTTTTCTCTACAGTCTGGTTTTGATGTATTTCAATTAAAGACAAGATAGATGAAAAGAGTGGAAAGTTAGAGTTAACATATCGGTTTCATAACTGAATGTAGAAAATTGAAGATGAGTCAACATCCAATTTTGACAACTGTTGAATACCATGCATACAACGAGAGAATAGCCAATGCGAAGAGATTTCTTAAATATGCATGTCCATGTAATGATTGTTGTGATGAGAAGATGAGAAAAATACAAGTTATTTATGAACATATGCTAAAATTTGGTCATATCATGATTATCCCTTTCCCTCAAAATTATTACCCAAATAGGTTATATTTGCATAGCATTAGAGACGTAGAGGTTCCAAACATAAAGGAAGAGGAAACAAACATAGGTGGAGAGGTTGGAACCTTAGATAAAGGGATTGAAGTTGATATAATGTTTAATGAGGAATTCAAGTATTATCGACAGAAGTTGATGGAGGATGCTTCAAAACCAGTGTATGGTACTTGCAAGTTCAGTGATTTAACAACAATCCTTATACTTCTTAACTTGCAAACAATGCATGGTTGGAAAAATGAGAGTGTTGACTATTTCTTGGAATTTTTACATGGTTGTTACCACCTAACTCCACATTGCCAACAAAATAGAGAGAATGTAAAGCATAACTCACTAAGCTAGGATTAGGGTACGAAAACATCCACGCATTTGTGAATGTCTACATATTATTTTGCAAAAATATTGTAAGTGAGATGAAATGTCCAAAATGTAAAAAAGGGAGGTATAAACCAGGGTTGAAATCAAATGCATCTCCTATAAAGGTTCTTCGAAACTTTCCACTAATCCCATGGTTTCTTTGAATGTATAGATGTTGAGACATTGCTGAGCTTATGCAATGGCATGCCCAAAATAAGAGCATTGATGGAAAACAATGATTTGTGGCTGATTCTAATATGTGGATGGAATTTGACAATAGATGGCCCGATATCTCCCAAGATCCTCGTAATATGAGGCTAGGTTTATCTCTAGATGGTGTGAACCCATTCTAATATCAAAGTACTAAATGGTCAACTTTGCCAGTTTTTTTAAGAAATTATAACTTGCCTCCATGGTTAGCAACCAAACCATTCTTCTTGATGTTGTAATTAATTATACCGGGAAAGAAAAGTGTGACTTCAGATACAATTGATGTGTATTTAGCGCCATTATTTGATGAGCTAGCATAATTGTGGAAATGAAATGAAGCAATTCAAATTTTAAGGGATGGTGATTCTATCCAATTCACTTTAAGAGCTTCTTTATTGTTTACGATACATGATCTTCCTTCATATGGCACATTGACTAGTCTAAATTTTCATGGATACCATGGATGTTTGGCTTGCATATTAAAGGATTTTGTGAGGCACTCAAGTAGTTTGTGTAAGTTCATTTACTGTGGAAATCGTTCCTACCTTAAAATGGAGCATTCATATAGTCGACAAAAGTCATGCTTCAATGGTCAAGAATAGAATCGCAAAGCATCATTGGCAATAACAAGTGATTAAATTATTGAGAATGGAGAAAAAAGAATGTAGTTTATTAAGGATGGTGGAATTTGTGGTAGTAAAAATGATCCACTTAATGATAATGGTGTAAAAATATTGTGCATATTCTATAAGTTACCATACTTTAAGCATATATCCATTAGGCATACTATTGACTTTATGCATACTGAGAAAAACATAGCTTTTACTATTATAGAAACTCTTTTTGGTGCATATGATATAGTGCCATCACACCTAGACCTTCAAGAACAAATATTCGTCGAAATATTTGGGTTGAAAAATGTGGTGATGGAAAATATAGAAATCCTATTGCTCCTTATGTGTGGACAAAGGAACATCGTGCACAATTCTTAAAGTTGATATCTCAAACTCGCTTTCCTACTAGATATGTTAGTAATATTAGAATCCAAACTGATAATAATAGCTTAAGATGCCTCAAGATCCATGACTATCATGTCATAAATGAGGATATTTTACCTATTGTGGTCATATCAAGTTTGGAAAAGGGGAAAAGATTGGAAATTATAAGGTTGGGCCTAACATTGAAGAGAATGGGTTTTCATGTGCTAGATCCTTCAAACGTTGATAATTTGAGGGAGGAGGTTGTTGAAGTCCTTTGCTTATTGGAATGATAATTTCCACCAACAATATTCAATATTTCTATGCATATTCGTATGCATCTAGAAGATGAACTAGAGAATTGTGTCCCAATAAGAACAAGATGGATGTATTCTATAGAATGATATATGAAGCTTCTGAAAATTTTTGTTCGTAATAAGGAAAAACCAGAAGGTAGGATGTGTGAGGTTTTTACACATAATATATGAAGGATTTTAGCAGTGTCGATCGATGTGTATGGGATGATGATGAATGTGAGAGAGTTGTAGGTGAAGTATTAGAAGGAAATGGGCATCGCTTCAAGATACCAAATGAGGAAAGAACTTTGATACATGCCTATGTTCTTCAAAACAAATCCGCATTTGATAAGTGGCACAGGTAAAAAAAAATTTACATGATAATCTATCTATTTAATTTCATCATGATATCCAAATTATTATCATTATTACTATCATGTATGTTCATATTCTATGTAGAAAATACAAAGAAGAGATTCAAACAGGGACGCATCCATCTCGAAAGCGTAGAATTCAGGATTCGAATATTGGAGATTGTTCAAATTTTCAAAAAAATGATGATTGGATTCCTGATGCAATAAATTATGCACAACAACAAGGTCAAGATCTAACGATTGAGTAAATTGATCTTTCACGACTTCCACATATATAGTATTATCATTTCAGTGGGATGTGGGTCTATGGTAGTAATTTAAGAGTGGAAGAAAAGGACACAGGAAAGTAAAATTGTGATTGTGTTGTTAGTGTTGAATTTCATCACAACACTGAGAAGAAATTCTATGTTGGATTCATACAAGAAATTATTCAAGTTGATTATGGTGAAACTAGTCCTATATTATTGTGGGATGAATCTTGATTTTCCTCACTGCAATGTTGATGATCCAACTGGATGGATATACAAGGAAGATCATTATTTCAGTCTGCATAGCACTTTTTATGTCAACAAATTCCCACTTGCATCCTTTCATTTGGAACATGAATCCCTTCAATGGTTCCGTTGGTACATCAAGGCTCATGAAGAGCCAAAATAGACATATTTTTACCAACTCCTTTTGTAACGATTTGGCCCTAGTACTTTTGATTACTTCACAGTAGCCAGTATGAGACATAATTTGAGAAACTGACCAATTACACAAAATTATTGTCTAATGCATTCTACAAGATTTGTTTTATCATTGGTTTGAATGATGGAATACAATCTGAGGTTAGAATGTTATATCCTAGCACAATGATGGAATCCCTAGGGTTGGATAAGTTGTAGATGAAAATATCATAGCTCAACAACACTCCAAATCCACTTTTGTTCCATTCATAAATATGGTTTCCCAAAGACCTCCAAACACGCTAGCTCCTAGAACCACTCCTATAAAACACTTTTCTGATGATAAATTCACCTAGGGACATAGATGTGCTGCGAAAAATATCTATCTCTTGGATGTGGATTCTCTTCCTGCACCTGAAATTTGTGAAGATGCTCAAGCTCCAGTAAATGATATGGTCGACATTCAATAGCCGCTTATTGACCCTCCTTCTCTAAATGACCACCCATAGATATCTCTCCGTGCATTAGCTGAAGTCACCAACCCACGAGCCATGCGGGTCAAGGGTTTCTTCAAGAATCTCCATCTTACAATACTCATGGATTCTTATAGCACTCATAACTTCATTGACCCTCGGTTCACCAAACAGGTTGGTTTTTTTTTCCATCCTTGCTCCAGCTTTGAAGACATGGTTACCAATGGTGGCACCTTACCTTGTAAGGGGAAGTGTCGCAATGTGTGTATCTCTATTGGAGATTATAACTTGCACTCCAACATGTTTTCCTTTCCCTTAGGTGGATGTAATGTGGCTTTTGGCACTCAATGGTTATGCACACTTGGACCCATATTATGTGTACCAAAATAGATTCCATGAAAAATTGGTTGCATCCTCAGACACTTAAGAGCCTTCGTGGTTTTTTAGGACTGACTGGATACTACCGCAAATTTGTCAAGTATTACAGGAATAATGCAGCTCCATTAATAGGTCTATTGAAAAACAATGCTTTTACATGGACACATGTTGTTGAGCGTGCATTTGAAAAACTGAAACAAGCTGTGTGTACCACACCTATTCTAGATATGCTCTATTTTTCCAAGCCCTTAACTATTAATAGATATTCTTGTGACAATGGACTTGGTGTTGTTCTCCTTCAAGATGAACATTCCATTGCATTCACCAGCAAATCCCTTTTCGGTGAGAATTTATCCACCTCTACATATGAGAAGGAAACAATGGATATTTTCATGCAGTACAGAAGTGGTGTCCATTTCTGCATTAAGACTGATCAACAGAGTTTGAAAATTTTCCTGAAACAATAAGTCTCATCCCCAACACAATAGAAATGGGTTAGAAAACTCATGGTTTATGACTATGAGATCGCTTATAAGAAGGGTAAGGACAATCTTGTGGTGGATGTTCTTTCTTGCACATTTGATGACCACGTTTCTCTTTCAGATATTTCTATGCTTATTCCAAATTGGTTGCAATATGTTCAACAAGGATATGTCAATGACCCTTCATTATCTGAAATCATCCAATGTTTGGCCAATAACCCTTCTAATTTACCGTATTAATCTCATGATGGTTCTTCTATAATATAAAAGGGTCATCTGGTGCTTCCCTAGAGAAAAAATCTTCAACCGGGTGTCTTCTATGAACTCCTTGCTTCTCCATCGACAGGGCACTTTGGGTTCCTCAAAACGTATGAGCGAGCATGACGTAACTTCTTTTGGAAGGAAATGAAAAGGGAAATTCAATAGATGGTGATTGAATGTGATACCTACCAATGCCACAAGGGTGAAGCGACACTCCTTATTAGATAGCTCGAACCCTTTCCCATCCTTGCATGGATTTGGACAAATATTTCTATGGATTTCATTGAATGGATCCCTAAATCAAGAGGGAATACCGTGATCTTGTTTTTTGTTGATCTCCTCTCCAAATATAGTCATTTTTGTGCCCTCATCCAGCAATATACCGCCTCCTTAGTTGCACCAATTTTCATGGACCAGATCTTTCATCTTCATGGAACCCCTTCTTACATTGTCTCAGATCCCAATGCAACTTTCACAAGTCATTTTTGGACAAAACTGTTTCACCACACTGGCACCAATCTGAATATGAGTTCAGGGTATCACCCAAAAACATATGTTCAAACTGAAGTTATCAACAAATGTTTGGAAACTTATCTACATTGCTTCACCTATAAAAAATAACATCAGTGGGAAAAGTGGCTCCCTCTCACTGAATGGTGGTACAATACCTCCTACCACACTGCATCTAAAATGAATGCATATGAAGCATTCTATGACCAGACACCACCGATGATCCTTCCATACACCCCCAATAGTTCATTACTTTAGTCAATTGACATGGTTCTCCGAAATCGAGATAAAATTCTTCACATTTTGCAGGACAAACTTTACATGGAAAGAAACTTAATGAAACAACAAGCCGATCAACACCATTCTGAGTGCACTTTTCAAGTCAGTGATATGGTTTTTCTTCACCTACAACATTACAAGAAATCCTCCTTGAAACTCAAAGGGTGTCATAAGATGGATCCAAATTTCTATGGGCCATATAAGGTTCTTGAGAAGATTGGGTCCATTGCTTATAAATTGGAACTTCCTCCTCCTTCTCGTGTTCACCCAGTATTTCAAGTCTCTCGTCTTAAGAAAGTTATTGGCACCAACATCAGAGCACAAACTATTTTACTAGAATTGGATAATGAAGGATCCATCAGTTTGGAGTAAGAGGTCATCCTCAATAGGCTCACTCATGAATTTCGCTTTTGATCCATCACAGAGTTATTAATTCAGTGGAAAGACATGCAACCAAAGGATGTTACATGGGAACCACTCCTTCTGATTCAACAACAATTTCCATATTACTTTGAGGACAACCCTTTTCTAAGAGGAAGAGGATGTTAGGAACCTGTGTCAATCCTTCTGTTTACTATGTTAGTATATTGTTATTGGATGCATATGCTTTGTAAGTCATCCCGTGAGTATATTTTATTGTCCAACATTAATAGGGAGTAATAGTCATTTAGATTAGAAAGTATATATGTGTTGAGGCTAATGAAGGCATCCACGCGTTATTTGTAATGAGCTTGCTCAATGGAGGTTTTCCCCTCGAAGTGGTATGTAATCAATAAATTACTTCTTTGTTCTTCTATTTTTTTATATCGTGCATTTTCATTATTTATTGCAGGAGGTTTCTCTCGGGATGATAAAAAATATGTTAAAATTCCTATTGTTGATGATTTTTCTCCAAAGTACTTAGATGAGTTGCAAGAAGGATATTATCCTTGACAGAAGAACTAGAACCTCATGTCAAGGTGATACGGAGTATCTTCGAGTTGTTCATAACGAGTTACATCTAAGAAAAGAGAAATGGACGGAGATCAGGAGAGTGAGGGAGATTTACCCTCACGTACTTGCTATTTGATTTGTACTTTTGGAGGTCCAAAAGCTTCCTGTGGGGAGGAATGATCTAGGTGGATCTATGAACACTAAAAAAACTAATAGTACCAAATATTGATGGGAATAACACCATTGTATAGGGTTCAACGAGATATTTCCAATGGTGCTTGAATATCCTCAAATGGACGTCATATGAGGAAGATATAGTGTTCTAAAATTTTAACAAAATAGATAAAAGTAATCAGTGGTGCCATGTGGCAGGCACACAAACTACCAGATAGCATGTCTGTATAGTCTGTACAGGTGATGTGGCAGGAATGATGTGTAATTTGTGCAACCGACATGGCAAGATGAAATAGTCATGTGTACAAATGGTGACAGGCTGAGATAGTGACACATGGCACAAGTGGTGTTAGCCTAATGTCAACATGCTAATGTGGTAGCATGAGGGGCTAACATGTGTCACCCAGATTTGGTTGATTTGGGGTCTAGTTTGGATAATAAAAATATGCCACAAACTATCTGTATAAATGACGTGGTAGTCATACAATATAGGTGTGATTTGAATGGAAGCACAAGCAACAAGTACAATCAGTAGGATGATGTGGTATCCATACCTCCAGGTGGAAAGTGAATGAGAAGTGACATGGAACAGTGGTAGAGTGTCACATGGACCAATCATAAGGTGTCGTGGCACCTTTGAAAACCCAAGGAGGGATGTGGATCAAAAAAATTTCCTCGTAGTGTGAGCCAACTCACCAAGGGTAAATTAAATTCCAAATCAAATCCCAAATATACATGTATATTGTTACCACTGTGTATACATGGGAGAGGTCCGTGGGGTTTGAACTCATGACTTCCTCACACATATGCCAATGCCATAACCAATGCACCAAGGGCATTGTTTGTTATGTTAACAAAACATTGTATTTGTGTTTATTTCCACATCATTGTAGGGATCAATCCATGGTTGGACGACCCCACCCTTTTTAAAATGGCATGAACCCCAAGGCACAATACACAATGTGCAGGAAGAACTATACAAATCACATTGTAGCATTGAAATTTGTGTCGATGGGAGGTCTCGAGTGCTTATGTAGAAGTTGGTCAACTTTATACCCAAAACACTTATAATTTCGAGAGGAATACAACAGTGGCATCTATTTCTTAGCACGGGTTGCAATATGAAGGGGTTTTCAGAGACTATGTTGTTAAGCCAAGTAAAGAAGGGTTTGTGCTTAAAAGTCTCAAAACATCGAGAAGAATCTAGTGGTGTTTTTTGCTTCTGTATCTAAATTGCAAAAATGAGTGATTTTAGAACTTTCATTGTAAACTTATATTTTGTACTATCAACATTTTTTACAATAATGAAGAGTGGTCTCAATGTTGAAAGTGGACATGGATACTTATCCCAATGTTATATTTTTAATGGTTATACAAGATATAAAACATTTAGCATCAGAACATTATAACTATAAGTAAAAGGATCACTGAAAGAAAGACAAGTACAACAACACAAGAGAACGCAAATATTTTCCTCGGGGAAACCACAAGGGAGAAAACCCCACAAAACTTACTTAGTAAACTCTTTCTCTCTCTCTCTCTCCAGCGCAATACTTGAGTGTGTGGTGTGTACAAATGAAGGGGAGTTCCTCCCTATTTATATTCTTCAGTTGACTTGACCTATAACCTAATAGGGTCGACTTGTCTAACTGACTGGGCTGACTTGTCTATAAAGACACCAAAAATAATATTTATTATATTGACACTTGGGTACTATTGACCCAACTTACATTCGGAGGTTTACGTTGATTCTTTCAATGAATCTTACAAGACCAAACTCATCTTCTGAAGGAGGAACACAATCAATACATCTGGAATATCTTCTGAAGTTACAATACTTTAACACTCCCTCTTAACTAGGAAGGTATTCAACAACAGTATCAACTGCTACCACAACTGTACAACTAACTGGTGAATCTCTATATGTCATCGAAAGTTTTGGAATATCATCATACATTTTCATCATCGATTTTAGCTGGATCATCTTCTGCAATATTAGTATGTAAATATCGAATCATCTTATGTACGTGTTGAACTATCTTCTATCAGTATATAAATACTGAATCATCTTCTAGATAATCTTCTGCAGTATCAGTTGTGGATATTGAATCATCTTATTCATTTTTTGGTTCATATGATGTAGAATTAGTATGTGAATAATGAATCATCTTCTACCACATCAGTATGTGAATACTGAATCATCTTCTTAACCTTCTTCTGTAACATTAGTATGCGAATACTAAATCTTCTTTTGCCACATCAGTATGTGAATATTGAATCTTCTTCTTCAACATCAGTATGTGAATACTGAATCATCTTCTAAACATTCTTCTGTAACATTAGTATGTGAACACCGAATCTTCTTCTACCACATCAGTATGTGAATACTGAATCTTCTTCTTCAACATTAGTATGTGAATACTGAAACATCATTTGCAACATCAGTATGTAAATACTGAAACATCATCATTTGCATCATTAGTGTGTAAATACTGAAACATCATCATCTACATCATCAACATGTAAATACTGAAACATCATCATTTGCATCGTCAGTATGTAAATATTGAAACATTAACATCTACATCATCAATATGTAAATACTGAAACATCATCATCTGTATCGTCAGTATGTGAATACTGAATTACCAAAAACATCATTAGCATGTTAGTGCTAAATCAACATCATCAATAAATGTTATATCATCATTTGCATTATCAACATAGAGATGTTGGAACATCATCATCATCATCATCATCATCAACATAAAAATGTTGAAACATCATAATCATCATCAACACAAGGTGTTGTGACTTCAACCACATCAACATTATCAGCACAAGGTGTTGGGACCACAATCATATTAACATCATCAACACAAGGTGTTGGGACCACAACCACATCATCAGTATCAACATACAAATGCTAAAGCAACATCATCATCAATATCAGTATAGAAATACTGAAATTACCTCACAATCATCAGTATAGAAGTACTGAAACTATCTTATCAACATCAGTATAGAAATATTGAAACTGCCTCATCATAATCAGTATATAAATATTGAAATTGTCTTATCAACATCAATATAGAAATATTGAACCTGCCACATCAACATCAATATGAAAATACTGAACTTTCCTCATCAACATCAGTATGAAAATACTGAGCTTTCCAAATCAATATCAGTATGAAAATATTGAATATGTCATATCAGTATGGGAATATTGAAACTATATCAACAATCATATCAACACCATCAATATGAAAATACTGAACCTACTACATCAGTATAGGAATACTAAAACTATCTCAGCAATCATCTCAACAATCATCAGTATGACAATACTGAAACTATCTCAGCAATCATTAGTATAACAATACTGAAGTGATCTCAGCAATCATCTCAACAACATCAGTATGACAATAGCGAAGCAATCATCTCAGAAATCATCAGTATAACAATACTAAAGCAAACATCTTATTAATCATCAGTATAACAATATTGAAACCACTTACAACAAAATCTTTCCTGACTTACTAACCCTTCTGGGCTGAAAATCCTAGTCAGACAGATTGATCTCCTTGGAGACCAAATAAGCCTTATTTGGATTACTAACCCTTTCGGGCCAAACAATCCTAGCCAGACATACTAACTACTTCTTTCCCTCTAACTATCTCAGAGCAGCATCACAGTAAGTTCTCTAGTAGATCCATCTGGGCATTCTGTCGAACTTGCTAACCCTTTCAAGCCACCAAGCCTATTTAGACAAATGGATCTTCTTGGAGACCAACAAGCGTTGTCTTGGCTTACAAAACCACTTCAGTTAAACTGATATTTTCGAACATACTAATCCCCCTAGGATCAATAGGCCTCTCCTGAATTACTAACCCTTTCGGGCCAACAAGCCTAGTGATACTTACCCTACTCTAGAATGAGTTACCACCACTGCATCATTCTTCCATATATTGTCACTCCCTCTTTCGAGAGAGGTCCTTTCAGACTACACCAATATTGTCTCAATAGTATTCAAACTTTACATGAGACAAAGGCTTACTCAACACATCTGCTACTTGTTCCTCTGTAGGAACATGCTTGAGCTTTACAACTCCCTTTTGTAATTTTTTCTTTAACATTCTCTTCTTGTACATATGCAACCGCATCGTACATCCTCGACTTGCATCATTCTTCGTTTGTGCATCTATAACTGCATCATTCTTATCTGCAACTGTATCATACATCTACAATTTCATCATTTCTTCTCTTGTAGGTGATTGCATACAATCCTTCCTACAAGTCAAATACAATTGTATGATTAGAAACATTTCGTAACATATTCATAATGACATACATACAGATATATGTCATATAATCATGCAACTATTTCCGCTAATGCAACAATCATCTATATCTCGTATGCATACAGTAACTTTCTATATGTCTTCCATGTTGCCAAGAAGTAGCAATGGAACTTTGTACAGCAACATAAGCCACTTACCCATCACCTGCATATTAGTAGTAAATTACAAATATTCTACTATGCATAATACATTTCCTAAATCTAGAAACATATCTATGTACACATATTTGAACAACTAAATATATAGGAAATCACAATTCAGATACTTATTTTTGTTTGTTTGGTGCTCTCCATCTTGATGTTTGTCTTCTTGAATTACTGTTCTCTACCAAATGTGTTCAACTTCATCTTCTGATTTTGAGGACCTGTTCCTAACTTGCTCATGATAGAAAAATTGTGAGCAAGTCCTCTTAAACCACAAATCACATAGAACTGTGTCGATGTGTCCTACCAATGCATCCCATCTTATCCAATGATGAAATAGATAATATTATAATCTTCATCTTCATTGGTATAATTATTCTTAATCATATTCCTCATTGCTTGAGGAATCTTTACTTGCTTCTTTTTAGCTACAATATATTCATCCTTGGTTGCATTGAGAGAAACACTCTACTTTCTGCAATATGTTGGAGTTCATAGTACTAGCAACTCAATCAAAGTCATCATATCTCCACAGTACCCTTTGACCACACCATTTGTTCTGCATATTTTACTTGGATAAGTAAAATGTCCTCTAGATTTCATCATACCTCTAATCTCAATAATCGTGTCAAGATTCTTGAACTTTGAGATCTACCATAGTCACCTCCTCTGAGGTGGAGCACCATCCTCCTTCTGCATTTGTATTAGGACATAGGGGTGACAGGTATCGTCCTTTGTTACTAGATTATTTGTATCCATCTATGTCACATGTCGAGGTCACTAGATATCAGGATCCTTCATCTCGAACTTTGTTGCAATTTTTCTCTTGTACCCATCTATGAGCTTCCGGTCCTTTATAGGATTCTATCTTCAATATTGTAGTAAAGGTTGGGATCTCCATCACTCTATTTGATCCTCAAGTTCCTCATGTAACTATATGTGTTATCCCATGGGTTCCTACTAAGATTGTACAAATCATTTTGTGCATAGGTGGTTCTTTGTAGAGAGTTTCAAACCATAAAGGTTGTTTGATATGTTCTTCTACTTTGATTACACCAATTGTCTAGTGTAATATCCACTACTCAATAGGTGTGTCTAGATCCTAAAGCACTATGTTGCCATAATCAACTCTCTCTTTTGATAGAAACCATGAACCTTGCTTAGTATCTTTTGATACTTAGATCGGAGGTATACTCGATCTTGTAGATCTACTTGGAAGACTTTACAAAACTTCCCTTCATGTTTCTAACTCATATCCAAACATCATTATGTATGATCGACTGTTACTTCTATATCATATTATCCTTCCATTCTTCCTTCTTAGGACATTCTTTCGCAAAGTGTCATTTCTTATCACAACTGAACTATTGAGTTGTGAGATGTCCTTCTAGTCTTTGTGGAAATGTTCTTTGTTATTTCTCTACTTGGTATGAGTTGTTATGGATTGATTGTCATATATTCTTATTTTTCCTTCAATCAATTGTGCATTCCTCCATATGTGATCTTCCTACTAGAACAACTCTCTTGACTGAATTTGGAAGACCATTCAAAGTTGTAATTTATGCTTCTTCTTCTTTGACATTGTCTTCAACGACTTCTAATTGCTTCTTGAGATGAGATCTTCTTGTGAAGTAATCATTGAATGTTTCTGACATTGAACCTTCATATTCTTGAGTTGAGTTCTCAAGGTCATCTTCGTACATGTTGTTAGTTACATCAAACATATCCTTGGGAGTCTTCAAGGATGATACATGTGAGATCCAATGGAGACAAAAATACTCATCTCTGTTTTGACTAGGTCCTTCTTTTGCTTTGCTTCGACTTCATCTCTGTCTGGATCTACAGCTTCTTCTTCGACATAGTTCTCCATGGCATGCTTCTTCAAGTATGATAAGCACTCTACAATTCCATGCTTAGAATTTCTTGACTCTTTCAAGCTTGTCCTCAAGCTTGGTACTATTTGGCATCATGATAAAAATGAGAACCTCAAATGGAAATAGAGAGGATGGAACTTACCAATGAGAATGCTTCAACTTGATGCTTGCTTGAATGATATCTTAGAAGACTGGTTCTGGTGGACCTAGGGCTTAACAGAGAAACCCTAATTTTTCAGCTTAGGTATCTTTAAGATCTGATTGAATAGAAAGATGTGCCTCCTCAATGCGAGCTGGGAAACATACTTATTTTCCTAAAAATATGGACAAAACTGCAAAATATCTGATGCCCTAGTTTTCTCTGGCAACAGTGTTAGGTCAAAAATTGAAAGTCCACAAAATGATAAACTTATTACATAGAGATATGTTCCCTCCTATGGATAATTTGATGGTCCTCCTTCTTGAACTGATTGGTGGAGGGAAGTTCGTGGAACAGGAAGCCCCAATTTTTCTATGGTTTCTTCTACAAAATTGAATGATCATGTTTCTGCTATAGCTCCAAATTTTAGGCTCCTCAAGGTATGAAACTTCATCCTGAGGTCTCATGTTTTGTCTCCTTTCCAACCCCATAGGTTAGATCAGAATTGGATTAACAAGGTGGGAATTATGTGAAGTTTCCCAACGTGACTTATTTTAGGACTATTCAGCATAGAAAACTTGTACAGATTTCCACATGCCATTGTTGCACCTTCGTGGTATGAAACATTTACCGCAAAAACTGTAGTTTGTTCCCTATCTAAAACATCTTGTGAAATCTCATTTGGACCTTCTTATACCGATATATAGAGATTCTCCCTAGATCACCTGTTTAAGGATGAATTCTGGGAGAGTCTGGAAGCCTGAGTTGGAGGAATCATATCTCCTATAATATAGTGAATCTGAGGCTGAAACTTTTACAAAGGGCAGAGTAATATTTTATCTTCGGCTTTTAAAAGTTTCATCTCTTGAGCATTTTCCAATATCGCTTTATAGAGAAAGTCCTAACATGACTAGTTTTTGTCTTCTAGGGTTTTCAAGCATGAAACCCTAATCTTCAGTAGTTGTAGTTGTAGCATTGTTTCGGCTGCACAAAGACTTATTTCAGGGTGGTTCTGATACCATGTTAGATTTTTAATGGTTATATAATATCTAAAACATTTATTATCATAACATTATAACCATAAGAAAAATGATCACTAAAATAAAGACAAGTACAACAACACAAGAGAACACAAAGATTTTCCTCGGGGAAACCACAAGGGAGAAAACCCTGAAAAACTTCCTTAGTAGACTCTTTCTCTCTCTCTCCAACGCAATACTTGAGTGTGTGGTGTGTACAAATGAATGGGAGTGCCTCCATATTTATATTCTTCAGTTGACTTTGCCTATAACCTAATAGGGCCTACTTGTCTAACTGACTAGGCCGACTTGTCTAACAAGACACCAAAAATAACATTTATTATATTGACACTCGGGTACTATTGACCCGACTTACATTCGAAGGTTTACATTGATTCTTTCAATGACTCATACAAGACCAAACTCATCTCCTGAAGGAGGAACACAATCAATACATCTAAAATATCTTTCGAAGTTACAATACTTTAAGACCCAAAAGGGGTGAACTTCGTTAATATTTTTTTGTCTCTTTCGTTCTTTTTTGTTCTCTTCTTTTCATTTCATATTTCTCTTATGAAGAATAGATTATGAAAGTGGAATTCATAAGTAAAATTTCTTATCTAAGTAAGGATAATGACTTAATTTGCAAAGCACAAATGCCAGTTAAAGATCTAGTAAGCAAATCAAATTTGATGTCAATGTTCACTAATGGATTGATATCTTAATATTTTTGGATCATACATCCATCGAATGAGGAAGTGGAGAATATTGACCAAGAAATGGCAAGTCCAATGTTGGTGTATGTGAAGTAAGTGGACTAGCATGAACTATGGAGTAGTGGGATGGATAAATTAAAGAGTAGAACATGGGTGTTATAACAACAACACTTGTGAAAGACATACATGGAGATTTTTGTGGTTTATTTGTAAGAAATGCAACAGAGAAAGTGGAGGATGTGTCCATGAGGGAGGTATCTAAAGGAAAAGTTGACAATGACGAGAATGGTATACTCATGTAGTCCATATAGAAAGAATTGAGAATGGTTCCTATGAGGGAGTTAGGGGGGACTAGTAAACACCACTAAAGTAAAAGAAAAAGAGATAGTGAAGCCTTGTGGAATGATTCATAAAAAAATGGAAGAAATATTAAAAAGTGGGTTGGATGTAGAATAGTGTTCGTTCACAAAATTGAAAGAAACAAGTGTGGATAAACAACATTAAAAGAAACAATTGTGGATGTTATCGATAATAATGGGTAAAGGATGATGTCTATTTTGCACTTGTTATCTAACCTTTTGAGCAAGATGCCTAAAATTTTAAGCTTAAGGAATTTGGTACAAGAAAATTCGTGGTGTAGGGACCTATCTGACACATCTTAGTTTTTTCTAGTAGTTATGTGTTGCTCACATATATTCATAGATTTTATTGTTGTAGGAGTTATTGTTGAAGTTGCTTCAACAATGTTATGACAAAGAGATAGCTTATCACATTTTTTTTCCATGAAAGAGGTTTCTATGGGAAAGAAGTACATGGCCATAAAAGAGATAACATGACTATATTTTTTGTTGCATAAGGCTTTGTGCAAGTATGTGGAGTTTAACCTAGGCATCATTGTTGTTGTATAAGTTAGCTCTGGGATTTGAACCTTTGCTACAAATTGATGGAACCATTCTCGGTTGTGAAACCTCAAGTCACTACTAGAAAACAAGAATGGGATGTTTTTGTTGCATAAGGCTTTATGCAAGTATGTGGAATTCAATCTAGGCATCATCGCGTGGTTGCATAAGTTAGTTGTTTGATGGAACCATTCATAATTCTAGCTTGTGAAGCGTCAAATTAGTGCTAAAAAAACAAAATAAATTATAAAATAATTATCATAAATAAATAAAAATAAACTAGGATAGACACAAGTAAAGTGACCAGTGAACCTCGAGAGCGAGTCACTTAGTTTGGAAACGGATGCACTCTGTATTGTTTTAAAACAAAGTCCCGAACTGTTGGCGAGCAGCTACATATCCGGGTTACGGACCCACGATCATTTCCAAGCAAGATTTTGCAACCGCCTACTCTACCATAACAAAATCCAATAACACATTTAAGTAACACCAACTTTCATTCTCACCGATCATGGTTGTCGTTCTCAACGTATGAGATTCTAATTGAAAAACAATTACCAGTATGCCATGCGAGCCCAACGTGCCAGATTTGACAGAAAATGATAAGGCCTTCACATCAACTACTCTTTTCCAGTTCCATGCGTTTATTTGTTCATTACTAAAGATTCCAGACATATTGGGATCCTGTTAAATAAACACGATCAAACTGCAGTAGTGCGAGGTTTACGAGGTGCAGAAGTTGCCCGCATTCACATTACATGTTACTAAAATTTCGAGTGAGAAGCTGGGGACGATTATGGCTAAACAACCAGATATTGAAATGACTACCTGTAATTCGAACGACAACGAAAAACAGCACGGAAAAAGCTCTTTCCTTCCTGAAACGATGATGGGGAAAGCTCTTTCCTTCTCACAATGATTGTGAAGACTCTTCCCACAAGAAAGTTGAAATGTCGTCCATCTCGCCTCGTGCCATCAAGAACGCTAACAAAATCCACCACAAGCAGAAAGGAGATCTACTGCAGATCATGGTGACAAGTACACAACTAACTCTATTGGATGCCTGCCATGCAAACTCCACGGATCCGGATGGCTTCCTTAAAAGAAAAACTCATTTTAAACACGGTATTAAACCAACCATAACTATACAACAACCATGAAATGAATCATGGTTGTATACTTGTTACTTATTGAACAATCATGAATCATAATTGTACACTTGTTATAGGTTCATTAATCTTGATCAACCAGTTAACTAAATCCAAAAAATTAAAAAATAGCTCATAAATAATAAAAATTAATTTAAAAATATTAAGTAGAAATAGAATAAATTAGAAATCAAAATACTCATGAATTTACAAAGTAGAAAGTCAAGAATGGAATAGATTAGAAATCAAAATACTAATAATTTTACCTAGTAGAAAGGTCAAGAATGGGATGAATTAGAAAAGTATTATCATAAATAGAATGGGATGAATTAGAAAAGTATTATTATAAATAAAAATTAAATTAAAAAAAATAATAATGAAAAATAAATTAAAAAATATTAATGAGTTTATCAAGTTGAAAGGCCACTATGTTGGGGGAGAGGAATAGATTTATTCATCCATCAATATAGTTTTCACTTGATTGCTTGATATTGATCTATACCTGGCTTGGTATTGTCAATATCAAGATTATTGTTGTGTATAAAATTTCATCCCACACCTTTGTTCTCTTAGGAAGTTCCAAAGCTCTTGTTTGTGGTGGCAAGAGAAGTTTGTCTTTTTAGGAAATATCTAAAGCTCTAGTTTGTGGTTGTAGTGATATCCAAAGTTTTAGTTTGTGGTTGTAGTGATAGATATAGGTGTTTATGAAAATATCTTTCCTAGTAAATTGTAGGTGTGAAGATTATAAAGGAGCTAAACTTATAGCAATAAGCATAAACAAAACAATAGAGACGCCAGCATAGAAATTTCATTAACACATGAAAACATTATTTATTAATTCTTCACACTCATCACTACACTTCATCAACAAGTTGCACGACCATTCCTTATATAGAGATTACATTGCATAGAAATCTAATGCTATAAATTAGTTGTAGATTTCTGCTAATTTATTTTATTCTTCACATGCATTAGCATGAAGTAAAATTTTGTTGTTGACTATATAGTTAACACATGTAAACTAAAATAAAACTAAAATAACTACTGACAATGATTCTGCATAATCATATCTCTGATATTCAAAATTGAGCCTTTGAAACTACCTTAGTGAAGATGCATGCTAGTTGTTTTTGAGTGTTGGTGTATTTCAATTCTACTTGTTTTTTTGCACCACATCTCGAATAAAATTATACTTCATGTCAAAATGTTTTTTCCTGCTATGGTGTACTAGATTCTTGGCTAATTTGATGGAACTCATATTATCACAAAATATCATTGTAGGATGAATTTGTTTTTCTTCAATTTCTTCCAAAACTTTTCTAAGCCATAATGCTTGTGCACCTCCTGAGGTGATTGCAACATACTTCGCTTCTATAGAAGAAAGAGAAACTATACTTTGTTTCTTTGAGCTCCAAGTGATCAAACCAGAACCAAAAGAAAAAATTTACCTGATTATATTGGTCATCTAAACTACCTCCCCAATCATAATCATTGAATCCAACCAACTCAAAATTCTTAGAAGTGTAGTAATGAATTCCAAAATTTAGTGTTCCTTTCACATGTCTCATAATTCTTTAGCTACCTCCATATGCATTTCTCATGGATTTGTCATATATCTTGCAACAAGTGAAACTAAATAAGAAATGTCAGGCCTTGAATTGGTTAGAAACATCAAACTTCCAACAATACTTATGTAAGTTGTCTCATAAGCCACCATCGTCTCTACACAACACAACTCCATGAGAATTTGGAGTGGGGGCTAGTTTGCAATCAACCATATCAATTTTTTTCAACATATCCTTTGCAAACTTTGTCTCACAAATAAAAAAAATTCATCTTCACTTTGATGAATTTCCATTCCAAGAAAATATTGCATGAGATTTAAATCACTTGTCATGGAAAATTTGAATTCATCCTTCATCTTAGGACTACTACCCATAAACAACAAAACATCAACATATAAACTGACAATCAGAATATCATTACCTTCTTGTTTGTAGTAAAGGGTACGTTCACTCTTAGTTCTCTTGAAAATATCCATCAATCCTGGTATACCAGGATCTTGGTGCATGCTTTAGGCCATATAAGGCCTTCTTCAACTAGTAGACTTGATGTTCTTTTCCTTGGACTTCAAAACCCTATGGTTTTTCCACAAATATTTCCGCTTCTAAGTACCCATTTCAGATAGAACTTTTCACATCCATGTGATGAATGCTCCGTTTCTTTTGAGTTGCTAGTGAAACTACATTTTTATAGTCTCTTGTCTTGCTACAAGTGAAAATGTTTCTTCATAATCAATCACATACCTCTAGTCAAGTCCTTCAAAACTAGTCGTGCTTTGTCTTTCAATATTCCCATCAGACCCACTTAGTACAAATTTTCTTCTTTTCATGTGGAAGATATGTAAGCTCCCAAGTATCATTCCTATGAATTGAATCTATCTCTTCTTTCATAGCTTGCACCCAAAACTCATTAGTAGGAGCTTCTTCAAAACTTGATGTTTCAAAATCAACTTGTGAAAATAAAGAAAAATTTACAATCTCACCTCTTGGATTTTCTTCATGTGCTAGACTTCTCTGTTAAATGTCATTTAAGCTTCTTACCTTCCTTGTAGGACTTGGACTTGTATTTGGAAAACTAGATGAAGGGATACTTGGTGAATTTGTAACATTTGGAACTGAAAAATTAGTGGGATGCTCATGATTAATATCATCAATAATATCACCCTTCAAACTAGATTTGGACTTCTCAACATGGTCTTTTCTTATACCATAAAGTGCCCCTTCATAATAAAAACATCTCTTGACACAACAATGCTATTAGTGAGAGGATTATATAACCTATAAGCTTTGCTTTGCTCACTATACCTAACAAAAATGCATGATTCACTTTTTGGATCTAACTTTTGTCTCTTTTAATGAGCTACATGAGCACAGGCTAAACAACCAAATACTTTGAAATGATTAACATTAGGATTTTTCTCATACGAGGCTTAATAAGGTTTCATCAAGTGAAGTGCACTAGAGGGACTTCGATTGAGAATGTACACTATTGTAGCAACTCCGTCACCCCCCAAACAAATTGCTTAATCCTTTTATGTGTAACATACTCCTTTCCATTTCTACCACTATACAATTCTCCCTTTCAGTTACCCTATTTTATTGAGGTGTGTAGTAGTGGTGAGTTGTCTTCTAATTCCATTCATATTACAAAAATTTTGAAAACCTTTTGAGCAAAATTTTCCTCCATGTTCAGTCCTTAAGCACTTTATTTTATAACCATTTTCATTTTCCACAATACCCTCTTGAATGCATCAAATGCTTCACCCACCCTTTCTCTTCAAAAGTAAACCCAACACATACGTCATTAATCATCAATAAAACTAATCAAATATGATTACTTACCCAAACTCCTTGTCTACATAAGATCACAATTATAGAATGAACTAGCTAAAGTGGATAAAGAGCCCTCCATTCCTTGCCTCTAGGAAATTTCTATCTTACATGTTTTCCTTTATAACATATTTCACAAACCTCCTTGTGCTCTTCAACCTTGGGAAAACCATAAACTAATTCTTTTGATGTTAGAAGCTTCAAACTATGAAAATTCAGATGGCCATACCTAAGATGCCACAACCGACTTTTGTCCTCATATGCCATATTAGCAAGTTTGGTGCTATTTTCTTCTAACTTCAATGGGAACATCCAATTATTTGACATAGATACAACTATAACCACCCTATTGCCTTGAATCTTATCATAATTTCTACATTTTCCATCATCAAGCACTACCTTGTAATTCTTTTCACACACTTACTCAACACTTAATAAATTACACTTTAAATGTGGAGTGTAATAAACATCCTTAGGAGTTTCCATACCTTCTTTTGTATGGATTTCCATAGCTCCTTTTGCAAAAACCTCTATAAGGTTTTTTCATCACCAAGCTTGATTTTAGATTTAAAACTTTCATCCATTGTAGAAAACAACTTGCAATTTTGTGTCATGTGGTTAGAACAACCTGAATCTAAATACCAAACATCTTTAACAATGTTTTTAATTTTTCCATAAGATAAAAATAAATTATTTGCAGAAGAGTGTCACCCTCTTGAGCATAATTAACACTTTTCTTTGCTTTTAATTTGCAATCCTTTTCATAATTACCATACCTATGACAATTATAACATTGAATGTTTCTCTTATCAAATCCACCTCTACCTCTTCCTCTAAAACCACCTCGTCTTCCTTTATCTCCTCTTGAAATTTTTTGATTGTGACCTTTATCTTGGGATTGGTTGCTTTTAGAGATAGAGCTGGAATCTTATTCTTTGAAATCTTTACGTTTGTGGAAAAATATTAATCATCACTTTATGCAAATGAATCTCCCACTCTGTCTTCACAGAAATTAGAGATCCAACTAGGTGATCAAACTAAAGGTTAGTCAAATATTTGCTTTCTTTAATGACTATACCAACATGGTTCCATCTTGGTGTTAGAGACCTCAACACCTTTTTAATCACAACTTGTTCATCAATAATTTCTCCTGGCTACACGACACCATTAACTCTTGCACAATAATCACTCACCTTCTCACCTTCTTGCATCTTCAAATTCTCAAATTTTGTCCTCAATGTTTGCAACTTGACCACTTTAACTTGAGTCACTGCATTGGTAAGCTTCTTGTAGATTCTTCGAGGCTTTCTCAGCTGAATTTGCTCTTCCGATTCTTGGAAATAGGCTCTTATCTAGAGCTATTTGAATATGAAATAAAGCTAGGGAATTCTTCCTCTTTGCTTCTCTCTTGGTTGTTCTTTCAATGGATGTAAGTGTTCCAATCAGCTCTTCATAACCTGATTCTACAATCTCCCACAAATATTTTCCTATCAAAAAAGGTTTCATCACTTCCATTAAGTTCTACAATGGGCAAAGAGTTAGAATTTGATATTATAAACTTAACCCAAACAAAACTAAGTGATGTGATACTATAATACTAAATGAAGATTACGAAAGAGTCAAACTTACAACAATAAGCATAAACAAAACAATGCAGACAACAAAATAATTTCATTAACATAGGAAAACAGTATTTATTATTCCTTCACACATCACTGCACTCCATCAACATGCTAAACAACTATTCCTTATATACAGATTACATTGCATAAAAATATAATGCTAAGAAATTAGTTTTAAATTTCTACTAATTTATTTTATTCTTCAATGCTCATCGCTCCATGAACAAGATATTATATTATATAGAAATATAATGCTATAAAGTTAGCTGTAAATTTCTGCTAATTTATTTTATTTTTCACTACACTCTATTCTTTATATAAAAATTAGATTGCATAGAAATCTAAAGCTATAAAGTTAAGTTGTAGATTACTGCTAATTTATTTTATTGTTCACATGCGCAAATGCAGTAAAGTTTGCACAATTTATTTTATTCTTCTTCACATGCATTTTTATTCTTCTTCACAAAAATTAGATTGCATAGAAATCTAAAGCTATAAAGTAAAGTTGTAGATCACTGCTAATTTATTTTATTGTTCACATGCGCAAATGCAGTAAAGTTTGCACAATTTATTTTATTCTTCTTCACATGCATTTTTATTCTTCTTCACATGCATTAGCACAGCATGTTGCTTTGTTGCTTTAATGATTTAGTTTTATTTAGTTCACACGTGCAAACTATGACAATGATTTATTTTGTAGCACAGCATGCTAGCCATAATTAGCATTAGCAGCATGATATTATTATTTAGTTTTATTTAGTTAACACATGTAAACTATGACAATGATCAATGATGCATGCAAACTATGACAATGATTCTACACCAGCAGCCAGCCAGAGGTGGCAGTTTTTTAAAGTTGTTGTAGTAGGTCCAACAATTTCGCGTGATGAGATATCTCTTCAATGGTGCTGCCAGCCAGAGGTAGCAGTTTTTTTAAATTGTTGCGTTCATTTCACTTTTGTGTCCATTGTTAGCATAAACTTCCGATTCTGAACAAATGCGGAATAAAACTCTGAAACAGAATCGAAAGAGCAATACCAATAGATCATACCTCCAGCCATTGATGCTACTTGTCTTGTTGTAGAAGAATTCCCTGTTCCACAAAACTTTAGCTTCCTGTACGGCTCTTCCAAGCTCTGCTTCCTCTTTCTTGATGGTGTAAAACTGAAGGGGATTGAGTTAGTGAGCTTGGGGACCAACAGGGGTTTTAAATAGCCAAGCTTCCATCAAGCTTCTGTAGGCTATGTGTCAAATGTTCCACAAATTTAGGTGATGGAACACTCCAAAAGCTCCCAGCAAGAAAACGGTTGTCAAACTAAATGAACCGTTGGTAGTTTTGAGGAGCCGCTCAATGGATGCGGATGATGAACCATCGGCCCACTGAATGGATGCGGATGATGAACCGTCGGCCCACTGAATGGATGAGGCTGTGGGAGCTTACATTCTCCCACTTGGTCCATACTCCCAAACTTAATGTCTCATCTTAAAACCTATTGACAATCTGTATTAAGTAATAGATACAAGAATCATGGCGATAAGTCCTCTTATGACAAGTATTACCTTCCATGTATTACGATGTATTTATTGCTATTTTAATTTATGTGGCAACAATTTCGTAATGAATAAACCTTATGTTTATTCTTGGTCCTCATAGATGAATTTTCTCAAATTAGATTAAGGTGCACATATGTATGAGAAAAACCAACACAGTAATTAAGAATTTCATTAAAAATAGCATTGTCCATACAATGAGAAACTACATAATGGAAACAAGTCCCATATTCATTACATGATCATTGAATTTAAACGGTGGCATGCCCTTATTCAAAGGATCAGCGATCATCAACTCAGTGTTGACGTGCTCAATGACCACTTTCTTTGCTTTAACACGTTCCCTGATGGCTAAATACTTAATGTCGATGTGTTTATTTCGACTCCCACTTTTGTTGTTTTTAGCCATAAAAACAGCAGCTGAATTGCCGCAATACATTCTCAATGGCTTAGAGATAGAATCCACAATTCTAAGCCCAGAAATGAAACTCTTAAGCCATACACCATGTAAAGTAGCCTCAAAACAGGAGACGAACTCGGCTTCCATAGTGGAAGTGGCAATCAAGGACTGCTTGGCACTCCTCCATGATACAGCTCCACTAGCCATCATAAAAATGTATTCTGATGTTGATTTGCGTGAATCAATACATCCAGCAAAGTCAGAATCTGAGTAGCCAATTACTTCCAAATTGCCCGTCCATCTATACATAAGCATGTAGTATTTAGTTCCTTGAAGATTCCTCATTACTTTCTTTGCAGCTCTCCAGTGGTCTATTCCTGGATTACTCTGATATCGTCCCAACATTCTCACAACAAATGCAATGTCAGGTCTTGTGCAGACCTGAGCATACATTAGGCTTCCGACAGCAGAAGCATATGGAATGTTCTTCATTTGTTCCCTTTCAAGGTCGTTCTTCGGGCATTGGTTCAAATTGAACCGATCACCCTTCACAATGGGAGCTATACTTGGTGAACAATCCTTCATCCAAAATCTCTCTAAAATTTTATTAATATAGGTTTCCTGAGACAGACCTAAGAGGCCTCGTAATCTGTCTCTATGGATCTTAATGCCAATGACATAAGATGCCTCTCCCATATCCTTCATATCAAAATTTTTAGAGAGGAATTGTTTCACTTCATGCAGCATACCCTTATCATTGGTTGCTAGCAAAATGTCATCCACATATAAAACAAGAAAACAAATTTTACTCCCACTAACTTTCAGATATATACATTGATCCATAATGTTTTCTTCAAAACCAAAAGAAGAAATTATATTATGGAATTTCAAATACCATTGGCGGGATGCTTGTTTTAAACCGTATAAGGATTTCTTGAGCTTGCAAACCAATTGCTCACCATCACTAGAGGGGAATCTTCATGTTGTTTCATGTAAACCTCCTCCTTTAGATCTCCATTTAGAAAAGTCGTTTTCACACCATTTGATGCAACTCCAAGTCGAAATGGGCTACTAATGCCATAATAACGCGCAAGGAATCTTTCTTAGATACAGGAGAGAAAGTCTCCATGTAGTCGATTCCTTCTTTCTGAGTGAATCCTTTGGCAACAAGTCTAGCCTTGTATCTCTCAATGTTGCCCAATGAGTCTTTCTTTGTCTTAAAGACCCATTTACATCCAATGGCTTTTGCACCATTAGGCAACTCAACAAGATCCCAGACTTCGTTACTCTTTATAGAATTCATCTCTTCCTTCATGGCATCGTACCACAATTCTGATTCTTTGCAATTCATGGCTTGTGAAAAGGACTTGGGATCATTTTCGGCTCCAACGTTAAAGTCAGATTCTTGCAAATACACAACATAATCATCAGGAATTGCTGATCTCCTTGGTCTAGTAGATCTTCTCAATGTTGTATCACTATCTTCTTGAGAAGTATGTGGTTCAACTCGTTGTTCAAAAGTTCTTGGAAACTCTTGAACTACCTGATCCACTAGAATGCAATTCAACAATTGGTTGTTCAACACCAGTTTGTACTTGAGGGGTGTTGTGAACAATAACCAATATCACTTGAGGTGGAAGGTTGAGATTCTGAATGATCCTTCTCAGAAACTATGTTCCTGGTTAGATCGCTCCCACTGATCAAGTCATTTTCAAGAAATTTTGCATTTCTTGATTCCACAATCCTAGTGTTGTGAGATGGACAATAAAATATGTAACCTTTAGACCTTTCAGCATATCCAATGAAATACCCACTAATGGTCCTTGGGTCCAGCTTCTTTTCTTGTGGATTATATATTCTCACCTCAGACGGGCATCCCCAAACATGCATATGTCGCAAACTCAGTTTCCAACCTTTCAATAATTCAAATGGCGTTTTAGGAACGATCTTGGTTGGAACTTGGTTTAATATATACACTGTCATCTTAAGTGCTTCAGTCCACAAGGATTTAGGAAGATTGGAGCTGCTAAGCATACTCCACACCATGTCCAATAAATTTTGATTTCTTCTTTCTGCTACACCATTCTGGTCGGGTGAATTAGGCATGGTGTATTGGGCAACAATCCCATGTTCTTGAAGAAATTTAGCAAATGGCCCAGGTGCTTGTCCATCTTCTGTGTATCTACCATAATATTCTCCACCTCTATCTGATCTCACGATCTTAATTTGCTTGCCGCATTGTTTCTCTACTTCAGCCTTAAATATCTTAAAGGCATCTAATGCTTCGTTCTTATTATGAAGCATGTAGAGATACATATATCATGAGTAATCATCTATAAAAGAGATGAAGTATCTCTGACCATGTGAGTCCATCTCTGGACTACATATATCAGTATGTATGATCTCTAATATGTCTGAACTCCTATTGGCACCTTTCTTTGACTTGTTGATCTGCTTTCCTTTTATGCAATCCACACAAGTCTCAAAATCAGTGAAATCTAGAGTATTAAGTACTCCTTCATTTACCAATATTTTAATTATTTCTATGGAGATATGACCTAACCTCCGGTGCAATAATTTAGAGGAATATTCATTAATAACACATCTTTTAGTGCCAGTGTGAACATGCATTGAATCATAAGTGACATTGTTTTAAATTAATGCAGTAAAGATCATCAAACAAAATACCATTCCCAACATAATCAGATTTATAAAATAAACTAACGAATGTTTCTGAAAAGTTAAAGGAATATCCAAAATGTACAAGTCTTGAAACTGAAATCAAGTTTCTAGAAAAACTTGGAACATAAAAGATCTTTTCTAATTCTAA
>LPNX010698518.1:153844-279107 GCA_001517045.1 Pseudotsuga menziesii
TGAGATTTGCCCTTCCTATGCGTTGCTAGCATTGCACTTCCTCCCAGTTCCATCACTAGTCTTTCTTCCTCTTGAACACACATGGTCATGAGTTCATTTATTGACCATTTATCCTTGTGTGTGTTGTATGAGATTTTGAAAGGTCCATATTGGTGCGCAAGCATGTTCAGGATGTAGTGCACCAAGAAAGACTCTAATATTTCAACCTTGAGTTTCTTCAATTGAGCCACAGTGTCCCTCATTTGCATAATGTGCTCGCGCACACCTTTCACACTGGTGAGCCTTAGGGATGAGAACTTTATGATTAGGGTGCTTGCTAGTGCCTTGTCTGAAGTGACGAATTGATCATCAATGGCTTTCAGCAAATCTTGGACCCTTTCATACTGATCAATTGAACCACGAATACCAGTTGAAATCTTAGTCTTAATGAACATCATGCTTAAACGATTAGATCGCTCCCATCGCTCATAAAGCATGATGTTCGCTGCAGTGCTGGTATTGGTGAGTGCTGGTGATTCATCTTTCCTAATAGCATAATATATGTCCATCCATCCCAAATGAAGGAGAATTCTCTCCTTCCAGACCTTATAGTTATATCCCTTAAGTTCAGGGATATCACAACGAATTTCAGAGAAATTTGCAGGTTGTACAACTGCATAAAAATAAAGATCACATGCTTACGTTAAAATTGAGACCAAATAAAATTTCATATTTTACCAATGTAATTTCATACTCTAAGATTGAATCTAATGACATAAAAATTGACTGTGGGCTAAATTTTTAATTCAAGCAGATTCAAATATTCTTCATGATAAAACTATTAATTCATAATTCATGTGGGTAAGTTATGAATAATTCAATATTTTATCCTAATTAATTACATAAATATAATAAAAATTCATGTGGGATAAAATTTATTATATTTAGTATAATTAATTACAATTAATGTCTAAACTTTCTTTATGTGATCCTAAACAAAAAAATATATAATATTAATTAATTAGAGATGTTGTGGCTATTTTCTAATTAAATATCATATAGATCACTAGACATTATTGTTGTTCAGTGTAACAAAACAAGCTTCAAATGAACAGATCTGAATGAGGGCAAGCTGATTAATCTAAACTCCACTGTCAGTTCCAGAATTTAAAACGACTCAATATTTATATGTCTGTCTATAAGCCCATATACTTCAAGAAAGCGTTCGCCAAAATGCTACTTGATAAAATACAGAACTTAGAGACCGGTAGCTTTAACAATGTACAATGTAGCTTCAACAATAGATAGACAAAATAAGAAATTTTGGAATATCTATTACTTTCATATAAAATAGATATTCAAAATACCATATTTCTTTTATGCAAACAACAGAAACCATAAGATGGAGAGGTTCTCAAGCAATGCCGCAATACACATGGTTCTGTGTGCTCGAAAACTTGATATTAGGACTGATCTTGTATATAAGCATAGTAGATCAATGGAAATTGAATAATATACAAAGACCTGTTGAAAATTACTTGAATCAACCAGCGACTCAATGAAGCCCTTTTCCTAATAAGTCTTTGATGCATAATTTACTAAAAAACACCAGGAACTTAGTACAAAATATGCGATATGGTTACATTTGAGCAGTTATTTGCAGCACTTGACCACAATCACAAAAAATCCCAGATCAATGGCAAGCTTTTCAAAAAAAAAACACTGATGAGAAATATAGCAGGGTATTGAAGACCTGTTTGGTCTAAGTAAGCCTGGCAAAAAATTGTAAGTGAAACTGTCAAGTCAATCACCAAAATAGGCCACTCGGGTTTGCCTAAAATAAAAATAAAAACTGGAATGTTTGGCATGGGATTGACTCCATTGATTGAAGCCACCCATCATCCTTAGATTTCAACCAGCAGATACAATAAACAAAAATAATAGAAAACCACCATAACCGACATGGGATCCACTAATTTTCAATCAACAAATATCGATAAAAATCAGAACATAAAAGAAGGGCATGGGATCGATTTCATCACTTGAAAATCTCCCAACCTTATTGGCTTTCAACCTCCAAGATATTCAGTAAATAAAAACCCAACTTCAAAAGCTAGTATGGGATGATTTCATCGATTGAAATCGCTCACCCTCATTAGCTTCTCAAACAGTAAGTTATCGTTTTTAGTAAAATAGAAATCCAAGCTTCAAAAACTGGCCTGAGATTGATTTCATCCCCTTGAAATCGCCCAGCCTCAACAGGCTCTCAATGGTCACGACACAGGCTTAACAGTGTTCACAGCCTAGCATTAGCAGTCAAGGCCCGGTCCTAGCAGTCTCATAAAGATCACAGTACCCTCTAACAAGTTCACGACAGAGGTCACAAAAACAGCCATGGCAGTTGAAGCCAATGGAAAGATGCACACATGTAGACATCGAATTCTTGATTTCACATCAACAAAAGATACGTACAAACAGGCTCTTGAATTATCCAATTCTTCCACATAGCTGTTAAGGCCATGTCGTGGAGGAGAAATATCCAGTGAATGTTGTCAAATTTGGTATCGTACATCAAGAATTTTAATCGTTTCTTTCTTCTGATACAAGATACAGTCACTTACTTCTTATGCAACATACAATCGCTTACTGCTGCATGGAGATTCTATTGAATATGTACATCTAGAAGCAATTGAAAAAATAGGGCTAGCATTTATATTGAAGTGACACAGCCTAAAACAAATAGAAACAACAAACTCACTCACTCAATCATAGAGTGGGTTTTCAGAACAAATCGGTATATAACCGGTAAGATCATTCTTACACACCAGGCTTTCTACGTCGTTATCCTTCATTGTGAATACCCGTGAATGCCAAATATTCACGGGTATTAAGAAACAAACTTGTCCGCAATGCTTTAACTTTCCTGCAGTGTATTATAATCCAGAACAAACAATGCCAGACACACAGAGAAAACCCTACAGTGGCAACTACATACAGAACACCAAGGCAGAGATAATGGCTCTGATACCTACTGTTAGCATAAACTTCCGATTCTGAACAAATGCGGAATAAAACTCTGAAACAGAATCGAAATAGCAATACCAATAGATCATACCTCCAGCCATTGATGCTACTTGTCTTGCTGTAGAATATTTCCCTGTTCCACAAAAATTTAGCTTCCTATACGGTTCTTCAAAACTTTAGCTTCGTGTACGGTTCTTCCAGGCTCTGCTTCCTCTTTCTTGATGGTGTAAAACTGAAGGGGATTGAGTTAGTGAGCTTGGGGACCAACAGGGGTTTTAAATAGCCAAGCTTCCATCAAGCTTTTGTAGGCTATGTGTCAAATGTTCCACAAATTTAGGTGATGGACCACTCCAAAAGCTCCCAGCAAGAAAACGGTTGCCAAACTAAATGAACCGTCGGCAGTTTTGAGGAGCCGCTCAATGGATGCGGATGATGAACCATCGGTTTTCTTGCCAAACTAAATGAACCGTCGGCAGTTTTGAGGAGCCGCTCAATGGATGCGGATGATGAACCGTCGGCCCGCTGAATGGATGCAGATGATGGATGCAGATGATGAACCGTCGGCCCGCTGAACGGATGCGGCTGTGGGAGCTTACATCCATCGCAACCAATTTATTCACTTTCTTTCAATTACCCGGCTCATCTGCAGACCTCTTTATAAAATTACTACTCTTATGCAGACCTCTTTATAAAATTACTACTCTTATTGGCTAATGCTCCCATATGGAAAATTGGTTTTTGTCGGGTAGTAAACTGGCCGTGACGCTGCTATCTTCACCTTTGCTACCTATGTCTTTACCTCCATTTGGCGTGATGAGATATCTCTTCAAAAATTGTAGAGATATTTCTTTGATTGTATTGTGTATTTTTTCTTCAATTAAAGTTATGGCTGCGGAAGCCAAAGATAGAAATTCCTTAAAAGATATAAAATTGTAGAGATATATTTTTTTTTAATGACTCATATGTTTAAATGCTATTTAGTGGTTCTTTTTATGACTCGTATGCTTAAATGCTATTTATTGTTATAGCCATTGGACAATTTCTGCTTTTATGACTCACCCATATGTTTAAACGTTATTTATTGTCATAGCCATTGGAGAATTTTTGATTTCTGCTATTAGAGAATTTCCACTGTGTGTGTCTGACTGGCAAGGAGACGGGTAAGGAGCTACAGTTTCTCTACTTTGCTACTTTGCTTCATTGTTATAGCCATTTCTACTTTGCTTCATTGTTATAGCCATTGGAGAATTTCTGCTATTAGAGAATTCCCACGTCTATGTGTCTGACTTGCTTCAATGTTAGAGCCGTTGGAGAATAGCATGTGTCTGACTTGCTTCATTGTTATAGCAATTGGAGAATTTCTGCCACTAGAGAATTTCCACTATGTGTCTGACTTGCAAGGAGGCGTAGTCTCTAAGTACTAGTTCATATTACTGTATCTCTACTTAGATTCATATTACTCTATTGTGACAATCTAATATCAATACTGTACTGTGACAATAATATCAATATTTAAACCGTGGAGTAATTCACTCTCTATTACTGTATTCTGATAATCTAACACCTATACTCAGCTTAACATTATTGTATTATGCAATATTTTTACTGACAATCCAACACCAATCAATATGTTTCCTATGGAGTGCTCTAATCAGCTTAGTATTACTGTATTCTGAAAATTTAACACCAATGTGACTCGAGTGCATAACACCAATATGTTTTCTGTGGAGTGCTCTACTCTGCTTAGTATTACTGTATTCTGGAAATCTAACACCAATGTGACTCGAGCGCATATTGTTTAAGTACGACATCAATTCAATTCAATGATTAAGTGTAATTTGACAATAATTACCACCAATCCAATTTAATTCAGTGGCAATGATAACCACACCAATTCAACAATAATTATTACCAATTCGATTCAATGTTAACTACACCATTTTCAAAAATAACTACTACTACCTGCTGAGTGCCATCCATGTATAACAGCAACAATGGAGGATGTATAAGAGCATAATTTTTTTTTGGTTGTATGGACATTGCCAAGGCATTCTTATTATTGTCCAAAGTTTTTTTGTTTTATGGACATCGTAACAGAACAGAATATGGAGAAAACTTATACTTTACATAACAACATGTAGAAAATAATCTGAGGAATTTTCCTTGGAATTCTCAATCTGTGTGCATATGAACAAACCATATGCCTCTTATTCATAACCTAAATGATTGAAAACATAAATTTTACCACTTTGTTTAAGATAAAAAGTATATCAACTATCTTTTGGTATATCAAACCACATTTATATGTAAAAAGACACTCTTGAGAGAGTTCCCTATATTCATTTTTCCTCTTAATCTAATCTCAAATGGTGGAAGTTTCTTAACTCATAAAATGTAAAACGGGAAGAGATTCAATTTCTATTCAAGTAGTTAAAATGTTTCCATGCTGGGTAAGTTATAATTTATATAATCTATTAAGCGGTGATTAAACTAAAAATGAACTGAAAATGTTAATTAATCTCTCCGGTGGATACGATATCATTTTAAAAATAGAACCGCCATTCAAACAAGAAGTGATCAGCTGGTTGATATCAAAAAATCAATTTAAAACTACAAATAAACACCATACCTTGTAAATACGGATATGTTGTTATTAGCACTTTATACATTCATATTCTGGGAACACGGGCAAACACGGGCCATGAACAGTGAAAAAGACAGAAAACCAAAACCTGGAGGCAGGCCAAGCATCCATCCAGTATCCAAAACAAATATACATAAATACATATAAAGAGGACGGAACATTTGATCAGCCACGATCAGAAGGAAGAGTCTCTCTCTCCTCTGGCAAAAGGTCCTCCACCTCTCCTGGCCGCGGGTAGTTGTCTGTCATGTCCTCAGACCACTCTCCCGCTTCTTTCTCCTCAAGCTTCTCTTCCCCTGCATCATTATACCATTATGACCTAAACAACTGTAAATAAAATGCATCTGACAATATAAATCTTACTTTGAATATCTCTATCCGTGAGGGAGGGCATCTCTTCTCCTACAACAGGTGGTAGAACATCTTGCTCAACGGGCTCTTCGTCTTTAACAACTGGAATGGGCTCATCTTTGCCCGTTGTGGGGTATTGATATTCAGGTCCTGTACCACCTTGTATCACAAACTGCCAAAATTCACACCATCAATTATATAATGCCAATTTTAATTACATTTCTTCCATATGAAAACATCTCAGAAAATACCTGATCAGCACGCATCTGCATCTGTTCTGAAGCCATATAGTGCAATTATCTAAACCTCTCTGTACCTCTAATATGATGAGAATATTGTCTGGGAGATTCTTCTGCATAAATTTTGTCTGTGCGAATATATATATATGGAGCATATCACGATAACCTTATTATGCTTCGATTCCACAGGTGTCTGTTGTTATCGCATATGAAGGATATAGAGTTTTGTGAGTTGACACGTGTGTTCGAAGTGTCACACAGAGAGTATATGTGTCCATCATCGGATTTTAACACGGAGGATAATGCCAAGTGTTTGTTAACTAACAAGATATATTTGAGATGTGCCAATGTTCAATTAAACAATCATTAACTAACATGTCGCTTAATTGAACCCAGCATATGCACTCGGTTCATAAACGAAAACGTACATCGAATCTTATTCGCCAAAAAACTGGTTCCATGTTGGCAATGATTCCTATGAACCTTTTGACCAATGAAATATTTGATAGCACTATTTTTAGTCCATGTAAGGTTGGGAATGTTGCATCACCTTCACGATCCACGTTCATTGATTGAAGGGTGGTCTTTGCTATGAAAATACTTTCAAAGAGATGTTTTATTTTTCTACATTAAAAATCATAATTTTATATAATTATAAAATTACTGTACACTCGTTCATTAAGTATATATATATTTTTTCTCTTTCTCTTTTCGGATGCGGGTGCGTAACAGGATGACGACATGAGGAATGACCGCCGGGCAGATGGCAGCCCCTCCTCTACGTCTCCGCACGTTTAAATTTTGCTCGACGGTCCCTATAGCTGCTCGAAAAGACATTTGATGCATGTCGATGACTCCCCTACCATGTTGATGTGTACCTGGCTTAGCCACTAGGGGACGCTTCATTGGCAGGGAAGAAACTATATCAGTGGGAAGCAGTGGGAGCGGAAGGCTATCAACTTTATTGCGCAAAGGTTTGCTCTCCGTCGTCAACATTACCGCGCACGTCTCGGGTATTGGGAGGTCAATACCACGAAGACAGAGTTTCAAAGCTGTAGCTAATAATGTTGACTCGGAGTCTCTTCTCCTCCAAGAAACCCGAAGCACATCTGCAACTCTATTGTGGCCATGGAGAATGAAATCTTAGAGGAATTTTGGCTTAGACTTGGCCTAGAGGTTTCCATATCAAACTACTTGCGTCTCGAGTTCATTTTCTCTAGAGCCATGAGAGAAAGGGAGAGTTTTGGCGATCTTGTGAAGATTAGCATCTTCAAGGAAGATGCTGAGAAAATCCTTGTGCACACGAGAGATCTCACACAACTCTCAAAATCACCCTTTCAACACACTACCAAGGGCATTAACGAAGCTGGAACTAGCAACGCCAATGAAGATGACGCTGAATCCATTAGGAAGGCCTAGCTTCTTCTCTATGTTTTTGCTTTGCTCCCTCTTGCTCGGTTTATGATTATGCTTTCTTTATGGTTTATTTTTGTATCTTTCTTTCCTCTAAAATATATAGGTGTGTGAAGTTGGTCTCTTCTGCCTATCTTCCTTTTTTGGTTCCAAGACCATTGTTTGACTCCATGTTTCTAGAGTAAGAAACGAATATGTAATCTATTTTGGTTATTTAAGTAATAGAAAAGAACACTTCTTACTAACAAAAAAAAAGTATATCTTTTTTTTCTATTCAAGCATGAATTAAGGTATGACCATCTTACCTCGTCAACACATAGGGCATATCAAGCATTACATACGGGCTCATAAGAGCATCATGTCACTTACAAGAATTCAACTTGGGTGGGGAGGATAACAATCATTCCTCCCAACCACCCAAACTACATCCAATGGACACATTAAGCGTATCTTTAAAAAAGAGAGTAAGTAATGACAAAACTAAACAATAATAAAAAAGAAAGAAAACCATACATAACATTTCAAAAATGAAACTTCAAGTCTTCTATAACAAGAGCCACAAGGTGGCAATGTCCCGACATTTCAGTTTGTTGACCTAAAATAAACAGTTATTTTTAATAGGAGATTTAACTTCAATTTGAATAATGGTATAACATCATATGCATGTTTGTTTTTTTCTTAAAATGAATATAATATAATATAATTTAGTTTTTTTTTATTAATATCAGAATTAAATGGTTTTATTAATTATATTTTCTTAAAAATTGAAAACCTATTATTTATAATGATGGAAATACATTCCACCCATTTTTGAAGAACTTTATGAGGACTAGGTATTCCATTGAAATATAATTTCCCTCAGGGTTAATTAAATAATAGTGTGCAATATCTAGTCGCTCTACAAGTCTGCTATAGGTATTGTGAGCATCTATCCACTTATTATCCATTTGGAATTCACTTGGAAAATCATGCTTTTCACACATTTCAATAATATTATCCCATAAGGAGGCGAGCTTTATCTTGCGCAAATTAGCCCCAATATCCTTCCTATCATGTTTCTTTAAAGAATCATAAAATGTGATGCAATCTTCTTTCTAACAATGCTCTTTATAGCACTTAAGCTCTGCCCTAGCTCAACAACGTTTGTGTTGTGCTTTTTTTTAGTATCACTTGCTATTTGCAGGAAATCAGTGCATTATCATTCTGCACAAAATGGATATCACCAATTTAAGAACATTTTTCCGAAAATGTAGATAAAAGTCAATGTCAAATTAAGATTTAATATCAAACTCTTAACACAATAAGAAACTAACAGAACTTTTACTTCTCAACAAGTTGAGAGGATAGATTTCAACATTAATTTTTTCTGGTTCTTCCAAATTTTATTTTAAAAAAGGAATTGAATATTACCTCATACCTAACACTAATGGCTTCCAGCTGCAATAATATTCCTATCTTGGTAGAAGAATATGAATGAGGTTTTGCAGTTCTCCTCCCAGTTATGGTCTTTTCTATGGAATGATTCAAAACATAATCATATGTTATCTGCTCTGAAAACAATCATTTACAATATTATCATAACCTTTTTCATGGCTTTGCATTGTCAAATGAAGAATCTTCAAAATGGTCTCAGAATGATCAATACACATTGCGCCCTCAATTGAACAAAACATGTAAGTGCCGAAAGGTTTGTATGGGATTCTCTTGATAACCCCAGCTAACTCCCTCGGAGAGTCAATCCCATGGTTTGCTACTGTATGAGTATACTGTAATACATTGTTAAGAAAAGTCCTAGAAGCAACTTGAGTAAAAGAATCAGGTACATTTGCATTGTCATTAACCATTATAGCCTACCAATGAGGAAAATAGCGATCAAGGGCTCAACAATCGACTCAAATGGTACAAGGAGCATCTGAGGAACAATGTCATGTTTGGAAACCACGTGACAAAAGTCGCATGTCAAGTTTTCACGACCAACAACTTCAACAAGTCCTACATCGCCCACTAAAGGACATCCAAATGTTATACAAAAAGGAGAGCTTTGCCTCAACCTCTTTTCCAGTGCCCATAGTGTGTCCAAGATTACAACTGCCCCTCCTAAGGAATAACCCACAAATTTTCACTTGTTTGATCGCGGAATGTATCAACACCATGTTAAATGACTAAGTATTTCCTCTTTTACGAATCTAAGATCATTCTATACTGAAAGATAAATTAGTTTACCTTTGCTTGGAAATTTGTATTCTCCATAATACGAAGGAAAACCTTAAGAGCTCCTTGGTGGATAAAGGTTGGTTGATCATCATCACCCTTGAGGGAAGCAGAGAAGACATGGTTGTCACTTTGTATATTTCCCTCTCCATGTTTTCTCTTTTCGGCGATGAAACCTTCTATTTTAGGAAATGAAGGGAAGGCAACATATGCAACCCCTTCATACTCATTCAGACTAAAATTCTCTGAGTTGTTTGCACGACATAACTCTTCCCAACCCTTGGACATAAATCCACATGAAATAAGGAAAGTTCCAATATCCTGACCAACAGTGGACCTGCAACAACATTTTTGTAAATTAGCACCAAACTGAAGAAGCAGGCCAAAGACCAGATTCTTGGATCTTCCTTTGTTGGGATGAACTCACAGTGTAACCCCATACATGCTAGATGTTCATTTCCCATATAGATTCCAAGGCAGTCACCCCTCCATATCTCCTAGGATGGTTCGTCAAGATTCAAAACTGTCTGATCCTCAAGGACTTCCATATTGGACTCTACAGACTACCGAATTATTTCAACTATAGACCAACTGTGCTGGGCTCTTTAAGCTTAAAGTAAGCTATCAAGATTCTAACACAAACTTTAATTATCGCCATAAGATCTTACCAGGACATCGGTAGCACATAGCAATAAATATCACATACCCTGCTATGAGACTTCTAAAATTCCAAGACCCATATTGCTTCTCTGGGTTGTAATGGCAAATAAATAGTTTCCAATAATCGAAAAAATGCCAGCAACCTTGGATTATATTACAAACTTCATCTATTCTGAAAAACATGTCAACGTGTTAGATTGTAACACAGGCTAATGATAGTAGGTACGTGCCAAATGCCGTGGTTTGGTCTTATCCATGTGTAAGAGGTTTTGATTTCGATTCCTCACTGTAAATAGGGGAAGTTGCTTAAATAATGTAGCCTAATCAAGCAATCATCTTTTGAAGCCCAGGACACACTTTCTTTGTAAGGGGAAAAGGGAATTTATGGGTATCAAACCCATGAAATTGAAAACCATGCCCATTAATAAGCAATTAAAAATTACCAAAATCCACTTCTAACCCAATAGCACACAAATGTTGAAATCACATCCTATGCAGGTTATTTTTCATCAAATGCAATCTTAAGGACATAATTGCAATTAATTTACTAATTACTAATAGTATATTGTTAAAAATTGAAACTCGAGGAGAATACAGATTTGGGGTACCGCGGTCTGCATCTTTTCTAGTACCTTGGCAAGGGAAGGAGCGGTGGCACCTATCATCGCTGAGAGCCAGAATTTCTATAACAAGATAGGAATAGTTCTGAGGGATAATTTGATTTATACATGGCCGGACATTAACTGTCTGCTAGAGTCGCTTGGATTTCTAAGTAGACTTAACATCATTCTACCTATCATATAAAAGTTGGTTTCTCTCTTTGTCGGTAATGGCGATCATAGTCAAAGTAGCAATCAGAAGTTCTCCAGAAATTTCTTAAATAATAATGGGGTGACTCTGTGAATACTCTTCTTACCCGCAGAGGGACCGATAGCTCGTTTTCCAAATGCAAAAGGCGCATGAAACTGCTTGAATCAAGGTACAAATTCAATTCCTTGACAGGTATGTAGTCCATTAATATGTAGCATGAGGTCAGTCGTGGTTTGATATCTCTGCCGAAGGCAATCCGTAGAGAATATTAAATTTCTTGAATGTTTCCTGGATTCTCGCTTTTATTTGCATTTAGGAGTAAGATAGGTAAAAGATAAGGAATCGTGACCAAATTCAGTTTAATTTCCATTAGTCGTAGTCCATATTTCACCGTGACTCGGTTAAGACTTGCACAAATTCCTGTTATAATTTCAGTAGCAGTAGTCCAATATAGACAATATTTCACCGTGACCCCGTTAAAATTTACCCAAATTTACTAAATATAGATAAATATATTCTTTAATCGCAGTAGTAATAGTCGAAGGTAGGCAACATTTCATCATGATTTCATTAGAAGTTATAGGAAAATTTCCTAAATATAAAATTTCTGTAGTAGTAATCCAAACCAGGTACTATTTCACTTTCAGAATTCTTTACTATGTATTGACTTTGATTTTCTGTAGCAGTAGTCCAAGCAAGGCAATATTTCACCGTGATTCCGTTGAAGCTATCCGAAATTCCTAACTAATTCCTCTAACGACCCTAAATAAATGTGGTGTCTTGACCTTATCGCAAGAGAACACTCTATAACGTTGTAAAAACCAAAATTTCACCTCATCATTAATAAAACATGATTCCATAGCTAATAAACAAAAAAATCTATTGTTGCCGATCAATTTGGTAGCTCATTGTGTAAAGGATTTGTTACATTGGTGAGAAAAAATACCTCATTAAGCTAGGTTATAAGATAAACAATAGCTTGATTTAGTAGAGATGAGGGAGTTAGATGTTTTATCTTCAAGATCATTCTTCCAACATAAATTTTTCAATTCGTCTTTTTTTAGATGTCACCCCATAGCTTTCATTTAGAGGCAAATTCAACACTCTAATGAAGAACTAGTTCAAATCTGAATGCTCCTCAATGAATTGTGACCTCCAATGCTTGATAGGGACCCTTGGGAGCCCAAGGTACTTATCATTGACTAGACGAGAGATCGAATTATCCTTGTACACCACCCTAAAGACACCTGAGCCAAACCTATTGGACATTAATGTACCACTATGGTTGATTTCCCATGCTTTGGTAGAGTCACATCGAAATTGAAGGATATACCACAAGAGTCGCATGAGTGAAAGGGAAGGTTGGTTGTGAAAATGAATAAATAACCAACTTCTAAGGTTGATCTTGTTCATTATGGTGTTTCAAGTAGCCATGATGTGGTGTTATTATGTTGCATTGTTGCAAACTAGAGATGCTTATTTAGGTAATTACCCACGTGTCATTAACGAGTGAAATTCAAATGAGAATAGTTTCCCCTCATGTGTGAGGTTAGGAGAAACTTGTATAGTTGAAATAGATCATAGTTTCTTTTATATGTGCTTGTGTTTTTAAACATGGAGAGAGGGGGGGGGGCAACTATGGAGGACTAATCAGAACCACCTTCAAAATAGTTAGAAATACATTGAAGGTGATATGTTATATAAATAAGATAAACATTCCCATGCTCATGAAATTTTCAAAGTACTTTACAATAGAAGAAACATGAACTTGGGGCTAGATCTAAATATTGTGACCATGCATGTATGAAGATAGATTCAATTACTGAGAAAGGGTATTGTTAAGTGGATACCCTTGTATGGAAACATTGTCACCCATGGGGGAGAACACAATAGTAAAATATTGTTCATTGGGAGGGGCCATGAAACATGCAGGGAGACACCTAAAGGGTGGATCCTACTTGTGAGCTTGAATAGGCATACAAGCTCAAAGGTATTCAAATGAAAATGTAACATTGTAACAACCAGATTGTACAACTTCCCTTGAAGTCATAATGAGATACCATTGAACATAGGGGATCCTACCATCTCAAAGAGAAACGATGACTCTCTATATATGGTTCAAGGTCACCCACTAATGATGAGAATGGGGGCTAAGTTACATGAAACCACTTTGTACACTCTTAGAAAAAAAATTTCTTTCATATTTATGGGAATAAGTGTGTGAGAACCTAGAATAGGAGGATATTGAATTAGTAGGTGTGAACACATAACCAATTGTAAAGGATTAGGAAATTGACAAATATGTATGGAATTTGGATAGTGAGTATAATACCCTAGACTTCCCTTGGGTAGAGGATAAATAATAGTTGACCTAGGAATTAGTGACCACCAATTTTATATTTTTTCAAGGAACTACCTCATAGAAAACCATTCATATTCCTCCCCATGATTCATGGATTGTAAACGAAGTAAATAATTTTCCCTAAGTACACAGGCTAACCTTGAGGCGACCAAGAGAATTGAAACTGTGACCTCCCCAGTTTCTGTGTGAAGATACTAGTCCTCAACCTATCGTATGTGGGCAATTTCTCTAGAGCTGTAAATTTGAGAGCTTCTTCATCATCTTCAATCCATTCTCTCTGTGACTAACTGATTACCGATATGGAAAATACATCTTCAACCCCCCAACTTGATATGTTGCCACTCCTCATACTGCTACCCATCCTCTTCCTAGACCCTCACATTCGCTCCACCCGATCCATGTTCGAATACTTTATCGAGGTGGATAAAGCAGTATACTTTTTCAAATATCTCCTGAGTAATATCTAAAAGTAGAATCCTCATTCTCATAATAATGTTTCAAATAAATGTGGAACACCACCTTAAGGATGAGGGCTAATTTACCAACTTAGATCAGATAAATCATAGGTAGAGCAAGTAATTCATAGCCAAATCGCTTGCTCAAACATTACTTGATATTTCCAGTATTAGCTAAATATACAACTTAACTGTATGTGTAAGCTTAATATTAAGATTTTTTGTCCATGTAGAGGAAAAACTAGAATGACAAAAATTGGTTGAAAGTTGTAATTAGTGTTTTTAACATATTCTTACACACAGACAATAAGAGACTTCCTTGTTCATCACTAAATAAACAAAGTATGAGTTTTATGCTAAAGTTAACAGATAGTAAAAGTGAAACATGGCAACTAAAATTGGTATATTCTCTATTTTGAACTCCATGGTTGTACAATGTTCAGCTCAACTTTCTTCCTTAATAAAGGATTGCAAAAAGATAGATGTAGAAGCCACACCTCTTGTATTTGCACTACATGTGGGTAGGTCGAGGAAGGATATTTAACATTATTGCTTTGAATGGATGGAAATTATCCCTTTCAGTATCAGACTTTTTTTAAACATAAAAGTGGAACACTCTTGAAGGGTGATGACAACCTCACCCACTTAGATAAGATAAATCATAGGAAAAGAAAATAATTTAAAGGCCAGATCACTTGCTCAAACATTACTTGAAAATGTTAGAATTAGCTAAATCCAATATTTGACTTAGTTGTATGTTTAACGTTGAGTTTTTGGTCCTTGCAAAGGGAAAAACAGAATGAAAAAAATTGGTTGTAAGTTGTAATTAGTAGTGTTTTCACATCATTAATATAGAATAAGAAATCCTTCCATTCATCACTCAAGTATGGTTTTTTGGTTGAAGTTATGAGTAAAAGCAAAATATAGAAACGAAAATAGGTAAATTCTTGATTTTGAACTACATAGTTATACATTGTTGAGCTCACATTGTTGCCATCGTAAAATTTGTAAAAAGATTGATGTAGGAGCTACACTTCATGTACTCACACTATATGTAGTAGTTACACCTATGTACTTTCCCTAAAGGTTACCAACCAGTTTGGATCTTCCCCTTATACAGTGATGAAAAAATATATGAAACAATGTACCTTGAGAGAGAGAAAAGATTAAATTCCTTGGTCTTGTTGGTCCTATAGGTAAATGTTTTTCTACCCTTATGGTTCACCTTGATATTGTAGGTTTTTGGGTTGTTTTATTGTGACCCCCTTGGTTGACTCATGGTATGTTATCTTACTTGGTCCTAGAACTCTTATTGTGTGTGTACCTTTGTTATGATGACTCTTATCTTATGGGTTTTATTTTTTGGTACACTATCCTAAGTGCATTTACTTTATGGTTTTATTGCGCCAAGAGGCGCTCTACAACCCAGTATGGGGTAGATCTTGTAACGTTACGTAACGTTGTAACGTTACATAACGTTGTAACGTTACGTAACGTTGTAACGTTACGTAACGTTGTAAAGTTATGTAACGTTGTAACATTATGTAACGTTACATAATGTTATGTCGGCTATAAAAAAAATAGAACATAATGTTATGTAGGTTATAAAAAAAACACAATATGGGGGAGATGTTGTAATGTTTTTACTTAACAAAATAATAATAAAATGTTGGCCTTGCACATGGTTTTAAAACCATAAACCATGTGCATGGTTTTAAAACCATGTGCACATGGTTTGCACATGGTTTTTATGCACATGGTTTTAAAACCATGCACATACGTAACCAAAAAAAAACCTAATATGGGGGAGATGTTGTAATCTTCCTAACTAACAAAACAATAAAAAAGTAAAATTTTAATTATCCCTAAAAAAAATATGGGTGAGGAAAAAAACACAATATGGGGGAGATGTTGTAACGTTTTTACTTAACAAAATAATAAAAAAAGTTGGCCTTGCACATGGTTTTAAACAAACCATGTGCATGGTTTTAAAACCATGTATGAGGAAATATTGTAATGTTAGTTCATAACAAAATAAAAAATAATAAAAAATATTATATGTGGGCCATAAATAATATTAAATATTAATAATAAAATATTATATATGGACCTTAAATAAAAATATGTGTTTTTTGGTTTGAATCAAATCAATGGATACCTACAAAGAGATTTGATCCCTCTCGGCGCTTGATAGAGCCTAGGATTTGGATCTACGCTGGTTAAAAGACCATTGGACCATTTATTGTTTATGGTTTTATTATAAAACCTTTAGCGTGACTGGGATTTAACGTGACCTCTCTCTTGCATCAGTGTGACTACTTCCTTTGCATGACTACATCTCCCCATGACTGTGTCTTCACCCTAAAGTGACTGTGTGCATGAGAGTGACCCCTCTACTGCTTCACGTGAATCCTCTGCTGCTCCAACATGACTATATGGAACTCATCTGCATGACTGGGTTCTTCATATGCTCGTTCTATACCTTCACATGACTGGGTTCTATACACCAACTCTTTGCCCTCGCGTGACCACTCGCTTGATTGTTCCTCTATGTGAGTGTATCTTCTCCAACACTCTTGCAGCATGGCCTCTAGTGCCCGCATGATTGTTCCTCATCCGCATGACTGTTCCTCATCTGTGTGAATGTTCCTCATCTGCATGACTGTCCATCAGTGTGATTTCTCCTCATCCATGTGCTTTTTCCAGCAACGTGACTATGCTCCCTCCTCTTGCACGGACTATGTGTTTCTAGCAGCGTGATTGTGGTCTCTTTTCTTAGATTGGCATTGCTCCACTTCTCCTGCGTTACTATGTGAGATTTAATAGTGTGATTGTCCCTTTAGTGTGATGGTATCTTGATGCACAACATGAATACATTCAAGTCAATGTGGCGGCTTCTCTTAGCCAGCGTGACTATGTGTGACTACTCCTTTACTCTGTGTAACTGTATCCCCGGAATAATGATTGAGTATCTCTTACCTATTATGACCGTGTGTCTCTTGTTAGTATGACTGTACTAGGAATGAATGTGTTGATAAATTATGCGTATTTGATTAAAGTTTATCTTCTCGTTTACCAAGAATCTGAGGTTTATATCATTCTTCCTTAACCCTCTCTCTCTCAAGGTACAACATTTGTTTACCCATATGACTTGTCCCTTCACTAACAAGATCAAACCTACAGTATCTGAGTATAATGATGATTCAAATAATTGTTATGATTCTTTACTACTGATATCTCTTGTACATTATTTTATCATTATTATTGTATATGGAATTTGGTGAATCATCTTGAGGACCAAGTTTAACGCAGTGACCAATGGAGTGTTAAACTTGAAGAGATGAAAATTATTCTTGATTTTTTATTGCAGTTTAAATTAATAGGGCTATACTATTCTAAATTTGGTTTCATAATTCTATTCATGCATCGAAGTATATTTATTTATGTTAAACCTGAACTAACCCTAAAACTTTAACATTAAATGTAATAACATTGGGTTTTTTCCCTTCTTTTATCATCTGATACAATAATTTGTATCCATGCCGATGTCGTCGAATGAGGGTAGACAATAAGGAATTGCAGGTGAGGAGAGAAATGATGTATTTAGATGAAAGAAGATGGTTGATGGTGTCCAGTTCCTCTTAAATCGTGACTTTTTTCTCTTTCCTTAGATTGGTGTTACTCCACTTCTCCTGCGTGACTGTGTGAGACTTAGCAGTGTGATTGTCCCTTCAGTGTGATGGTATCTTGCTGCACAACATGAGTACATTCCTATCATAGTGGTTTCTTCTCTTATTCAACGTGACTATGTGTCACTGCTCCTTTACTCTGCATAATTGTATCCCTGGAAAAATGACTGAGTATCTCTTATCCAGCATGACTGTGTGTCTCTTGTCAGTATGACTGTACTAGGGATGACTATGTTGATAAATTCTGCGTATTTGATTGAAGTTTATCTTCCTGTTGACTAAGAATCTAAGGTTTGTATTATTCTGCCTTAACCCTCTCTCTCTCAAGGTATAACATTTGTACCCAGTTGACTTGTCCCTTCACTGACAAGATCAAACCTATAGTATCTTAGTTTAATGATGATTCAAATAATTATTACGATTCTTTACTACTTATATCTATTGTACATTATTTTATCACTATTACTATATATGGCATTTGGTGAATCATCTTCAGGACCAACTTTAACGCATTGACCAATGGAGTGTTAAAGTTGAAAGAGATGAAAATTATGTTTTTTTTTTATTGCAGTTTAAATTACTAGGGTTGTACTATTATGAATTTGGTTTCGTAATTATGTTCATGCATTGAAGTATATTTATTTATGTTAAATCTGAACTAACCATAAAACTTAGACATTAAATGTAATAACATTGGGTTTTCCCCTTCTTTTATTATTTGATACAATAGTCTGTATTCATGTCGATGTTGTGAGATGAGGGTAGTCAATAAGGAATTGCACGTGAGGAAATAAGGGATGGATTTAGATGAAATGATATTGTTGATGGTGTCCAGTGCCTCTTGAATCCTGTTAGTCTAAGAAAGAGTTTTAATATGCGTATCTGGAGTAGAATTAAAAGTATGGAAGGAGTGTTGGGTGCTTGATATCATCTTCTTATATATGGAAAGGCTTGTATTTGTCATCATAGTAGACACCATGACCATGGCCATGTGTAGAGGCCAATAGAGGGAGGGATTGAAGTTGGATTTGTAAACCCTAAACCCTCAATAAAAGGGATTGATTAATTCTCTTACTCATTAGGATTGTTTCTTATACTAAACTTGGAAATCTCATAAACATATATGTTTCATATTTCTTCTATTTCCCTTCTCGGTTCTACATTGAAGCTTCAATTATAGATCAAAACGATATGTATACGTCTGTGAGGCGGTATCTTATTACAGGATGGTTACTTGGCTGGATGGACAAGGAGATAAGGAACTTGAGCATGGGACCTCACCAATCATGTTCCTATTACTCCATTTTCCACTTCCACAACAATGAATCTACCTACATACACTCTATTGTAGCCTCCTCGTAGCATGAAATTCCAGTCATTTAAAGCTTGAGAACATCAGAGAGAGTGAAATACTTTTAAGTGATTGCTTGAGAAAAATTGTAAGCCCAAACGCATCCCTCCCTCAATTAAGATTTTGTATCGACTCATATGTTTAATCCTTTCCCCACAAAGAGCTTCAAGCATCGATATAACTATCGGTATGGAAGACCATTGGCTCTACCACCTACACTAATTCCCCTACCATCATCACCTCCCTACAATGGAGGAAATATTGCTACCATGACCTTTCCATTATCTTTCCATTCATGATATTGGAGGACTAATGAGAACCACCTTCAAAACAGTTAGAAATACATTGAAGGTGATATGTTATATAAATAAGATAAACATTCCCATGCTCATGAAATTTTCAAAGTACTTTACAATAGAAGAAACATGAACTTGGGGCTAGATCTAAATATTGTGACCATGCATGTATGAAGATAGATTCAATAACTGAGAAAGAATATTGTTAAGTGGATACCCTTGTATGGAAACATTGTCACCCATGGGGGAGAACACAATAGTAAAATATTGTTCATTGGGAGGGGCCATGAAACATGCAGGGAGACACCTAAAGGGTGGATCCTACTTGTAAGCTTGAATAGGCATACAAGCTCAAAGGTCTTCGAATGAAAATGTAACATTGTAACCACCAGATTGTACAACTTCCCTTGAAGTCATAATGAGATACCATTGAACATAGGGGATCCTACCATCTCAAAGAGAAACGATGACTGTCTATATATGGGGTCACCGACTAATGATGAGAATGGGGGCTAAGTTACATGAAACCACTTTGTACACTCTTAGAAAAAAAAATTATTTCATATTGATGGGAATAAGTGTGTGAGAACCTAGAATAGGAGGATATTGAATTAGTAGGTGTGAACAAGTAACCAATTGTAAAGGATTAGGAAATTGACAAAGATGTATGGAATTTGGATAGTGAGTATAATAATCTAGACTTCCCTTGGGTAGAGGATAAATAATAGTTGAACTAGGCATTAGTGACCACCAATTTTATATTTTTTCAAGGAAATACCTCATAGAAAACCATTCATATTCCTCCCCATGATTCATGGATTGTAAACGAAGTAAATAATTTTCCCTAAGTACACAGGCTAACCTTGAGGGGACCAAGATAATTGAAACCGTGACCTCCCCAGTTTCTGTGTGAAGATACTAGTCCTCAACCTATCGTATACGGGCAATTTCTCTAGAGCTATAAATTTGAGGGCTTCTTCATCATCTTCAATCCATTCTCTTTGTGACTAATTGATTACCGATATGGAAAATACATCTTCAACCCCCCAACTTGATATGTTTTCACTCCTCATACTGCTACCCGCCCTCTTCCCAGACCCTCACATTCGCTCCACCCGATCCATGTTCGAATACTTTATCGGGGTGGATAAAGCAGTATACTTTTTCAAATATCTTATGAGTAATATCTAAAAGTAGAATCCTCATTCTCATAATAATTTTTCAAATAAATGTGGAACAGCACCTTAAGGATGAGGGATGATTCACCAACTTAGATCAGATAAATCATAGGTAGAGCAAGTAATTCATAGCCAAATCGTCTGCTCATACATTACTTGATATTTCCAGTATTAGCTAAATATACAACTTAACTGTATATGTAAGCTTAATATTAAGATTTTTGTCCATGCAGAGGAAAAACTGGAATGACAAAAATTGGTTACAAATTGTAATTAGTGTTTTTAACATATTCTTACACACAGACAATAAGAGACTTCCTTGTTCATCACTAAATTAACAAAGTATGAGTTTTATGCTAAAGTTAACAGATAGTAAAAGTGAAACATGGCAACTAAAATTGGTATATTCTCTATTTTGAACTCCATGGTTGTACAATGTTCAGCTCAACTTTCTTCCTTAATAAAGGATTGCAAAAAGATAGATGTAGAAGCCACACCTCTTGTATTTGCACTACATGTGGGTAGGTCGAGGAAGGATATTTAACATTATTGCTTTGAATGGATGGAAATTGCATCCCTTTCAATATCATACTTTTTTTAAACATAAAAGTGGAACACTCTTGAAGGGTGAGGACAACCTCACCCACTTAGATAAGATAAATCATAGGAAAAGAAAATAATTTAAAGGCCAAATCACTTGCTCAAACATTACTTGAAAATGTCAGAATTAGCTAAATCCAATATTTGACTTAGTTGTATGTTTAACGTTGAGTTTTCAGTCCTTGCAGAGGGAAAAACAGAATGAAAAAAAATGGTTGTAAGTTGTAATTAGTAGTGTTTTCACATCATTAATATAGAATAAGAAATCCTTCCATTCATCACTCGAGTATGGTTTTTTGGTTGAAGTTATGAGTAAAATCAAAATATAGCAACGAAAATGGGCAAATTCTTGATTTTGAACTACATAGTTATACATTGTTGAGCTCACCTTGTTGCCATCGTAAAATTTGTAAAAATCTTGATGTAGGAGCTACACTTCATGTACTCGCACTATATGTAGTAGTACACCTATGTACTTGCCCTAAAGGTTACCAACCAGTTTGGATCTTCCCCTTATACAGTGATGAAAAAATATATGAAACAATGTACCTTGAGAGAGAGAAAAGATTAAATTCCTTGGTCTTGTTGGTCCTATAGGTAAATGTTTTTCTACCCTTATGGTTCACCTTGATATTGTAGGTTTTTGGGTTGTTTTATTGTGGCCCCCTTGGTTGACTCATGGTCTGTTATCTTACTTGGTCCTAGAACTCTTATTGTGTGTGTACCTTTGTTATGATGACTCTTATCTTATGGGTTTTATTTTTTGGTACACTATCCTAAGTGCATTTACTTTATGGTTTTATTAAAAGACCATTGGACCATTTATTGTTTATGGTTTTATTATAAAACCTTTAGCGTGAATGGGATTTAACGTGACCTCTCTCTTGCATCAGTGTGACTACTTCCTCTGCATGACTGCATCTCCCCATGACTGTGTCTTCACCCTAGAGTGGTTGTGTGCGTGAGAGTGACCCCTCTACTGCTTCACGTGAACCCTCTGCTGCTCCAGCACAACTGTATGGAACTCATCTGCATGACTGGGTTCTTTGTATGCTCATTCTATACCTTCACATGACTAGGTTCTATACACCAACTCTCTGCCCTCGCGTGACCACTTGCTTGATTGTTCCTCTATGTGAGTGTATCTTCTCCAACACTCTTACAGCATGGCCTCTAGTGCTCGCATGATTGTTCCTCATCCGCATGATTGTTCCTCATCTATGTGAATGTTCCTCATCTACATGACTATCCATCAGTGTGATTTCTCCTCATCCCTGTGCTTTTTCCAGCAACGTGACTGTGCTCCCTCCTCTTGCATGGACTATGTGTTTCTAGCAGCGTGATTGTGGTCTCTTTTCTTAGATTGGCATTGATCCACTTCTTCGGCGTTACTATGTGAGATTTAACAGTGTTATTGTCCCTTTAGTGTGATGGTATCTTGATGCACAACATGAATACATTCATGTCAGCGTGGAGGCTTCTCTTAGCCAGCGTGACTATGTGTGACTACTCCTTTAGTCTGTGTAACTGTATCCCTGGAATAATGATTGAGTATCTCTTACCTATTATGACTGTGTGTCTCTTGTTAGTATGACTGTACTAGGAATGAATGTGTTGATAAATTATGCGTATTTGATTAAATTTTATCTTCCCGTTTACCAAGAATCTGAGGTTTGTATCATTCTTCCTTAACCCTCTCTCTCTCAAGGTACAACATTTGTTTACCCATATGACTTGTCCCTTCACTAACAAGATCAAACCTACAGTATCTGAGTATAATGATGATTCAAATAATTGTTATGATTCTTTACTACTGATATCTCTTGTACATTATTTTATCATTATTATTGTATATGGCATTTGGTGAATCATCTTGAGGACCAAGTTTAACGCAGTGACCAATGGAGTGTTAAACTTGAAGAGATGAAAATTATTCTTGATTTTTTATTGCAGTTTAAATTAATAGGGCTATACTATTCTAAATTTGGTTTCATAATTCTATTCATGCATCGAAGTATATTTATTTATGTTAAACCTGAACTAACCCTAAAAATTTAACATTAAATGTAATAACATTGGGTGTTTTCCCTTCTTTTATCATCTGATACAATAATTTGTATCCATGTTGATGTCGTCGGATGAGGGTAGACAATAAGGAATTGCAGGTGAGGAGAGAAGGGATGGATTTAGACCAGCGTAGATCCAAATCCTAGGCTCTATCAAGCACCGAGAGGGGTCAAATCTCTTTGTAGGTATCCATTGATTTGATTCAAACCAAAAAACACATATTTTTATTTAAGGTCCATATATAATATTTTATTATTAATATTTAATATTATTTATGGCCCACATATAATATTTTCTATTATTTTTTATTTTGTTATGAACTAACATTACAATATTTCCTCATACATGGTTTTAAAACCATGCACATGGTTTGTTTAAAACCATGTGCAAGGCCAACTTTTTTTATTATTTTGTTAAGTAAAAACGTTACAACATCTCCCCCATATTGTGTTTTTTTCCTCACCCATATTTTTTTAGGGATAATTAAAATTTTACTTTTTTATTGTTTTGTTAGTTAGGAAGATTACAACATCTCCCCCATATTAGGTTTTTTTCTGGCCGACATTTATTACGTATGTGCATGGTTTTAAAACCATGTGCAAACCATGTGCAAACCATGTGCACATGGTTTTAAAACCATGCACATGGTTTATGGTTTTAAAACCATGTGCAAGGCCAACATTTTTTATTATTTTGTTAAGTAAAAACATTACAACATCTCCCCCATATTGTATTTTTTTTTTATAACCGACATAACATTATGTTCTATTTTTGTTATAGATGACATAACATTATGTAATGTTACGTAATGTTACAACGTTACGTAACGTTACAACGCTACGTAACGTTACAACGCTACGTAACGTTACAACGTTACGTAACGTTACAAGATCTACCCCATACTGGGCTGTAGAGCGCCTCTCGGCGCAATGAAAGAAGATGGTTGATGGTGTCCAGTTCCTCTTAAAGTGTGACTGTGTTCTCTTTCCTTAGATTGGTGTTGCTCCACTTCTCTTGCGTGATTGTGTGAGATTTAGCAGTGTGATTGTCCCTTCAGTGTGATGGTATCTTGCTGCACAACATGAGTACATTCCTATCATAGTGGTTTCTTCTCTTAGTCAACGTGACTATGTGTCACTGCTCCTTTACTCTGCATAATTGTATCCCTGGAAGAATGACTGAGTATCTCTTATCTACTATGACTGTGTGTCTCTTGTCAGTATGACTGTACTGGGAATGACTATGTTGATAAAGTCTGTGTATTTGATTGAAGTTTATCTTCCTATTGACTAAGAATCTGAGGTTTGTATTATTCTACCTTAACCCTCTCTCTCTCAAGGTACAACATTTGTTTACCCAGTTGACTTGTCCCTTCGTTGACAAGATCAAACCTACAGTATCTTAGTTTAATGATGATTCAAATAATTATTACGATTCTTTACTACTTATATCTATTGTACATTATTTTATCACTATTACTATATATGGCATTTGGTGAATCATCTTCAGGACCAACTTTAACGCAGTGACCGATGGAGTGTTAAAGTTCAAAGAGATGAAAATTATGCTTGTTTTTTTATTGCAATTTAAATTACTAGGGTTGTACTATTCTGAATTTGGTTTCATAATTATGTTCATGCATTGAAGTATATTTATTTATGTTAAATATGAACTAACCATAAAACTTAGACATTAAATGTAATAACATTGGGTTTTCCCCTTCTTTTATCATCTGATACAATAGTCTGTATTCATGCCGATGTTGTGAGATGAGGGTAGTCAATAAGGAATTGCATGTGAGGAAAACAGGGATGGATTTAGATGCAATAATATTGTTGATGGTGTCCAGTGCCTCTTGAATCCTGTTAGTCCAAGAAAGAGTTTTTATATGCGTATCTAGAGCAGAATTAAAAGTATGGAAGGAGTGTTGGGTGCTTGATATCATCTTCTTATATATGGAAAGGCTTGTCTTTGTCATCATAGTAGACACCATGACCATGTCCATGTGTAGAGGCCAATAGAGGGAGGGATTGAAGTTGGATTTGTAAACCCTAAACCCTCAATAAAAGGGATTGATTAATTCTCTTACTCATTAGGATTGTTTCTTATACTAAACTTGGAAATCTCATAAACATATATGTTTCATATTTCTTCTATTCCCCTTCTCGATTATACATTGAAGCTTCAATTATAGATCAAAACGATATGTATACATCTGTGAGGCGGTATCTTATTACAGGAAGGTTACTTGGCTGGATGGACAAGGAGATAAGGAACTTGAGCATGGGACCTCACCAATCGTGTTCCTATTACTCCATTTTCCACTTCCACAACAATGAATCTACCTACATACACTCTATCGTAGCCTCCTCGTAGCATGAAATTCCAGTGATTTAAAGCTTGAGAACATTAGAGAGAGTGAAATTCTTTTAAGTGACTGCTTGAGAAAAATTATAAGCCCAAACACATCCCTCCCTCAATTAAGATTTTGTATCGGCTCATATGTTTAATCCTTGCCCCACAAAGAGCTTCAAGCATCGATATAACTATGGGTATGGAAGACCATTGGCTCTACCACCTACACTAACTCCCCTACCATCATCACCTCCCTACAATTAAGGAAATATTGCTACCATGACCTTTCCATTATCTTTCCATTCATGATATTGGAGGAAATACTGGTACCATAATCTTTCCATTCATGGTATTCAATGAGATTAATGGATCATTTTTTTATAGGTCCACACTGCAAGAAAGGGAAACAAATTCCAAGAGGTGGGAATGGGAGGCAGTGGCGGGAATATAAAGAAAGAGTGAGAATTATGAGAGAATATTAAGTGAAATGAAGAAGTCAATATAGACAAATTAGATGGTAGTGAGTGTCACAATTTTGTAATGTGCCATGTTGTGGAGTTTCAATCCACTTATAAGAGCTCTAAGTGGTCCTCCTAATTCTTCACATATAGCCCATGATTTAAGGTAGATAGAGAGATTTATCAATGTTGGAGGAGAATCCAAATATTTGTTTACTTAATAGATGAAACTTTGAAAACCATTAGTTCTTGGATGCCTATGGGAATCCCCTTTACTAATTGGATCTAAAGCGAAGGGAAGTTGTTTCTCAGGTGACGATGGGAACAATTCTAAAATATTAACTTAGCTAAACCCTAGCGAAAACATTGCATGCTAGGAGTGTTAGCTTGTGTGGCAAGACGTACCTCATAACCAAGCAACTAACTCCCCAACTTTGTGCCGATGATTATTTAACTTTCCACATTGGATAACAACCTCCTAGGTAAGTGCATTATGCTTGCACTCTATCCATGGTGAAGTATCCACTCTAACTAATCCATTAATATGTCCATCCAACATTATCAAGTATCCGCTCTAACTCTACCCTGATTGGAACTTATCCATGTAAGAAATTTGCTTGGTAGGAACTCTGCCTGAACTGGAACTTTGCCCTGATTGGAACTCTGCGTCTAGGAAATTTCATATGCTCATGAACTCTTCCCCCACAGGAACTATTCCCTAGTTGGAACTTTGACCGGCAAGAACTTTCCTCTGCAGGAACTCTTCCCTTACTTGAACTCTGCCCTGGTATGAAATTTGATTGGTTGGAACTCTTCCTAGTAGGAACTTTTCCATGACTCAAACTCTGCCCCAAATGGAACTCTTCCTCAATTGGAACTCTACCCCAATTGGAACGTTTCCCTACAAAAAAATTGCTAGGTGGGAACTTTTTCTGAACAGGAACTTTTTCCCGGTTGAAACTCTAAATCTAGAAGAATCCAACTTATATCAACAATAAATAATCCAAAAAGTAGCCAAACATAATTTCATTAAACAATTTGGGAAAATGCTACTATTTCAAGGAACATCTCACTAGTTCATAAAATTATAAGGAAATAAAGGGAAGGGAATCCCAAAGGGTTAAACTCAAATCCAAATGATAAACGATGGGAGTTTGACCATAAAACAAAATAAAGTAACCCAAGGAGTTGTTTACTTAAGGATGAAACTTTGAAAACCATTAGTGGTTGGATGCCTTAGGGAATCCCCTTTACTAATTGGATCTAAAGTGATGAGAAGTTGTTTCTTAGGTGACGGTGGGAACACTTCCAAAATATTAACTCAACTAAAGCCTAGTGAAAACATTGCATAGGCTAAGAGTGCTAGATTGTATGGCAACACATACCTCATAATCAAACAACCGAAGGCTCCCCAACTTTGTGCACCCGATGATTATTCAACTTGCCACATATGATAACAACCTCCTAGGTAAGTGCACTATGCTTGCACTCTATCCATGCTCAAGTATATTCTCTAACTAAGCCATCAATATGTCCATCCAACATTGTCAAGTGTTCTCTCTAGCTCTGCCCTGATTGGAAATTTTCCCTGCAAGAACTTTTCTTGGAAGGAACTCTGCCCGAACTGGAAATTTTCCCCAGTTGGATGTCTTCCTCTAGAAGAATCCAACTTATATAAACTATAAATATTTCAAAAACTAGCCTAACATAATTTCATTAAATAATTTGGGAAAAACCCTACTATTGCAAGGAACATCTCATAAGTTCATAAAATTATAAGGAAATAAAGGGAAAGGATTCCCAAAAGGGTAAAAGTCAAAACCAAATGGTAAATGATGAGAGTTTGACCATGAAACAAAAGAAAGTAACCCAAGGAGTTGTTTACTTAATGGATGAAACTTTGAAAACCATTATTGCTTGGGTGCCTCGGAGAATCCCCCTTACTAATTGGATCTAAAGTGAGGAGAAGTTGTTTCTTAGGTGACTGTGGAAACAATTCTAAAATATTAACTCATCTAAACCCTAGTGAAAACGTTGCACATTAGGAGTGCTATCTTATGTGGCAACATGTTCCTCATAATCAAGAAACCAACTCCCCAACTTTGTGCACCCGATGATTATTCAACTTGCCACATAGGATAACAACATCCTAGGTAAGTGCACTATGCTTGAACTATATCCATGGTAAGTTACGTATCCGATCTAACTAAGCCATCAATATATCCATCCAACATTAATCTTAAGTATCCACTCTAACTCTTCCTCGATTGGAACTTTTCCCTACAAGAACTTTGATTGGCAGGAACTTTTCCCGAATTGGAACTTTGACTTGGTTGGAAATATATCTCTAGGAACTTTCATATCATCACGAACTGTTCCCTCACAAGAACTATTCCCTGGTTGGAACTTTTCCATTTTTGGAACTTTGACCGACAAGAACTTTGCTCGACAGGAACTCTGCCCTGACTTGAACTCTGCCTTGATATGAACTTTGATCAGTTGGAACTCTTCCCGAAAGAACTTTGCCACGACTAGAACTTCGCCCCGAATGCAACTCTTCCTTGGTTGGAACTCTCGTCCGATTGGAATTTTTCCCTACAAGAACTTTGCATGGCAGGAACTCTGCCCAAATTGGAAATTTTCCCCGGTTGGAACTCTTCCTCTACGAGAATCCAACTTATATCAACAATACATAATCCAAAAAGTAGCCAAACATAATTTCGTTAAACAATTTTGGAAAACCCTACTATTGGAAGGACCATCTCACAAGTTCATAAAATTATAAGTAAATAAAGGGAAAGGATTCCCAAAATGGTAAAAGTCAAATCCAAATGGTAAACGATGGGATTATTCACTCTAACTAAGCAATCAGTGTGTCCATCCAACACTCTCAAGTATCCATTTTAACTCTACCCCTATTGGAACTTTTATTGGAAACAACACTGCCCATTGAAACTTGTCCCTGATTGGGACTTTCATATCCTCGTGAACTCTTCCCCCATAGGAACTATCCCATGGTTGGAACTTTTCCCTTGTTGGAAGCTTGACCAGCAGGAACTTTTCCCAGTAGGAAATCTTCCTAGAATGGAAATCTTCCCTGGTATAAACTTTTTTTGGTTGAAAATCTGCCCGACAGGAACTTTTCCACAACTGGAACTATGCCCCAAACATAACTCTTCCTCAGTTGGAACTCTTCCCTGATTGGAATTTTTCCTTGCAATAAATTTGCTTGGCAGGAACTCTACTCGAACTGGAAATTTTCCCTTGTTAAAACTTTGCATCTAGGAGAATCCAACTTATATCAACAATAAATAATCCAAAAAGTATCCAAACATAATTTCATTAAACAATTTGGGAAAAAACCTACTATTGCAAGGAACATCTCACAAGTTCATAAAATTCTACAAAAATAAAGGGAAAGTATTCCCAAAAGGGTAAAAGTCAAAGCCAAATGGTAAATGCTGGGAGTATTCGCTTTAAATAAGCCATCAATATGTCCATCCAACATTGTCAAGTATCCACTATAACTCTTCCCTGATTGGAACTTTGCTTGGAACGAACTCTACCCTAACTAGAACTATGCCCTGATTGGAACTCTGCCTCTAGAAAATTCCATATCCTCCATAACTTTTCCGCCATAGGAGCTATGCCCTGGTTGGAACTTTTCCCTTGTTGGAACTTTTCCTGGAAGGAACTCTGCCCCAACTAGAACTCTACCCCAACTCTAACTCTATGTGAGGGCCCACCATTGAACCATTCTTGACTGTATAGACTTAGGAATAGGAGGGGAGACAATAGATGGGACATTTCTCCCTTTCCTTTTCCCTTTATCTCCTTCCCTAGCTGAACGACATTGTTCTTCTTGTTTATGGTTGAGCTTGCAATCCACCCCTGATGCACTTGGAAACCCTTCCAAAGCCTTCAAATATTCTTCACTTGCACAAAAACACTACTTATAGTTCTCTCCATAATTTTAAATGACAAAAAAGAAGTCAAAATTTTCTTTTATAGTGGTCTCAAGCGTCACTTCTGCAAAAAAACATGTCATGTTTTTGGGACAAGTCCTAACAGGCGCGGGACAAGTGTGTCTGAAATCGGGACACGCTGGATGGATGTGTCAAAAACACAGACACGTGGCATGTTTCCCCATATGGGCATATCTGGTATCTTAGCTTGCAATGCAATTTTCTTAGGAATCACATATTTCACTAGATGAGGCCTTATCTTATTAGTTTTCAAACTGCCATTCTCTCTAGTACATATCTTGCTAAATATATCTTCCTAATATCTTTCTGATAGTGGGCCAGTATATGGCCCAACAAAACACTATGAGATCAATTTTTTGAGGTACAAGGGACTCCCTCCATGCAACATTTGAATTAGAATCGGGAATTCTTAGTTTGATAATGATAAAAGATTGATATTTAGTATTTTTTCCTTTTTTCAATAACTCTTCTTGCATGTATGTTCCATAAGGGGTGTCGATACATTCCTATACAAACATTTCATTGGAATTTGCTAGACTAATATAATAGGTACAAGGTAAATCTAACATCCATGGTGTAGTGTTTCCTTGCGATATACAATACTGTGCATTGTAATTTCAGAAATGGATAGTCTTGCATAATATTTATTACTAAGATAAAAACGTTGTTATTTTTTCAAGGTTCTATTTAGTTGGAGGATTTAGAAACCAAATCATATCTTTCAATACGATGGCCATGTTACAGGTTCTTATTCTATCCAAAAAATCAATTTTTTTATTAAGTATTTACTAAGTAGATAATCCAATCTTCTTAGTGATATAGCGAGCTACATGGACTAAATATATTATTGGGTGACCATATCAGGAAGTCTTGACTTATAAAGTAATTAAGGATAGTAATGGTCACAACTTTTTTAATTGTTTGGGGACTGAGTGCAATAGTTTTCAGCGCAGCAAGTGTCTCACATTTAATAAACATCGAGAGGAAGTAAATTCTTGGGAACCCATAACATTGCATGTTGGTGCCCCGCAGGTGTGTAACTACAAGCTTAGATCTGCACCAAGAATGGGAAAATATCGTAAGTGAAAGAATTATGATGTTAAATATCGGTTCAAGAAGAATAGGAAGGATGTGGCACTGCTACCATTCGGAGAGAGGTCCAAAAGAAGGTGAGTTTCTTTTATTGATGTTTTCTTTCCATATATATTCAATAAATGATGCTTTATCAATGTATTCTTCTTGTTTTTCTTATTATAGGGGGTTAAGGGTGCAAAGGAGTTGAGCGAGGATGTATTAGCGCACATCAAAAGAATTGTTGGTGAATACGATGCACAATCAAGTGAAACAAATATGCATAAGGTTGTTATCAATAAATTCAATAAATGAAATTGAAGAAAACAATGAATCAATCTAGCTAACCAATAAATCCATGGGGATAACTAACATAATAACTACTATTCTATCTCTCATCCCCTAACTAGTTAGTTATTGAATCCTAATAGATGAATGAGAACGAATAGATGATAACATTAAGAACCCCATAAATAAAACAATAAATCTTAGTTGTATTTATTCCATAAGTCCTTCCTCTTATATATAAGAAGGAGGAAGGCTTAGGTTATGTCACTAAATACTTGTCACTTTTGGAGAAAGTGACAATTGGACCACACTAAAGTATTTCTATCTTTTTGGAAAAATAGTTTTTAAAGCAAAATATTTTTCCAAAAGGAAATCACACTATTTAATTAGCTAAAGAAATGTTTTTATAAAACACAAAGGACCAAGACCAAACTCTTTGGAAAATATGGGAAAAAATGCCACCTTATCCCAAGGCATATTAATGTTGGCTATTCCTTAATTTTATATTATAAACAAGGCCAAAAATATGGTGTAAGAAGGCCACCAATGATTACCATCTTTACTGGGAATGAGGGCCCATGGTTAGAGCAAATTTTGGTTTGATTTGAAGGGTAGTTGAGGCTCAACATTGGTGTCAAAAAGAGAAAATCCCCAATATATGAGAACTTTACAAAATTAATTTTAAGCCCCCATAACAACCTATAGGGTTTACCCAACCATGGATGAAATTTAGATCTTATATGGGACCAATTTGGACAAAAAGGGCCATGCACTTAAAAACTGAGTGGCTATCCCACCCAACCTAACAACCCCAAAACTAAATTTTTATGACCCCACTAACAATTTGCTATTCACAAATTTATGAATGCATTTTTATTTGCATAGTATTGGCTCAAAATGAGCAAGAGTTGGCCTTGAAAAGGAATTAATAAAGTGTCGGCCTTCGGGTTTCTTTGGTGAAAATTTGAAAATTAAATTAAATTTTTGGCCTGTAACCTAGAATTGTCTGTTGAAATGGAACTATAGGGCCCAATTTGAAATGGATGTCCCCTCATTTGGATAAATTCCTTCTAGGAGGCTTCCAATTAAGACCCTTTCTAGCACTAATTCCAAGGGGAAACAAGGGCCAATGTATCTTCAGGGATTTCCACTAAAAACAAAGTTTTAATTTTAGAATTTGATTACTATGGTTGTGATTTTATCTCTTTCAAGTCATCTGGACTATTTTAAGGAGACATTATACTTTTGTATTATAACATTATGAAATTAATTTTTTTAATAACTCTTAAGGTGTTAATATTTAATTTTATTTTTTTGTGATGGAATACACATCACGGGAAACCCTTTAACAATCTCCCCTCATTTTGAGAATGTTACCCAAGGTAAACCATTTGGTTGTAGTTTTGGAAACCTAACTCTGTGGGGACATCAAGTGAGGCCCACAATATTCATATATTTATCTGGGACAATGACTTGACCCAGTGACCCCCTGCTTGCAATCTACAACACTCAACCACTTGAGCTAACCCAACAGTCTAATATTTAATTTTATTATATATTTATTTAGATAGATAATAAGTTTATTAATATACTACAATTTTTGTTATATTTACCATATTTAAATTTTGTATTTCTACAACACTCAACCACTTGAGCTAACCCAACAGTCTAATATTTAATTTTATTATATAGTTATTTAGGTGGATAATAAGTTTATTAATATACTACAACTTTTGTTATATTTACTATATTTAAAATTTTTATTTCAAATATATATATATATATATATATATATATATGAGAGAGAGAGAGAGAGAAAGAGAGAGATAATTTTAAAAATAACAAAAAAAAATTGTTTGTTTTTTTGGGATGGATGTGTTGGCATGGGTGTCTTAGGCACCCAGCGTTGAGCATGTTTTAAGAGGTTAAATCAATATCCAGATCTCTGACACTTTCCTATATAGTTTTTAACATCCAAATTTGCTCACATGTCATGTAATTAACCCAGTCATCTACATGCATCGTCACTCCACCTCATTTCCATCCAAATGACCTTGAGCAAGCATCAAAAAGACCAAAAATGAAAATCAAACATTAAAGTGGTCACTCCTAATCCAGGTTGCACCTATTTTTCCGAAATAAGCAACCCAATTCACACCATTTCCTTTTATATAAGCGACCTAGGTCACACAGTTCCCCCAAACAAGTGTGATCTCACCCCAATAATGATTTTCATTTGTTTTCACTTTATTCTTAACAAAAAAGAGAAGAGATTGACACAAATATTGGCATGGCCCATATTAGGTAACAAATTTGGGGCTAAAAAACTATCCTAGATCCTTATCATATGCATTTTTGTGCCTACAAATTGTCCTCAAGGTCCCTCATTCAAAAAAAAATCTCCATCTTTTCACTCAAGCCATCATTTTGCTTAGAATCCCTTTAAGATTAGAGCTAGAATTTTCTTGCTTCTATCTCACCAATTGGATATCCCTATGATTTGTGGTCGGAGGATTACAAGATCACTAGGAGACCAATGGACCCTCCCTCAGACAGCTATAGGGGCCCCTCCCACTATATTTTTTTAGGTTATTCTTCCCCTTGTCTAATTTAAATATAACATATTCTTTGATTCTTTACATAATTTTGTTGCATTTGTATTGTTTATTGAAGAATGTGTCCATGTTATTAGTTTAGATCTACCTCATTTTGCTTAGATTATAGTTTTGATTTCATTGTTTTTACTTTCATTTTGAATCCATGTTGAGGTTGCACAACCCCTTGGCAGGTGCCTTTTCGCACAGATCTGTGCCAAATCACACACAATACATTTTGGTGGCCTTACTGGGGAGGATATATAATCCTTCTTCAGTTGTGTCTAACATGACTTTTCAGTCTTTGCTTGAGTTATTTACTACTTAAATTATCTCTTTTTTTTTTGTTTCTTGAATCACAACAGGTTCCCAGGCCCAAAACTCATTTAGATCTGCTGAGTCGAACATGATTTCCTCATATTTTGAGCTTTATGTTCCAAGTCATGTCTGTTTGATCAATATGAACGACTTGAGTTGCACCTATCTACCCTTTTCTAGTGACCTAGGTCACTTCTGTCTCTTCGATAAGAGCGGCCTTCTAAAAAAAAATAGTTTTCAACCTGAATTTCCCTCTGCTTTGATCAAACAATGTCGAATTTTCATTCTGAGTTTATTTGCAGTCCCCTGATTATTGTTTGCTGTCTCTCTTTCTTGTTGTGGAATCCTTTTTGCTTTTCCTTTTAGACTGTTTGGTGAAGAAAAGTCCCTTTATTCTTAGTACTTTCCTCCATGAAAGTTTTGTTTGGATTTTCTTGCATCTACATTTACATTTTGTTTTAGCAAGTGTTTTAATTAACCAAAATTATTTGATAGTTAATTAGTGAATTTGTTTAAAGCATTTTCATTTTTCTAGATTGCGGCCTTTCTCTCATCTTTAAAAATTCAAACAGTTTAGTTATCTAATTTTCATGTATGCTTTGATTAGTGAATAGCTTGGTCATAACCATCTACACTGAGATGGATTTATTTGACGAAAATTTATCTAGCTTAGTATTGAGGTTATTTTATCTCTTTCAAGAATTTGATTTTCTTAGTTGCTTTCAGTTGTTAGTGTACACACCTTTTGTGCACACACATTTACACCCTAAATTAAAAATATCACTTGGTTCATGATCCAAGTGGACCCTAAAATCAACCACAATCTAACTCATTAAATCCTCACATTAGGACCAAAATAACATTGTAGTTATGTTAAGACTTCCGGGATAGGAATACAAATAATTTACCCTAGTCACTATGCATTTCAAACATATTGGTTGACCATTTAGGGAGCTGAAATCCTCTTTTACTATTGGATATGTTTTAACCCAATCTAGGGGTAGGCCCATCCTTTTAGGGTGGTACATGGAAAGACTAGAATTAAATGGTTGGGTTGTGCACCATCCCCACCCAACACTAAAGATAATCCAGATCACTGCCTTTGGGATGAAGCTACAAGAAACTCATCTAACATATCCATGAACAAGGTATCGCAAAATCCTTTCATTTGAGGTATCTTACCCAAAGGTGGTCCCCTTCGATGGAGGATTCCTAGAGAAAATAGAGTCGGTTGTAGCCCATATTTCATGTATGGTGACTGGAAGACCTAACCCAAGTTTCTACATCTTTTTGTTAATGGAACTTGATATCCCCATTGGAGAAAAAAAATTGAGAAATATTTATTTGGTTCTTTTATTTTTATTATGTAGATATCTTAGGGTTAGTGGGTCCTTTTCTTTTATAGGTTGTTACTATTTTTTTTCTATTTTTTCTAGATTAGATCACTTCCTACACCTACATTGCATCTGTCATTTAAGTTAGTTCCTTTTACATAGTTGAGATTATTCGATTTGAGCTATACCAACCATATCCTTGCACTATTGAATTGTCCAGCTTAGACTTCATCATTAGTACTCCTTCAAGGTACTCTTGCAGAATCCAGGGTCAACCACCTCGGTACATTTTATTTAGCCACACTATCAGTTCCACAAGACGTATCCCATTTCAACAATTGCATAGTCACAAAGCACTCCTCCAAGTCATTTGATTCTAACTCCTCCTATTTAAGATCGCCTTCACCTCCACACATTGTTGGAACCATGGCTAGTACCATACCTACTTCCACTAGCATCCCTTTTGGTAACATATTTGCTTCTAATGGTGGAATCATTCCTCTCTCCAAAGGAGGAACCACTAGCGGTGGTTCCACTAGAGCAGCACCAACCAACAATGATTATTGGTTCCTCTATATCGTATCCTACTTCTAGAATTCATTTGATGTCTAGTTTCAACATCCCATATTTGGTGATTCTGACCAATGATCCTATACATCATGATCTTACATGACCTCTTATGCCTACCAAAATCCCTTCCGACATCCCTAAGATTGAGGCCAATGCATGAGAGGATCCTAAGAACCACATCATGTATTTTAACCTATGGTACTCTTCTAACAATATTATAGAATATTCTATCAGGTACGACTATTTTAGAGAATTGGGTCTAGTGTCGTAACCAATTCGTACATTGACCAAACACATGGGACAAATCCCAACTTTGTGTCCTTGGCCTCCATGTTTTTGATGTTTTTCCAGTTTCTCGTCCGTTACGACAAGGGATTATAAATCTTTCTATCATGCTGATAGAACTCCTCCACCCATATTACCAATCACATCCATGAGTGGTGTCCACGCCGAAGACTATTCAAGATTAAGCTCGACAATTGAATCTTTTTAGACTAGTTCCCAAAATATTTCCTCCGCACAATAACTAAATGCATGGCCTCTAAACACCCATAAACCGAAGAATAATCCATCCTCAAGGCCTAGAAGTAAAACCTAATTTACATGTAATCTAGTTATTTATATGCAATCATCCCTAATTCCCCTCAAGGAGACTCCTCTCATAAGGAACCTCTGCAGGCATCCCATGTTGTATTTGGTGTTATCAGCACTATCCCATCCTTATCAAATCCATATTTTCCTTACCCTCCCCATTTGATTTGTTACATGTATGGTAATCTCCCCAACCTTGAGCATCATTATCAAGGCCCTTCTCCTACACCTTGTTATGATCCTAACTCATTGCACTCATCATCACCTACAGGAACCAGTACCTCCTAATCATCTCTTACTTCAAATCCCCGTGTTCATGGACCCTTTTGTAGTGAACCATGTGTGGGGTGTTTCTATGAGCTATGTGGATCCCCCAATTATCAATTTGTATTTTACATTTATTAACTCTCTGCTAGTTCCTCTAGTGCAACCACACCCCACGGTTCCCCCTTTTCTTTGTGGGAAATTATATGCTATTCTTCCTATGAACCCAATAACCAACAAGGGCAGCCAAAAAATAAGAATAATGAGAAGAAAAAAGGGAACAACCAATGCCAAGGAGATGGGGGTCTACTCCCTATCCCTCCTGATAACACTATATATAACCCCACATGTAAGTATCCAAATAAATGTCCCAAGCATGAAAAAAATTCTCAATTACAAACAAACCATCCATGTCCCTTCTGTGGTATCCACGAGAATTATACCCACCATTTCCCCCATTTGGATAAGGCTCACCAGTTTTGGAATCAGGACAGGAAATGACACGTGGCTACTATCCCATAAGGGAATCATTATCCACCACCTCAGTCTACCCAATCACAATCAATGGTCTTTCAAAACCACTTCCCACCACAAGGGGTATTCATAGGGAAACCTATGGCGCCCTATCCACCCCTAGCGTCATCCTCTATTAAACCTCATGACACTCTATCCCATCACCTCTTGATGTTGTATGTCGATTTCAAGCTTTACACCATATGTAACCAATATAGTTCAACTATTGAAACATCTATCGTTGATAAAGGGAATTACTCCACTCAAGTTGATGAGCCCCTGCACCTACCCCGTCTGACTGCAGACGAGATTCCCAAAGTCCCCAAGTATTTTTGTCACATAGAAAATAACACCAATGCTCGAATTTCTCTTGACTATAGCATTGAGGATGACAAGGCATGGTCTCTTGTAGCCATGTCTACATTGGATGTTCTTTAGAACTTCTGTATGCACTGCAAATCATTAATTTCCGCTTTAGTTGCAATCGATATGTTGGCTCTAGGAAACGATAGGTAAAAAATCGGCTAGATTTATGCTCGAGAATATGAAGAGTCTGTTTGCATGATAGAGGATGTTGCGACGAAGGAAGAATAGTTGCGATAGAAGCAACCGTGGAAGTAGAGCTGGGATAGAAGCAGCCTTGGGAGAAGAGTATGTGATGAAAGAGAAGAGTTTGCGGCCAAAGAGGACAGCCACGATGGAAAGAACCATGACATAAGAAGAGTACAATGGTGGAAAATGACTGCTCAATGATCGTGGGTAAGAATTCAGTTATAATAGTGCATGCTTTCGGAATAAAGCATCTTTGTAATTTTGGGCCGATAGTGCCTACTATCAATATAAATGAATGTACAAAAATAGGAATGACATCCTGCCGACTAACATAATAGATTCAGTTGATTATGACATGTAAGAGCCTATAAAAGAGAGAACCCAAGTTGTGTGTGGGTTGGTCTCTAGGTCTCGGTCGAATTTTGTCTTAGAAGAGTTGTAGAGTTGTAAAGAAGAGAGTTGATCGAGGTTGTGTGTAGATTGACGGTAGAGAGAAGGAGAGGAAACTTTAGAGATTAAATAATAGAGAGCATGAGAGGAAATAAGTCTAGATATTGTAGAGAAGATATAAAACAAAGTCTGCAGCTGAGGGCACAGATGAAAGGTGCTATATATTTCTCATTCCAAATGAAGAGAACCTTTGTGGTTTTTCCCATATGGGTTTCCACGTTAAATGTTGTCTCAATGTGTATTGAATGAATATGTCTATGTTGAATAAACGTATGCTGTGAATAAGTAGGTATGAATAGATTGGATAGCATTTTTTTATGAATGATTTCTTAGATGCATGTGTCACACTATTGATAGATAGAATATGTGCTAAAGATTTATATCGTTCTTGTAATCTCTGTCGACAGATAAGTAGAGTAATATCTTGAATGAACATAATAAGAATAAGAAAAACACCCCCCGGCTTCAATCTGCTAAGATAGTAAGGTGGTAAGGAAGAGAAAATCCCCACCCAACTGTAGAAACCTAGTTCTATCAATTACCCATAGAGATATCTCGAGTGAGACTACATATGCGCTACAGGTGCTCTTGATTGAGCCCTTCTCTATCGGGCTGATATCTTGGTCTTTGTTGACGGACAAACAAAGGTCTGAACCTGGGTCAAAGGAGGAAATGCCAACAAATGGTTTTTTTTCCGACACTGTGAATCATTTTATGAGGGATATGTTTTCGCACCCAACAAAGTCATAAATTCAAGAGTGGGTGGATTCTAAGGCATTATAGTTTGCATGGGAAGAAAGTGAAGGATCATGGTAGAATCCAACAAATTGGTTGGAGCAGTATATTTATACCGATATTCACAAGATATTCTTCTATGAGTTTCTTGTTTTGTTGTATGACTGGTTGTTGAAGCTAGCAACCCTGCGAAAAAATTTCCAACAAGGAGAACCAACATAGTGGATTCCTCGACTGTTTCAACAACTGAAGAGTATTAGCAACCCTATATTTAGAGCTGTATATTTTTTGGTAGACAGTATTTTGGAGGGATACATCACTGAATTTGTTGTCGACACAATAACATCATATAGTGAGGTGGAAATATTTTTTTTCTAAGGACCTAAAGGAACATACTTTACATCTTTAATAATTTGGATAAAGATGTTTATATGTGAAAAAGGGATCATGAGAATGGAATCCGACAAATACATAACTCTATGTGGCGACCCTGGATATGTCGTAAACAACGTGTGAGAAAAATGGAGCAAAGTAAGCTGAGATGTTCCCTGGTGATAGTGAAACTGCACTAAAAGGAGGACGTCTAAGAAGTGGAAGAAGAGAAGAAGAAATGTGACTAGAAGAGGAATTTTGAGTACGACCAAAGGAGAATACTATGAGTTTATGTCGCACTTGGACGAAGGTACTTGCGATGAGGAAGAGGAATACCATACTTTCTCTGAAATGGAAGAAGAACAAGAAGAATCCCTATATCCAAAGTATGAATACGGCACACCTATGACTCTGCATATGTCTCCGGAGTTAAGGTCCAGAAACTCATCTCCTAGTGGGTTTGTCAATACAAGTAATAATAATTGTGGGAATAATGGACAAGGGAGTCCTGCTAGACAAACTTTTTATCTAGCGGTACCAAGGTCAAATATAATGGTTGGGAATGATACTAAGTTGTCGATATTCAATGGAAATGGGTTAGAAGACCCAAAGAAACATTAGTTTCTATGTGAAGTCATGTGGACCGTGCGACATGTCCAAGATGAGGCCATAAAGAGGGCTCAAATGATCACAACCATGAGGGGTCACGCATTGGATTTGTATATGAAGTTCTCTGTGGTTATAACAAGAGTTGCACAGAAAACACTCGACCAAATTTGAGGAGGACTAATGGATGAATTTAGAAAGCCCAAATCTGAATCTTAGTGTATTACAGATATTAAAGATATTAAGCAATTGTCTACGGATTCTGTATGGGACTTCCACCAGAGATTTAAGAAGTTGATGGCTAAAGTAAAATTCCAGATGTTGGATGTACAACACAAAGAATGGTTCATTGCAGCATTGTTACCGCACATCCGGATTCCCTTTATACAACAAAATATTGTGTCGCACATCTGGATTTCCTTTATACAACAAAATATTGTGTTGCACACTAAAGATCTGGAGCTGGACATGAAGTTGGAATCCTCACCTCTAGGAGAGACTGGTGCAGGGATGATGCAAATTCATTCACAACTAGCCAACCTTACATTGAAATTTCATGATATTAAAAAAGGAAAAGAGATCCAAGAGGAAATGTGGTGTACTAAATGCAGAACAGAGGGACACCATAAGGATAATTGCCTGACACTCATGAATTATGTCGCATCGGGAGTGCTGAACCCGATAAATACACTAGGGATGCCTTGGTTTAGAATATTCCAAACTAGATGCCATTAGTTGAAAGAGTGTTTGTACTTACAAAATATTGTAAGTGCACTAGCTACTTTATACTGTAAATTTTGTAAATCAATAGGCCACGATGAGAAGGACTGCAAAGCATTCTAGTTGTTGTAGGATAAAATTATGGACACCTATTTAATGAAGAATGAAGAGAAAATGCAAGTTGAGCGGGGTCAAGCTCAGTACCCACAAGCTTAATATCCTCAGCACCAATATCCACTGAATCAATACCCACAACAACAATACCCTCAACAAAGGAGTGGTGGAAATTTTAGAGTTCGAGGACAAGGAGGAGGATTTAGTCATGGAAGAGGCCAAATTATATGTTATAATTATGGTCAACTAGGACATTTTGTCAAGGACTATGTGATCCCTACAAATACATGTTCATATTGCAAATATTTTTATCATACTTTTGAACAATGTCCGCAGTTGATTACTAAGTGATAGGCTATAAATGTGGGAAATACAAACCCTCTACAGAATCCCAACCAGAATATCCAAAATATTTCTATTGAACCGAGGGAACCACATATAGTTGTCGCAACAAGAGCAGGTGTTGCGACTAGATCAAACCAAGAAACACAGCATGAACAACCGCAAATACGACTAGTAGCACAAAATAAAGTGTCATTCGGCATCCAAAAGGAAAAGTTAGTGTTTTTTGACGACCAAAATTTGTCAACAAGAATCAAGCATCGACATCTGCTGCTACACTACCTAGAAGACCAATAATGGAGATGCCTGATAAGTTTGACCAGTTGTTCTGAAAGAAACCGACAAGAAAGGTTAGTAATATTAAAGTGCTTTTCAATAGTTTCTTATTGCTAATACAAGATAAAGATGTTGTCGCAGTATTGACATCTCTATTAGAAGAACCTTAAGAATATGTGTGACCAGACAAAAGGATTAACCATGTGGGAAAAATATTAAATACTTCTTGTGAGTTAAGGGTGACTGCCAAGATAGGAGACAACGATATGGACTTTATTATCCTAGACTTGGGCTATGATGTCAACATGGGAAAGCATGGGGAAACCACGACTGGAGTGGTCTCCTGTCTAGCTCATATTAGCAAATCAGACAAAACTCCTACCTATCAGTCGACTGACTCAAGTTCCTGTCGAGCTAGAAGGCATGAGAACGTATGTTGACTTTGAAGTAATAGACATTGTCGATGACACAAATTCGTATCCTGCACTTTTGGGGATCGACTGGGCGATTGATAATCAGACCATCATCAATTTTAAGAAAATAATCTTAACATTTGAATATTCATAGATAAGGATGGTCGCACCAATTGATCCGCTAGAAGGTCATAGATACGTTAAGCCAGTAAATAGTGAAGTAAAAGGAGATTATCTGGAGCATATTAATAACATCACATCTACAAGGGACGATTATGTAAATCCAATGGTCGACAGAAATCTTAGTTGGTGGAGTATTAGTTCCTATACATCGGATTCTAGCGAAGCATTAGAAAACTAGTAGAATCAGATGCATAAGTATCCATGAGAAGGTGCGCAAGAATTACATGGTCTATGCGATGGGTAGGAATCAAGGTAAGTGATCTACCCACATATGAAGTTTTACCTAACCTTGTATCTTTACTGATAGAATTTGAAGAAAAATTCATAGAACATCAGCGCGTGTTCGCCCTGGACTTTACACTGAAAGCTACACCTTCCAGATGGTGGGTCGCACATAAAGAATCCATCTTAGAGTGGCCATAATGGTGAAGGTTGATGGAGATAATATTCGGAGAACAAATCAGCTATACTAGTCAAACGTATATAGGATTGACTAATCCTGTCGACCATATTGAGTATTGTCATGCGACATGGGAGGCATGTCCACGACTTTAATGGGTTCATCAGTTCATACACACATTAGACATGACACCAAGGAACTTTTATATATCATTTGAATTGAGATGGGAGACTGTCGAATGGGATGAATTAGAACTAGCTTCACACACACATTTGATTTTGTCGATGATCATTCATCTATTGATGTTGTATTACAAGTAATCAAGGCAAAGATGTTTGAAGATATCCATGTCACAATAACAAATTTCAATCAAGACAGCACAACAATCTAGCACTAAAGGGAGTGCTATAATGTGACAGAAGAACCTGATGATGATGACCCACTCGATGTAAACATACCAGAGTCTGAAGGTACACATGCAGTGGAAGGATTTGGTATTTCTAGTGACCAGTTTCTTAATCCACTAAAATTAAATAAAGTAATCATTGGCTCCCTAGAGAATCCAAAGTTTGATAGTATTGGAGATTAGTGGGATGATGAGGCTGTTGGGAAAATTATGGACCTATTGCATGAGTTTCAAGATTTGTTCCCTACGAAAATCTCATAAATGAAAGGAATTGTTGGATACCATGGAGAAATCAAAATACCATTAATCCCAATGCAAAACTTGTAAAGCAGCAACCATACCAACCGAATCCGTGATATAAATAAAAATTCAAGACAAAATTGGACTAAATGATGGATGCAGGTATCATAGAATCTATTGAAGAATCTAAATGGATCAGTCCGATAGTATTGCAAGATAAGAAGGCTACAATTGAAGTAATAATTTGCATCGACCAACGGAAATTGAAGGACGCTTGTTTACATGACCCATTTCCAATTCCATTTATGGATGAGGTATTAGAAAGTGTTAGGGATCAAGAAGTTTATCCATTCACTAATGGGTTCTCTGGCTACCATTAGATCAGAATCGCAAAGGAAGATCGACACAAGACAACCTTTGCGAAGGAGTGGGGTTGTTTCCAATACACGGTAATGCCCCTTGGACTCAAGAATGCTCCTGCTATCTTTTCCAAGATAGTAGTGTTTGCCTTCAAATATCTTATTCATAAATTTCTTGAGGTCTACTTTGACGATTGGATGGTATTTGGGCTCATTAAGGATCATATTGAGAGCCTCGTAATGATGTTGGAACGGTGTCGCCAGTATCAAATTTTGTTGAACTTAAATAAATGTATTTTGTGCCCCTTTTAGAATTTTGTTAGGCCATGTGGTTTATCCCTATAGAATCTTGGTCGACCCTGCTAAAATTGCCATCATCATCGACCAACCACTAGCTACCCATGTGAAGGAACTGAGAACAATATTGGGACATACAGGATACTATCGAAAATTTATCAAAGGATATGTGGAGGTGACTGCTCCAATGGATAATTTATTGAAGAAAAATTTTAAGTTCCAATGGACAAAAAATTGCTAAGAAAATCTAGACAATTTAAGAACAAGATGGTTACAGCACCCATACTTGTATTTCTAGACTGGAAAAAGGAATTTCATGTACATGTCGATGCATCTTCTGTTGCGCTCAGTGTGGTACTAGCACAACCTAGAGAAGGGTCGATTGATCATCCTGTTTCCTTCCCTACAAGGAAATTATCAACAATAAAGAAGAAATATACCACGACAGAAAGAGAGGGGCTAGCTATGGTATATGCTCTGCAGAAATTTTGACACTACTTGATGGGTGGACATTTCAAAATGTACACAGATCATTCAGCATTGAAATACCTGGTCAATGAGCCAATGGTTGGGGGAATATTTATCAGTGGCTTCTCCTTTTTTAGTAATTTGACTTTGAATTCATTGCTAAACCGACTCGACTAAATTCAGGCCCAGGCCATCTCATGAGGATTGTGAGTGGTGAAGAACATAGTAATCTTAATGATAATCTCCCTGATGCAAAATTATTTGCACTAACAATGTTTGATGATCATTATCGGGACATCATACAATTTTTTAGTATAGGTTATGCCCAAGCTGAATTTACTACTAAATAGAAGAAACAGTTAGTTGTGTGAGTTGTATATTTGTAGTTAATCGTTGGACAATTATATAAAATGGGTCCTAATGAGATTCTTCATCATCATGTCTTAGAACATGAGAAAAAAATGATACTAAATGAATCACATGTTGGTGTCACAAGAGGTCGTTATGCTGGAAAATATATAGTGCAAAACATATTGCAAGCGGGATTGTGGTGGCCCAACATGCATGCAGATGCACAACAATACTGTCACAGTTGTGATGTCTTTCAAAGAACCTGAAAGTCCTCGTGACAAGATGAAATGTCACTAGTACCTCACGTAACTTTGCAAGCATATGACAAATGGGATGTTGATTTTGTGGGACCTATTAATCCAACAGGGAAGAGCACAGGTGTAAGATATATTATTACTGCGATCGATTACTTGACCAAATGGGTTGAAGCAGCACGAGTAAGAGATTATACTGTTGTGATTGTTTCCAATTTCTTGTTCGAAAATGTTGTGACTCGATTCGGATGCTAGAATATTTTGATAAGTGAAAAAGGTACGCATTTTTTCAATCAGTTGATTGAATAATTAACTGAAGAATTCCAGATCCAGCATAGAAATACAGCTCCATATCACCCTCAAGTGAATGGTGTTGTCGAAGCATTCAACAATATCATGGAGAATGTGTTAACAAATATTTGCAATGTTCAAAGAGAGAACTGGGACCAAAAAATCCCTACAGTTCTATGGGAATATCGCACAACTTGTAATAAGTTGGCACATAGAGCTCCATTTTGCTTGGTGTATGGACAAGAGCATGTGATTCCAATGGAATATATTGTACCCATATTAAGGATTGTTTCTATTACAGAGATGACAGATGTTAGTGATGTCGAGGAAATACTGTCGTAGTTGATACAGTTGGAAGAGGAACGCTTTGTTGCAGGTTATCATCAAAACATTGAGAAGGAAAAGAAGAACGTATGACATGATCTCCACATCAAGATAAAGCAATTTAAATTCGAAGGACTTGTTCTTTTGTATGATATAAAAATTTTAAAGCGTCCTGGAAAATTGAAAACAAATGGGCTAGGATCGTATATTGTAATTCATATCACTAACGGAGGTGCAGTGTAACTACAGAATTTAGATGGAACACCAATCAAAGGATTAGTGAATGGAAGTCTCCTAAAGCCCTACCAGGATAGTCGTGACTTGGTTGACTGAAAATAAAATAGAAACTCTGAGTAATTTTGTTTTGATTTTATCAAAGGCTACTAGTATGTCTCAAGGAAAGAAAAAAAAAGGGGGGGGGGGCACCGACTATCTGTCTTTCGCAAATGAAAAAGTGTGGTGAATATAATTCATTGCAATAAAAGGAATATGTTGAAAGTTGAATACAGATCGCAGAAGAAGAAGAGTTGTCGCAAGATGAACTTGCATCACAAAAATGGCAGCTAATCGTAATTAATTCAAAATTGCGAGTGATTTTGAAGGCGTGCTTTTTTTACACCTTCGTCATTATTGCACAATAACTACCACTGATGTGACAGGTGAATGATGGTTTGTGTGGCAGTTTCAGTATGATGATTCAGACTATCTTCCCATGTAAATAATATCGCTGCCACCTTTCCATTCATTGTTCGCATATGTGAAGGACTGATTGATTGAACGAGTAGATGTTATCACCTTTGCGCCCAATTTTCTGATCATTCTATTGCATTTGAGTGAGATCTTTCCCTCTACAACTGCAAGGTATGAAGTGATTTTTTCACAAAGTAAGATTATTTCAATTTCCAGTAAAAGCATAGTTGCATAATATGGTGTCGTGACTGCATCACCCACACTCATTATGGAATACATTGTCAAATATGTTCCACCGGAAGTCATGCTTGTGAGGGAAATGCCACAAAGTCCAATAATTTCTCCAGTGAGGTTGAGACCAAACCCACCTGGTCCGTCAATGGGGAAGTGATCTGGTAACTGCAAGAAAAAAGCACCAGCAACACCACTGGAGGAAGAAAAGAAAAAAAAGCGGTTGAAATTAGGCTACCAGATGATATTCCACCAAAACCACCTGATGCACCAAAGAGCAGAATCGCAAAAATTCAAAGTATCCATTGGTAAATTCAGTCGTTCTGAAAAGGACTTCAGATAACGGTAGATAATGACGAGATCCTACGACATTACCTTCAGCTTTACAAGAAGCACAAGATATATTTGATGATGTCGATGAAATTTACAAGATGCTCAAGATATATTTGGTGATGTTGATGAACTTTTCTCTCGTCGGTCCTAACATTGTAAAGAAGTAACCTTTCAAACCCAAAGAAATAAGGAAAACAACAACAGAGGTTGCGAAGAAGATAGAAGAGGTAGAGGCACTATGTCCCAAGGTAGTCGAGCAAGTTTCTCAAACGTGGGAAGAGTTGATCGACAATGAAGAATTAGAGAAAATCATAGAGCAGTTGTGCATTGCTGAGACAAAGGTGACCCAGATGAAGAATGAGATGAAGAAACTTCCCTTAGCAGAAAAAATTAGCTAAGTGTCGAGATGAAAAAAAGTACAGCAACAAGTCGCAACACTGCGAACACAATAGAAGAAGTGCATTGACAGGGTCACAGAATTACAATCAAGGGAGAAAGAGTTACAGGCGTTATTCAACCTGTACACTAGAAAGTGCGAAAAGTAGTATGGTCAGCAGACTTACAATGTTGAAACACATCAATTCCGTCCTTGTGGAGAATTTGAAGAAGAAGGAAGCTGAAGTATGGGAAGAGGCCACACAGATAGTGAAAATATTCTGGGATTTTCAAAGTAAGGTCGTCACAACAGAAGTCTCAGACTAGGGTGGCTCAGGACAAGCCACGGGTGAGTATCGGGGTCCTGTTGTCCCTAGGAAAATATAGGTATAATTCAGCCATAATTTTACTCAGGAATATGAAGATTATGGTCACACGATAGAGGAATATGCGACAAAGGAAAAATAGTTGTGATAGAAGCAGTCATGGAAGAAGAGCTGTGACAGAAGTAGACGTGAGAGAAGATTCCCCAACGGAAGATAAGAGTCAGTGAACAAAGAGGACAACCATGACGGAAATAACCATGACAGAAGAAGAGTACATCTTTTAAAAAGGACATCTCAATTATTGTGGGTAAGAAGTTAGTTAGAATAGTGCATTCTTTGGGAATAAAGAATATTTGTAATTTTGGGTCGATAGTGCCTACTATGGGTATAACTGAATGTATAAAAATAGGAATGGAAGCCTTTCAGCTAACAGAATAGATTCGATTGACATGTAAGATCCTATTAAAGAGAGAACCCAAGTTGTGCGCAAGTTGGTCCCTTGGTCTCGACTGGATTTTATCTTAGAAGAGTTGTAGAGTTGTAGAGAAGAGATTCGATCCAGACTGTGTGCGAATTGATAATATAATGAAGGAGAGGAAACTTCAGAGATCAAAGAACAGAGAGCATGAGAGGAGAGAATTCTGGAAAGATTATAGAGAAGATCTAGAACATAGTCTACAACTGAGTGCGTAGAAAAAAGGTGCTATGTATTTCTCGTGCGAGATGAAGGGCGCCTTTGTGGTTTTCCCCATATGGATTTCCATGTTAAATGTTGTATCAGTGTGTATTTCATGAATATTTCTATGTCGAATGAACATATGGTGTGAATAAGTAGGTCTGAATAGATTGACTAGCATGTGTTTTTGAATGAGTTCTTAGATGCATGTGTCGCACCATTGATAGATAGAATATGTGTTAAATATTTATATCACTATTGTAATCTTTGTCGATGGATAAGTAGAGTAATATCTTGAATGAACATAATCAGAATAGGAAAGACACCCCCATCTTGATTTGATTAAGCTAGTAAGGTGTCTAGGAAGAGGAAATCCCCACCCAACTGCAAAAACCTAGTTCTGGCAGTTACCCATAGAGATATCTCGGGTGACACTGCATCTATGTAGCAATTGGTGTTGATTGACCCCTGCTCTGTCGAGCCGATGTCTTAGGTTTTTTTCACGAACAAATAAGGGTTTGAACTTGGGTCGAAGGAGGAAACACCAACACTATCCATCTAAACTTTGCTTAATGACATTCAATTTAGATCAAACAAAACCTCAAACAATTTACTTTTCCATTACCATTAAAAACTTGGTTATTCATCGGTGTATTGTCAATGAAGGTTCCTCCACCTACATCATGTCTAACCATGTTTGGAAGAAGCTTGGATCCCCCAAACTTGTGTCTTCCCTCATGACGTTGCACGCTTATGATGGTTTCACTGCTCAATCATAGGGTCTTCTCCATAGCATCCTCGTTAAGTTAGCTAGGAAAATTATACTAATCAATATTTAGGTTGTAAATGCCTAATTAGACTATGACATCCTACTTAGTTGTAGCTACATGCATGCTATGAAAGAATTCACAACCACAATGTTTAGACTTATGATGTTCCCTCATGAAGGGAAGATTTAAAAACTAGACAAGTTGATCTATTACGACCCCAAGGGGGAAATATTTTCCATACAAAGTCCTACCCACGATTGATAGCAGTTTCGGTAGATCATACATCCCTACATTTATGAGTGTTGAACTAGGCATCTTTCATGATATTCCAATGATAGGGACTTTTCAAGATCTACCTCCTCCACCTCCAAAGGTATAAATTTTATATTTGTGCACTATATCCTCTAGAAAAGTCACTTCCCAACCTCAACATATTCCCCCTCCCACCTTGTTATCCAAGAACTAATGGGGAGCCACACCTATTCATCAAATCACATTCTTATTTCCACCTTTTGAAGTGGTGTGCATGCTTTTGATGGCGATGCTCAACCTTTCGAGTTTGATGTTAAGCATCCCCGTTTGGTACCTTACCCCTCCAAATCCTTCCCCCACACCATAGGTTGTCTTAACTCCCATGCATCCAATCAATGCTTCCAATAACCCTCCTCCTAGAGCCACTAACAAAGCACCAATAACCACCCAACATCCTCCCAAGAAGAAGACTGTGGGAAAATCTAAGAATGCAATGTTGTTGATAAATCTAAACTAAGTCGTGAATCCCCCTCCAACTACCAAAGCTCAAGTTCCCCTGCCTTGTGAAATGTATGATGATTTGGATTACACTACATAAGAGTGTATGGAGATGCCCATTTTACACATTCATTCTCAAATGACAAAGGAGAATAACAATGATAACACTTTGATCATCAATACTCTTAACATACCCAAATCATGCAACAAATAATTGCTTACCAACCATCCTTATATGTTGTGTGGCCTATACTGTCATTATTCACATCATTATATTGATTTACCCCAATATCGATTTGTAATAGCTCATTTGCATCGACTTTCTCTAGAGTTTAAAGTTACCACCATTGAATAAGTACACCCTCTCATGTCCACTTCAAATGGGATGACCAATATTTATAACATATTGTCCTATGATGATCCTTCCTTGTCATCTCATGATGTTGCATTCATGTTTATAGACATGGGCCCCTCCGACCTGTCTATTCAATGCTTTCAAAGCAATGAAGAGATCCTCGAAGCTCTTACGGAACTAGATTTTCCTTGGGATGATATGAACCATCATGTGTACTTTGTTCCCTAAGAACCCATTATTCCATCCCCATATTTGGATAAGGTCTCCATTGATTCGAAAGACTTCATCCCTCGTAGAACCATTGTTTGCTTCAAGAATCTGATCATGACCATCAATGCCTTCAAGTAAGTTAATATGGTTAATATCTCCCACCATCCAGCTAGACATTTCAGTTAAGCTATGCATCACCAATAATATCCTTTTAGGCACCTCATGTACTCCTTAAGAGATTGCTTCCTATAAAGCACTATTTTATGAGTTTTGTGACGTTTTTTCTTAGTCTTATACTGGAATGCCTAGATTTGACCCTACCATCATTGAAAACCATATTGATACATGGCTAAAGGTTGCATTGATGTGCCAAAAATAGAATCCCATTCACCTGTCAAAAGTGTCATCTACAATATCTACAAGCTACACAAAGTCGGAGTCATTTATCTAATTACCTACACTAGATGGGTATCTAAGCTTGTCCCCACCAACAAAAAGCAAGGCACCATATGTGCTTGCACTGACTACTACAATATGAATCTAGCATGTCCAATAGAAAATTACCCCACCCCCTTCATCAACCAGGTTATTGATGTTTTTGTTGGGAATGAGTTTCTTTCCTTCATGGATGGACTCTATGGATACAACAATATTCATATCAATAAATAAGACCAGTATAATACTTCCTTCAACACCCCATGGGGGACTTTCATCTACTAAGTCATTCCATTCAGGATGAATAATCCTAGAGCAACTTTTTAGTGCACCGTGTCATATTGTTTTCATGACCTAGTTCACATCATCCTTACATACTTAAATGACCTCATGGTGCAGTCCAAGAAATGCTTGCAACATCTAGAGGACCTTCGATACGTGTTCCTTAAATGTCCCGAATACAATATCCTCTTGAACCCTCTCAAGTGTGTATTTTTTGTACATGATTGTCGATTGTTGGGATTCATCGTTTCCGAAAAAGGGGTCATTGTTGATATGCTAAAGGTTCAATCCTTATTAACCTTCACCCTATGTGAACCTTGAGCCAAGTGAAAAGTATCCAAGGCAAGGCCAACTTCTTATGACGATTTATAATATACTATTCCACAATAGTTCATGGATTCTCATGGTTGCTTCCATCCAATGTCCAATTCATTTGGGGAAAGTAAGCACAAGTTTCTTTTGATGCATTAAAATATGCTCTGACTTCTTCTCCTTTGGTTTTCCCTCTGGATTTTACAAACGATTTCATCCTTTATATTTCGGCATTCAATTGTGCCATTGTCAGAGTGCTAGTTCAAGAAGACTCTACTAATCAAGAGAATGGTATATATTGTGTGAGCCAAAACCTATCTAATCCACCTCTCTTCTACCCTCATGAGGAGAAGTTATCTTTAGTTAGAGTCTGTTTGGTTCACAATTTTTGTCACTACATTCTTCTGATTTAAACCCAAGCTGTCACGAATTCGAATCCCATGATGTATCTCTTGAATCGCTTCCTTATCTAAAGTCATGTTTCAAAACATATCATCATCCTACAAGAGTATGGCCTTGATTTTGTTACCCCCAAGAGCACCAAGGCTTTGGATTTGGTACATATTATCACAAATTTACCATCTGCATCCATGTCATCCCCCATCATTGGTCACTTTCAAAAAAAACACTTGTTCACCATATATTCCAACAATCCTTGCTACATGGATATACTTATGTATCGACACACCCAAAAGTTTGGTCCTCACCTCAATAGCGATGGTTGTTGTCGTATTCATCATCACACTCCTCGATAGCCCCTTATTAGTGATGTTATTTATCAATGAGGTGTTGACACCAACCTGTGACGATGTCTCACTCACAATATAGTTGAATAGGTCTTAAAAAACTATCATAGCAGAGTCTATGGTGGTCATCTTTCAGGGATGGAAACCACTCAAATGGCTATATGCGTTAATTATTTATGGCCAAATCTTTTTTTCCAATTGCATTGTAGTAGTCAAACACTATCATAATTCTACCTCTTTTCTCCAAGGAAATAATTACTCTTACGCCTTTGCATCTAGTCATCATCATTGGTCCCTTCTGCAAGTGGCCCGTCAATTACATGAAGTGATCCCATGTAGGTTGGTGTACATTAGTACATAATTGTGGTTTTCGACTATTTCATGAAATGGGTCGAATCCATGACAACGTTCAATTGTACGGGGTCCGTTATGGTGTGTTTATTTTTTAACCATGCCAACACGGCGATTTGGTGTCCCTCCCCAATTGGTGTTTAATCATGGATCTCACTTTGAAGATACCGTTGGGAAGGAACTTGCACGCCTTTTGAAAATTGGGCAGCAATTCTCCTCTGCTTATTACCCTAAGGGAAATGGCCAAGTTGAGGCTATCAATAAAATCCTTAAGGCCATGCTCCAACAGATGGTGGATAAGCACAAGTCCAACTAGCACCATGTGCTCTTTCCATCCATATGGGCATATCGCACAACATCCAAAACTACAACAGGGCTTACCCCATTATATCTCATGCATGGAGTGGAATAATTTCTCCCTCTTGAATATCAAATCCCTTCCCTGTACATTGACATCAAATTTTCACTAGAGACCACTGCTATGGAATAAGACTAGGTCACCCTGGAACAAGTGGATGGGTATTGTCATGTTTCCCCCCAAATGATCAAGGTTGACAAGGATTGGTCGAAATCCCATTACGACACCCACGTGCACCCCCACACATTCTAGGAAGGTGATCTTGTCCTTTCCTATGACCAATCCTGTGATCATATCGACAAAGGAAAGTTTGAATCCATCTGGTAGGGACCTTATGTCATCAAACAATTCCTTAGCAAGGGGGCATACCTCCTTACTAGTCCATATGGTCAACTCTTGAATAACCCCCGCAATGGTTGTATCTCAAGATATTCTATGCATTATTTGACCAAACCCATTGTTCATTGTATCATAGATTTTTCGTTTTCTTTTTCCCTTTTGTGAAAAAGAGCCTCATGATTTGTTTCATTGATCTTATTAGATGGATCACTATCACTCCATCTATATCAGTTACACCAAGAACGCAAGTAGACACTGCCTGAATCTCACCTCAGCATGTGTATTAGTGCAACCACCAATAACCAAGTGGAATACGATGCCATGATTGGTCGCATGGTCGATGCCCTGTGCATGAGCAGTTGTCACCTTCATGTTTATCTAGATTCCCAACTTCTTATCACTAGTTGAATAATTGTTATAGGGTACTCGATCCTTGCCTCTTTGGAAAATTTATATGCACTAAACCATTTATTAGATAGTTTGAATCCATTACATTCATTCATGTCCCTAGTATTTTTATTAGTGTAGCATACCAAATGGATAATGATATTCTTGACTATCACATCAATCATCAATAACAAGGAAGTAAACCATTCGCATGCATTCATATCATTATGTATCCATCTATACATAAACCATCATAGAAATAACATCACATCATAATAAGAGGTTAATAAAAAAAAAGTATGCAACCATGTGCATTTGTATATATAATCACATGTCCAAAATATACTAGTGTTTACATCAAGGATCCCTAACATCTCCATAAAAATAATACATTGTTTAAAAAATTCCCATGCTCATAGCATGGGGGGCGACTCTACATACTTTAAAATAGTCATATGAATACTCTATGGAGTCCTTAGTCTCCTTGTCATCACTCTCGAACCTTATGTGGGGTAGGTCTCCCTTATTCAAGTCACAGATGTCGTGAGTGACCACAACAATCTAGCACATAGTTGGGTGGCACTTAAGAGGATCCTAGTAGCATATTGTGATTAAATTCTAATCCAAGTTCTGTCAGCCTTCATCTATCACTGCCTCCAGAAGTTTATCATTGTCACAACATAATCCATCCAGAACTACCTCATCACTCTTCCTTCATTGTTGTTCCTAAGGGATAGGGTCAACTCCCTCAACCCTACCATGTCATCTCTACTAGTCAACTAGCGACATTGGCCCCACATCCACACAATTATGACAAGTCATCAGTACCATGATCATATAACAAATCTAGCTACAATTTATGTTAGTGTTGTAAACACATATATACTCATAATACTTATCCAATTGTATCATCAATCCCCTAAGCTTGTTCGAGAAATCATGGTAAATATGGATCCCCTCTGAAGTCCCTTCCCATGTAAGGATAATCCTCAATCACCAGAGGAAGTTGTCTCCACTTCCTAAAGAATCCCTATCTAAAAATTATACCAAATGCATTGTTTCCCTCCTAGATCATCAACTCCCCAAACCTGCACATATTTGGCTCCATCATACGATTCTATCGCACCACAAATTGGGGTCTTGTTGTGGTAAATTTCTCAAAAAAAAGTGCAAATGAATGAAGCAAAGTTGAAATCTCCACCATTTCGGCTACATTTTTTCAGCTGCCACAAAACCGATGTCAGAAACATATAGTCCCACCCAAAGTAGGTCCCTGCTAGTACTTGCTCTACCAAGAACATCTATCCTTTTAATATATTATGGGTCCCACTAGAATACAGTACCCTCACCACCCCTATCATGATCGTTCATGTCTCCTGGATCTCAATATCTTCCAAGAGTATGGAGGACCCATGAAGCTCTATGCTTGCCACATAGTGATGAGCCAATATACCCTTGATATCCACATCTCATGGATGCATGGGAAAGGTTTCATCGATCACCCCTAATTGTGGGAGGCTAGCCATTAATTAGACATCATGTAGAGTGATCTCCTCTTCCTTACCTTGGATGATGAATTCCCCCCCTCCTGTTCCCAATACTCAACAATCTTGTTGAGTAGTAGTCGTGCAGTTCTCATCAATGGGTTCTCAAGAAATTAGAGCAACACATGTCTATCCAGGTTGTCATGAATAGGTTGATCATTGTGGATATATCTCCTATTTTTTGCCACATATCTCGCCATCACGTTGACCCACATCCTGCATTTACACCATCATCAAGGTTAGTCCATAGTTAAAATTGTCAAAATCTACTTAATTCAACATCTTTCTCAGAGAAAGATGCAACCCACATCGCACCTATTATGAAGAATAATGGTACCTAAATCACTCATGTTCGCTAGACACGTGCAACCTCAAGTCTCTTCTTTATCCCAAAAATCCACTATCTAAGTCGCACCTGGTTGGCAGAACTGTACGACCTAGGTCGCTCCTATCCTCTAGACAGGTGTGACCTTAGGTTACATATATTCCTCGAATAGGTGTAGCCCAGTCGCTCCTATCAAAGGGAAACACATGACCTATATCACATGAATCCCTTCAAAAAGAGCGACTTGGCCATAAAACCCTTAAGGGGTTTGTCAAGGTCCTTGGAAATACCAAAAGCAAAAAATAACTGGATAAAAATGAGGAGGATGAGACCACTAACTTGTGACTTAAAAAATCCAATTTTTTTGGTCGAATCAGAAGAAATCAGTGCCTAAATATTTGGGTTCTCCACATTCCTATAATAGTAAACAGTGAAAATGACACCTGGAGTGGTGGGTCCCACCCCTATTTAATTTCATTTGGGTCCCAGTCTTCCTATGAGCATTACGGCCTCATATGACATTCATTTGATGTGTCGTTCACACTGTTGGAATTGTGAATATGTACTCTTCTTGATTATGAGATCCATTTTCCATGATCGAGAGAATTTTCATGACATTTTATCGCATTCCCCAATTAGCATGCCCTCATGTAAATTCAACATTTCCATATTTTATATAATACTCGGTTTGATTTCTAGACACATTTTTACACTTAGGTATCGTTTCCATGGGTATAGGTCGTGATTTTGACGAGATCCTCTTATTTAATTTTGCATCCATTCCCTACATGTATACTTTATCAAATTGGCATATAGGTGATTCCCCTCTGTAGAAAAACGTGTACATCAGCCCTGTCATCCATTTTGCACTTGTAGGGACCCCTTTGTTTGGGTAAGTGGCCCAACCCAACCACACTTGCATTCACCCTTACTCAATAGTATAACCTCCCTCACATAAGTGCCATATTAGTACCCCTTTCCACTCGGCACCCATGCCATTATTCTCCTCAGAGGATTGGGTTCCATCTATTCTGTGATTTTTCACTCGACCACATATTACTTGGACATCATCACTCATTAGCTTGCCCCATGGACTCCCAGACTTATGGTCGTTATGGAATTTTGATTTTCGGTTGTTTTTGCTTTCTTCCTAATGAAAAAGAGCAAAGATTAACATGAATATTGGCATGGCCCAATTTAGGTAATGAATTTGGGACTAAAAAAGTTAACATGGATTCTTATCCTAGCCATTGTTGTTCCTACAAAAATCCCTCAAGGTCCCTCATTCAAACACAATTCTCTATCATTTCACTCAAGCAATCATTCTGTTGAGATTCCCTTCAATATTGGAGCTATCCTTTTCTTTCTTTTTTCTAACCTATTGGAGATCCCTATTGTCATGTGTGGCTAGAGGATTGTGAGATTTCTGAGACCCTCCCTCAAACAACTGCAAGGGTCCCTTCCACTGCACTTTTTGAGGTGATTCTCCCCTTATAATCCCTCGTTTAAATATAAAAGAAACGTATTGTTTGATTCTATATATAATGTTGTTGCATGTGTATTTTTTATTGAATAATGCATCCATGCTATTAGTTTAGATATACCTCCTTTTGCCTATATTATTGTTTAGTTTTTATTGTTTTTCCATTCGTTTTGAATCTCTATTGAGGTTGCACAACCCCTTGGCATGTTCCTTTTGGCATGGGTGTGTGCCAAATCACACACAATAATGGTGGTACATGACTATGTCATGCAAAGAAAAGAAGCACATATCATGTACCATATTCATCAGCAATAATAGAAAGCCTCATGTACACCATGCTTAGCACTAGATTGGATATTTTCCAAGCATCTAGAATTGTTAGTCGGTTCATGGCAATCCTTGGTAAAGAGCATTGGAATTCTATGAAGAGGGTATTAAGGTAGTTAAGGGGCACTTTAGATGTTTCTATTTGCTCCATATTGACATATTTAAAAATTAAAGGTTTTGCAGATTTCTATTTTGGTGGAGATAGAGATGGATAAAAGTCTAGTACGTGATATCCTTTCACCCTTGCTAGTGGAGTTGTAAGCTAGTCATATAAGTTGTATATAGTGGTGGCATTATAAAACACTAAAGAAGAATATGTGGAAGAAACTAAGGCCAATAAAGACGCAATATGGCTAGAGCAATTGATGGATGAATTCAATATTATGCAGGGTAATATCATTTTTCATTGTGGTAGTCAAAGTGATATTCACTTAGTGAAGAACCCACATCATTTCAAGATCATACAAATAAAATTGATGTTAAGTACCATTTTTATTAGGAGAATGGTGGAAGAAGGTAGGGTCATGTTTCAGAAAGTTGATATGAAAAAAAATATTGTGTATATTCTTACAAATCCAATCATAACATAAAAAGTTTGAATGGTGCAAAAAATATTTGGGATTGCTAAAAATGTGATTTTAGGTAGCTTTAGGCAATGGAACGATAGCCAAAAACATAGGTAAGTAACTTCAAATGAGAGAATATTAGGAGGTAAAGTCAATCTCTATATCTTTGAAATTTTCTTGTATACTGATAGACAACTATCATATTGTGATATTTGTATGTGCTAGGCATGCGAGAGGGTCATAGGGGTACGGGGATAGATCCCCCGAGGAAAAAATTTCTTGACCCTTCTAGAGTATTCAGTTCCTTTGGAACCCTCATATGTATTGTGTCAAAGGGGAGTGACCCATAAAATTCTATCACAATAGATTAAACTGTTGTGAATTTTTTGTTGAGAAATTATAAAAGATTGAAGCTACCGTTTCCTTGTGGTTTTACCTATGCATAACTGGGTTTTCATGTAAATATCATGATTTATTTTTATTATTATATGATTTTGTTTTTTATGTTTTTTCTAACAGAGTGGGGCATGCACAAGAGTACAGTATTATTCCTGGGCATTAGGAATCCCATGTATGAGAGGAGGAAAGAATGGGGGGTATGGCTAGAGTAGAAGGGAGGGCACAAGTATAGTAAAGGAAGGGTAAAGGTCATTTCTAGGGGTGGTGGTCGAGGGGGATAGTGAAAGGGAGAATTAGTAGTGGGGAAAGTCACAGCAATGCATGTGGGGGAAGGAAGGGAGAGTTAGTAGTGAGGAAGGCCATGGGGATGCATGTAGGATATGGAGGGAGAGGCATGGGAACCAAGGAGGAGTTGTCATGGGTAATTGTGGGAAGATGGGATGCAAACCGAGGGAAGAGACATGGGGAGTGAAGGATGGGAAAGGGGGAGAGTGTAGGAGTATTAACAACATGTAGGGAGTGAAGGAGAGCAATGGATGAATGAAGGAGGTTTGGGAAAATTATATGATCCCATGTATTAAGGACTAGATAAAGCATGCAGGCAATTTCTGACACATTGGTTTCAATAAGTGCCTAGGTTTAAACAAGTTCCAAATAAAGGAGGAGAGGGAGGTGGGTTAAACCCCCCTTCCCTCCATTCATCCACACAAAAAATCAATGAATCCTACATCAAAAAAAATAAAAGGGCCAAGGAGGCCAAGTCCTGGTGCCTAGGAGGGGTTTGAATCCCCTACACTTTGCAATCTTCTCACATTGGAAAATATTATTGGAACTACATTAGTATACTTAAACCATGGACTATAAAAAAACATTGAACCATAAACAAAAACCACCATAACCATTCTAACTAGTACAATGACCATCTATTCAAATTCATTCCATAACTAAAATTCAATGATTTAAACATGCCAAAGGACTCAAGCCAACACTAAATCCTTATGACTGTAATTTTAACTAGTGGTTTATGGGAAAAATGGTACTTTCCCAATGATGGTGGATAGATTAGGTTCCTTGCTTGATTGTATGGTATACTCCTTAATGAGCCTCATTTTTGGTAGGTTGATTGACCCATTAACACATCATCTAGGAGTTTAGAAAAGGGACAACATGATTTAGGATGTACAACATATGAATAAATTTTGTGATAATTAATCCTTAAATATTTTGTCATACATGATTAATGTATTTAGTCATAGTCGGTTAAAGTGTGATCCCTTTGTTTTTTTCTACTTCTAGTGGTTTTAGTAAGTGGTTTAACCAGCTTACACTTGAAGTTATGAGATTTTTCAGGTGGAAAGAAGAGGCTTGACAACAGGTATTGTTGAATAATTAAATATTTAATAAGAAAAATTGCCTCAAGATATAGGTTATACCTCAAGCTTAGGCAAGCCCGAGTTTAGTCCTATATGGTGCACTCACCCAAAATTCAAGATTTCAATTTCAGATAATTACTAAAAGATAGGGGGGAAAGGCTCCAAACTTATCTGGATATTTTTGTTATAAATCATACTAGAGGGGAAAACTCAATGGTGGATAGTTGTTATAACTTTGATACATTTGAACTTTCAGAATATGCGCAACATTGTTTAAGTTTTGATACATTTTATGATATGTATACTATGTTTTTATATAGTTAAGGAATGTTGATATTATTTGAGTAGTTACAGTGTTTCATAGGTTGATGTGCTCATGTTTGGGAGGGCCCCCTCAATACAATATAGGGACCCTTGCATACTATTACATGTTTGATATAGTAGATTCAATTCAATCATGGTTTCTCTTCAATATCGTGTATGCTCTGTTTTTTTGTAGTTTTATGTCATAATTTCCTAGTACGTTGTTTAGGATTAACATCATTTCATGTATGGTTGTTTAATTCTAATATTATATTTCCATCATGTCTTCAACCTATATCAGAAGTATTTTGATTTATGATTATACTTGGGCATGTTTTATTAAATATTGAAACCAAAAAGTATTCCTTGATATGATTTCTAAAAACCCCTACACAATGATCGACCAATCTTGATCCTCCTACTCTTTAGATTGAGGATAGGATTGGGCCCCAATAGCCTATGTGAGAGTAAGATTGATTATAGAAGGACTAGATCTAAATTATTATGGTTTGATTAGTTATATTTTATTAAATAGCAGTTAGATTCTTATATGTTGCATATATTTTGCATAGTACCTCTAAATTTTTTTGCTCTTTTAGTTGACAATTTAAAAGTTGAGATTCAAGGGTTCCAACAGTTATTATTGATAATATTTGGCCCCGCCACTCTTTTTGTAGTCATTATTGGGGAGGTGATAAATGAAAAATATTAAAAAGAAGGGGGTAATTTTATATATATTTGTTAGTATGCATGACTCGATTGGGAGATGAGTTCAGAAGATTTTTACCAGAGAACCTTATTGTGACTGAGGGGATATTTAGTGAAAATTATTTTCAAAATTTTGAGTTTATTGAAACATAATTTATAGAAGACCCCCTTGGAAACCCTCCAGAAGATTTGGAAAATCCAACTACCAATAGATAAGTTAATCAAGCAAAATCTCTAGTTAGTAGTTCCATGGAAAAAGAAGAAGAGTTGTTTGAAGTCTTTGAGTTTTCTATCACAATATCCAATTAACAGACTAGGATTAAGAATATAAACCCTTATGCTCTCCCAAATTTTCATGGATCAACTTCAGAATACCCATATACTTTTTAATTTGAGCTTAAAGTAGTTTGCATGACTTATGATTATAACTCATATGCTCAAATAATTAAACTTTTCCCTTCTACCAAACAAATATTTAGCTTTGAGATGGTTCATCAATTTGGATGGGAATAGTATTGCTTAATGGGTCCAAATGAAATAAAATTTCATATAAAAGTATAAGTATTATTGCAAAGATAAGGATACCAAAGACAAAATCTTCAGGATGAGGCAAGGAGAGAAAGAATCCTTAGAAAACAATGAACAAATATTTCAACTAAGTTATAAGAGATCCCATAATTGCATGCTCGATGAACTATTGATGGGTGAGAGAACAGTTAATGGAATATTAAATGTCTTATATAATGCAAATATAATCCAAATAGAGTATGATGAGATAAAGGGAATCTTTAAAAACTACTCTAGGTATGCTAATAAGAGGGGAAGGAATAGTAGGGATGTTGTTTTTCCATCATCTAAAAACACAACCTCAACACTTAAAAAACTTGAGATAGGAAGTTTATTCGATGATATGAAGACTTATATCTTTCACTCTATTTCCATGCAAAGCGATTCAAATTAAGAGGAGAAGCGAAGAATGAGAGCAGGCCTTGACCATTTTTTTCCCAAAATACCAAAAGAAGCACGAGAAGAACCAATGTTTCGTAGACATAGTAGGTGTTTGTGGAATATGTGTCTATAGAACCATAAAACTAATATTTTCCTATTGCTACGTTCTTCCAAATAACAATTCAAGTATCGGGATCAAGGGATAATATAGAACAATTCTGCTTTGTTAACCAAAGAAGGCATGGCTTCCCAAGGACTTTTCAATACTATATATAGCCCTACTTTAATGTGTATGGGGATCCATCATTTGATTGGGTTCCTTTGTTCCAAGATCAATGGCCAAATACAATGTCATTTCCATGGAAAAATCCTTAGTATCAATAAAATTGACATAATTTCAGTTTCCTATGTTTCCTTAGAACCAACAATATCAACCTACTACACAATTTCAAAATCAATTTTCATTATCATTCAATTTGAGACCTAAATATCAACATCAATATGCCTTGTTGCTACCACCAAATCCAACTCAACAAAAACCAAAACAATCATGGATGTCTGCCATCCTGCACCAAATCCGAATAAAACTAGGATAATTCAACATGTCTACAACAACAAGACATTCAATTTGTAGACCTATTCCCTATATATAGTAAGCCTCAATGAAATCAATTTGTGTTCTGGGAAAACAATACCGAACCCTCCTATCATATCTAAAGAAGCACAAGCCTAAATGTGGATCTCAATATAATCATGTTACTCTAACAATAGAAAAGGATAATATCAACCAGAACCCAAAACATAATTTCCCTCAAATTCCCCTATTTCCTAAAAGGATAGAATCCAAAAGGGTTGACAACTCAAAGAATGATCTTCTAGAGGAACTGAATAATTTATGTGTAGATATCACAATCCTTCAATCCATTAAGGAAGTACCCATCCATAACAAATTCAACAAAAAGACATGTATCAAGACGCTTGGGATAAGTAAAAGAGATCCTCTTACCATAAATGTCATAGGAAAACTTGCAGATTTAATGTTAGGGAAATCCATCAACCATAAATAATTACATCCATGTAGTTCATTAGTGGATGTCCATATAATCAAACCCTCATACAAAACACTCCAATTGACTTAGGGGAAACAATAAATGTGATGACCAAGGACACAATGACAATATTAAATGTGCACTCATTGTTGAGACATACAACAACCATCTTACAATTAGCAAATAGTTAAACCATTTTGTAGAGAGAGCCCTAGAAGACATCATCATGTTAATATATTCATGTGAATAACCTGCAGAGTTCATAGTCTTATAGGTTAAATCCAATCTTAGTTAATATCATCTTATTCTAGCTAGGCCTTGGCTCGCATTTGTTAATTCTTACATTGGCTACATGATAAGATATATGACCATCACAAATGGTCTTTCCCAAAATAAATCAACCCTATATCCACCTAATAGTCCATTCATTGACACAAAAGATCCTTTATGGATAGAAGAAGTTGATAACTTTGATCAACTTATTCACCCAATTCTCAACATAGATAGAGCTCTTACACTTAGACATCTTGATGAAGATACAATCTGTCACATACCCCAATTTTGTAAAATAATGTTAATTGTTTTAATTTGATTTCCTAAGACATTATGTTAAATTTAATGCTAAGTAGGAACTGATAACTCAGCAGAGTCAAAAGAAGTGGAATGTAATTCTGAATAATTTATTATTAATAAATAAAAAATGGAGACAACAGCTTGGGAGAGCTGTTAATAAGAGTGTACTGGTCAAACTGGTGGAAGGAACTAGGTGGAGAGCAAAAGACAAGTGGCAGCATCCTCAAACACTTCCTATGTTGCAGGTGGCAACTTCGCTACATTTGGGGTCATCATCCCCCAAGAAAGTGGGATCAGTGCAGGTGGCTCAATAAATGACAACTAACCCAAAAAGACCTAGGCAATCTTTTAAAAGTACCCAATGAATAGAGCTGAGGCTGCTCAGATATTTTCCAGGAGAAGAATCATTCAGGAGGAATTCTCTTCAAGGAATTCATTGGGGAAAAGGGAAAACTATAAGGAAGGTGTTTTTGAGAGATAATCTGCAGTAACTTGGTCTGATATAGCTTGCTAGCTGAGAGAACTTACTGATAAGTTCAAGGTTTGTATTAAGTCTGAAGACTGGTACTTGATTATTGCTGCACCTATTTCCAACCAGGGAGACCAGAGAAAGCTCGGGGGTCCTGAGGAGTCACTGTTTGAGCGCTCTCCAGGAGTTTGTAGGGAGGAACGGCTCCCATTGCTGTTGTCGTCCAAGCTCAAGAACAGGTTCTGCCATCTAGTAATATTTGTTTTACTATCTATGTATGATTGAATGTTATGTTTTTAGCTTATGATGTAAAGATTTAGATGGTTTAGTAATGAAGTTGTCCTTAGTTTGTCAGTAAAAGAATATTTTTGATGAAAAATAAAACCCCGCCTGTGTTTTTCCTCATCTGGAGTGACCAGACCATACTCCAGCACAGGGGTGAAATTATAAATAAAGATGGTATGATGAAAATGCAGAATAGAATGTTAATGGAGTTATAGAGTATTTTTCTTTGTGTTGTTATCAGAAGAAATATCTTTTGTTTTAGGAGTAGTAATAACTTGTATTGGAACTGTCAGTCTATTAGAAACAGAGAAAGAAACTATATTATTTACTGACAGTAGCAGGAATGAGTAGATAAAATAGTTTTTGATACAATAGTTACTTTCAGTAATCAAATTGCTTTATAACTTTACAGTTTACTTCTTTCCAGTCTTAACTACTGCATGTGTAATAATCAAATTGAAAGAAAGAATAGCTAGAATCTTGATTCACTTCTACAGGTAATTTAGCTAGTAGCATATTTCACTTATAAGAAAGTAATATATGTTATTCATTCATTCCTGTTCAATCTAGTTAAGCATAAACAAAAATATACAACTGCTAACCTATACTTCTTAAGATATTAACAGTGTAGTAAATAGATTAGTTCTTTTATGTGTAATTTATAATTATTAGCTTGTAACATAAACAAGACAATATAGAATACAGAGAGTGTTTAGTACAGAAAGTGTAAGAACACGGTAATAAAATATTAGTTTATTATGTGATTATAACTAAACAAAGAATAAAGTTAATAAATATATAATGATAAGAACAACATTAATATATATAGATAAAGTAATGTTTTATATCATAATATCAACAATAACCAGAATATAACTCTGTACTCAAAGGCTGTATATGACAGATACATAAATACTGTATTAAAACATAAAGTCATTATAAGCTGTAGGGTAACAATTATATGACAACATTTACAACTTTTTCAAATAAAGTAAACTAAGTATAAATAATAATAGGAGCAATAGTACTTACAGGTAAGATAACATTCTTACAGTATATCCTTTCTATTATATATGTTGTATGGACTAAGTATGCAAGTTATATACTAAGTATAGAAACAGTATTATCATAATATTCTATCTAATTTTAGTAACACGAAATAAAATATAACTTCTGTAGTTAAAAGGAAGTAACTGTTAGTTACTTAAGAACTCCACAAAGAAACATGAATTGTTTTATTTTAATCTTTTTTTAGTAAGATTATATAATAACATTGACAGTTTTCATAAAACAAACTGAATATAAAATTAATGTACAGGAAACCCTAGTAATAATTTATAAGAAGTATTATGGGTAAAAAAATCAAGTACATGAATGTGCGGGAATTAATAAACAGAGTGATAGTACGCTCAACCTATCAAGCTTAACTAGATATTATACAACCTAACTAATAACCTCATAATTCATAGAGGTATAATATAAATCAAAGATAACTACAAAGATGCTGTAAATATCTTCTTACTTTCGAGCTTCAAATAATATAATTATAACACAAGTAAACAAACAAATTTCAGTACTGTATTATAAATCAAAAGATATTTAAAGAAGACTGTATTAACAATGTATATTATGGAGTTAGGGTGAAAACCCTGTAATATCAAAATTACAACAGAAGTAAGAAATCGAGAAATTTAAACCCCTTTCCAACTTTAGCTCACGGTCTCATGATTTACACAGCAAAGATAAATAAAAAGTCGGAAGACTTTCTAAAGCCCTCGGCTTCTTCAAGTATTTGAGAGTATGGCATAACTACCCTCTGTCTCATTTTACTTCTTACACAGTTTTAAAACAAAAACTAACATATACAGTCACGGCTAGAGCCGGAGCACCCTCGCACAACGCAGGGGCCTCTTCAACTACCAAAAGTATCAAACAAAATAATAGGATAAACTGAAGCCGCAAGGGTTGCAGGCCTCAATGCATCAACCCTCAAAAGTCCCAAAGGGACCACACAAGAAGAAAGTGTCAGGGTTAAAACCAGGCTTACCCAAAAACCTGCAACTGTTGACCCAACTTGTGCCAAACGCCGCGCAGAAAGGAGGGCCGAGACCTATAACCAATGAAGAAAACAGTATTGTTAAAACTTGTATGCTGGATAAATATTCATATATTTAAAAAAGACAGCAGAGTGGAGGAAGGACTTACAGTCTTCCTACCAAATCTTTCTTTATTCAAGAGCGACCACCTTCGACAGTAAAACAACCACCAACGCAAGAAGAAAACCCTTCTGCGGGGCGGGAGAAGGAGATTAGCAATACAGCAAACATCCAATCGCAATCCAGAAGGACAAGACCACGACTCTCACTAAGGAAGGAGTTGTTTTCAGTCAAAGGGTTCAGGTTCGAGCTAGTAAGATAGTGAAACCCTGAAGGAAGAACAACTAATAGATTTCCAACAGTAATACTTGGAACGACACTTCTTAAACGTGCTTTTGGACGAGCCCACAAGAAGATAACGAGCTGGAGGATACCATCGCAGAGGAGCGGCACGACAAGGGTGCACCAGCACCATCACAGAGCAGCAAGAGGCCGAAAACTACAGGAGGGATAATGAGAATAGGGTTTGAAGGAGAGACCTTTTTATCCATGCAGCACATGGTCATAACGATGCCACGTTACCACGTTAATAATTTTCATGCTGTGGGTAGATTTGTATAGTCCCGGTGATCGTGCTACCAAGAGAAGGATTTCTAATCTTTTGGTATATCCAAGTTCCACTTTAGTTCTTATTGCAATATCAATCCACCATGCACGTAGTAGGGAAACCTAATAATCATTACCAAAACTTTGTTAACAATCATCGAGGGCGTGGGGAATCATACGACCCTTATACTTATAAAGTATGGTTTCATAAATCATAAATCAAGTCTATCCTTTTTACATTATGGCTTGGCCTTTTGCATACCCCTCTTTCTATACTTTACAACGTTTCCATCAAACATTTATAATCACAATAAGAACAAGAGTCTTGTAAAGTATACTATAAAAAGAGGGAAGTATCGTTGGATCTCTTAGTGAGAACTTACTCACAAGCATTTAATCATTTATCAATTTGTTACATAAAGTTTGTAACATTGTTTTATAAGTATACTATTGGTTAATATAAAAGAGATTTATAGAATTAAAATTATAGCAATTATTCTATTGTTAATATTAACTTTAAAGGCCTTGTTTGTGTTTTTCGTTAAAATAATAAAATTGGGTAAATAATTACAAAAGAAAATAATAACGTTTGTTTGGAAAATGTATTGCTTAAATAAATGTTTTTAACCAGTAAATTGTAACATGACAAAGGTTAAGCCACAAATCTCTTTGACATGAAATCCCTCAACATAGATGTTAGGCCATAAAGCTATTATGTTATGCAATATTTTAAAGATAGTAGTCCATTAAGGACAGACCCCTTTTTATATATGAAGGGATAGGATAAAACCTATTTACAGTAAGTATCTATCTTACTAAAAATAAGCTTTAGTTATGCTTTGGATCAGTTGATGTGTAGATAAAACTCTGTGCATCAACATGAGTATATCTTTCTCAAAGAGTAGTTTGAAGTAAGTGGTAAACCCCTTAAACTTCAAAGGTTGAATTTGGAAAACAGTAATACGTAAACCCCTTATTAATATACATTACGATGTATATGTATTTGTGCACTTTTGAAAGTAAGCTATTGATTCTATAATTCTGCCATTCTTACTCTGCTTGTAAAGAATTTAATTAAGGCATTTTGACACTTGACGACTATGATAGAATCGGATAGTTCAGTAATCATTAAGAAATATAAATTTACATCTACTAGAATGAAGAACAGTATAATGAATTTTGCCTCAATAAGCTTTGGACATTATTTAGCATTTATGTTCTTTACTGAGTTATTTTCTTTGTGTAACGAACTTATATCTGATTGTTTAGAATTAATGTCAAGCAGCACCCGAACCTCTTACCTGTAGTCTGTAAGAACAGGAAAACTTTATGCATTAGCTCGAAAGCTAAGTAAGCCCAGAATCTCATGACAGCCCCACCTTGTGGTCGTAAAAAGAAAACAAGTCAGTAAACTGAAAAGAACTGCTCTATCAAATATACATGATCAAATAAATAACTCAGATAACAAATTCAGTAACATACAACTAATTAAATAATTAGTTTACTGCATTTATGAAAATTATATGCTTTTAAAAATTTTAAATTTTTCGGAAAATTTGGGGTTTTGACATGTGATATCATAGCATAAGGTTCAAACACTAGGCCTTGATGCAACCCAACTAGCTTCCATAGAAAAATAAAGTAAAATAATATACTAATATATAATCTGTTTTATGTAAAGAACAGAAAATTTCTTTTCTGAAATTTAACAGACAGGTATGGAGAAGTTAGGAGAGTATGCTCAGGAGGAGTCTCCAGATACAGAAACAAGACAATTGCCCAGAGAACCTATGTTAGAAGAGGTGACTGCCCACTCCTCAGAGCTGTTGCAGACTGTAAAGGATTTGAAGACTGAAATGGAATCAGTCAAGAAGGAGAATGAGAGGATTTTGAAGGCTCGGGAAGAGTTGAACCAAATTTTAATGGAAAAGTTCCAAACTGAAGGAAGGAGCAGAATATCAGAATCTGAGGATGTTAGTCATCAAAGAAGATCTAAAAAGATGAAGTTGGCAAAAACTGAAAGCAGTTCATCATCTGAAGGGTTCGGTGAACGACAAAGCTACCATACTACTAGTGACAGTAGTGAGGCTAAGTTGTATGATAGAAAGAAGAAGTACAGACCATATGAGGAAATCTCAGGGGAGTTTAAAAAGATAAAGCCCCCAACTTTTAATGGAGAGACCGAAAAAGGGGAAGAAGCAGAGTCCTGGTTATCCGGGATGAGGAAGTATTTTCATATATACAATTATTCTAATCAGCTAAAGGCAAGGATGGCAATATTTAATCTCTCCGGAAAAGCAGATATATGGTGGCAAGATATGAAGAGAGTCAAGGGTATCAGGGAAAAAGTTAACTGGAGTAATTTTAAAAGGTACTTCAAGAAGAAATTTTTGTCCGAACAATATTACGAAGAAAGAGCTAAAGAATTTTATGAATTGAAGTTAGGTTCAATGACTATGAAAGATTTGAACAGTAAATTCTTAAGCTTGCTAAGGTATGTACCTTACATAGTAGACGAGAAACCTAAAGTGCAGCGATTTCTCAGCTGTCTACCATATCACATTAAGGACAGAATTGAGTATGATTACCCGAAGACTCTGGAGGAGGCCATGACGAAGGCTAATTTCTGTTTTGAGCAGAATAAGAAGAAAGAAGGCTTAGCCAACTAGAAGGCTAAGAAAAACAACAATCAGCCTAAGTTTAAGAAGAAGGAATTTGTACCCCAGAGGAATTTCAAGAATAATAAGAATAATAATTATTCTAACAATAATAATTTCCAGGGAAATAGAAATGGTGCTTCCAATAATTCGAATAATTTTAAGGGCAAGGAAGCTGCAAATAACCATGGGAATTTTACCAAGAGTTTTGAACGTAAGGAGCCTGTTAAGTGCTGGGAATGTAATGGCCCGCACTATGCCTCATTCTGCCCAAACCGAAAAAATTCAGTCATCAATATCCATACTGTGCAAGAGGAAATTACCGTTGGAGAACTATCGAGGACTATGCCCAAAATAAATGCAGCTTTGGAGAACCGCCAAGCTGACTATCAAACTTCCATGGTGGAAGTGGAAGGTATGATTAATCAAACCCCATTTTAATCGATCCAGGAGCTAGTCTTAGTTATATTGCACCACAGATAGTGGAAAAATGTAAGTTGTCTGTCGATAAGTTTGATAATTCCTGGTTAGTTCAATTAGCCACAGGGGCAAAAAGAAAAGTAACCTGTTTTGTGAAAGAATGTGCTTTATTATGGATGAATTAAAACTACAATTAAGCTTAATGTTTTGCCACTTGGCTCATATGATTTACTAATTGGCATGGATTGGTTAGAACAACATAAGGTAGTTTTAAATTGTTACGATAAAACTTTCACGTGCTTAAACAGTAATGAACAACCAGTAAAGGTTAAGGGTATTCCTAGAAAAACTATAATCAGACAGATTTTTGCTTTACAACTTAAAAGAGCTTTTAGAAAAGGATGTAAAGCGTATGCTGTAACTATTACAGATGAGGCAAATAAATCTGAACCAGATAAGTTAAAAATAGAAGATATTCATTTTTTAAAAGAATATACTGACGTATTCCCAGAGGAAATTCCAGGATTACCTCCAAGGAGGGAATTGGATTTCACTATTGAGCTGGTACCACGTGCAGTACCTAGCTCGAAAGCTCCGTATCGAATGAATATTTTAGAACTTAATGAGCTAAAATCACAGTTAAAAGATTTAATAGATAGGAAGTACATTCGACCAAGTGTGTCTCCTTGGGGATCACCAGTCACCTTTGTTAAAAAGAAAGACGGAACCATGTGATTATTCATAGACTACCGTAAGCTAAACAAGATGACTATTAAAAACAGATATCCGTTGCCCCGCATAGATGATCTGTTTAATCAACTACGTGGAGCTACGGTGTTCTCAAAGATAGATTTGAGGTCAGGATATCATCAGGTAAGAATTAAAGACGAAGATATCTTTAAGACAGCCTTCAGAACAAGGTATGGACACTACGAGTTTGTCGTAATGCCATTTGGGCTTACCAATGACCCAGCTGTCTTTATGTGCTTAATGAATAATATAATGCATAAATACTTAGATAAATTTGTTGTCGTGTTTATCAATGACATCTTAATTTATTCTAAAACGGAAGAAGAACATAAAGAACACCTAAAGATAGTTTTACAAGAGTTGCGAGAACAACAACTCTTCGCGAAGTTTAGCAAGTGTGACTTCTTTAAGGATGAAATCCAGTACTTAGGTCACGTAGTGGCTAAGGAAGGGATTTCAGTTGATCCTGAAAAGATTCGGGAAATCGAAGATTGGCCGGTTCCAAAAGATGTAACGGATGTTAGGTCGTTCATGGGAATTACCGGTTATTACCGGAGATTCATTGAAGGCTTTTCAAAAATAGCAAATCCGATCACTTCCTTGCAAAAGAAAGGCAAGAAGTTTGATTGGAACTCAAAATGTGAAGAAATTTTTAAGAAATTAAAAACCTTATTGACAAGTGCACCTATTCTAAGAATAGCAGATCCTAATAAGGATTTCGTGGTATGCACAGATGCCTGTAATGATGGCTTAGGTGGTGTTCTAACTCAAGACGGGCATGTCATTGCCTATGAGTCCAGGAAGTTAAAAATTCACGAAAAGAATTACGCAACTTATGACTTAGAACTTGTGGATGTTATACATGCCTTAAAAATGTGGTGACATCATTCAATAGGTAGAAAATTTATTCTAATGACTGATAATAAAGGACTAAAATATCTTTTAGATCAGCCTAACTTAAATGCTAGACAAGCAAGGTGGGTAGCCTTCTTGAGTGAATACGATTTTGAAATCCAGCACAGAAAGGGTAAGGAAAATAAGGTGGCTGATGCATTGAGCAGAAACGCAAAGCTAAACTTTACAGCAGCAATCAACACTTATGCTTTTGATTTAAATAAACAGCTTAAAGAAAGGGTAAAACATGATGAAATTTATCAGAAATTATAAATTACAGCTAAAGAAGAACCTACGGAAAGCTTAATAAAAGGTTATAGTCTAAATGAAGATGGATTTTTATTATTTAAAGATAAACTGTATGTGCCTAATGTGCCTAAGGTTAAGTTTTTAATTATGGATGAAGTCCATAAAACACCTTACTCAGGACATCCAGGTTACCAAAAGACTGTAACCATGCTAAGAAAAGAATATTTTTGGCCTAATATGAAATCTGAGGTAGCTGAATATATTGCTAGATGTTTGGATTGTCAACAAGTGAAAACCGAACACTAACATCTAGCTGGTTTGCTACAACCTTTACCTGTTCCTAGCTGGAAATGGGAAGTGATTAGCTTAGATTTTATTACTGGACTACCCAGAAATTAGAATCAAAATGACTCTATTATGGTGGTGGTTGACAAGTTGAGCAAAGCAGCACATTTCATTCCTGTCAAAACTACTTACAAGGCTACCAATATAGTTGATATATTCTTAAAACAGATTTTTCGGTTACATGGAATACCGAAAGTTATAATTTTAGACAGGGATCCTAAATTCACAGGAAATTTTTGGAAGTCCTTGTTTAAGGGATTGAATACAAAATTGAATTTCAACACCTCCTTCCATCCTCAAACAGATGGACAAACTGAAAGAGTGAATCAGGTGCTGGAGGATTTATTAAGGATGTATGTTAAATATCAGCCAGGTAAGTAGGGAAGACTACTTACATTTAGTAGATTTTGCATATAATAATAACTATCAGTCATCAGCTAAGTTTAGTCCGTTTGAAATTTTGTATGGACGTAAATGCAACACTCCTATCTCTTGGAATAATCCAGTAGATAGATTGGTGTTGGGACCAGAATTATTGAAGGAAATGGAGGAAATTGTGAAACAAGTGCAGGAAAATTTGAAGGTGGCACAAGATCGGCAAAAGAGCCAAGCAGATTTGAAAAGAACTCCCAAGGAGTTCCAGGTAGGTGAGCACATATTTATAAAGGTAAGGCCAAAGAAAAGCTCTCTAAGACTGGGGAGTTGTGCAAAGCTAGCACCACGTTATTGTGGTCCGTTTGAAATTTTATCTAGAATTGGTCAAGTTGCATATCAGCTAGCGTTACCACCTAACTTGAAAGTGCATAATGTTTTTCATATCTCTGTTTTGAAAAAGTATGTTCACGATGCTACTCATGTGGTTGATTGGAATGTTGTACAGGTGGAACCAGAAGGAGAAATTCTGGTGGAACCAGACTGTATCCTTGGGAGGAGGGAAATTACTCTACGGAACCGCACCATTGGACAGGTGAAGGTGCAATGGAAGCACCTTAGTCCTGAAGAGGCTACATGGGAACTGGAAAGTAAGATGCGGGAGGCATACCCAAATCTATTCCAAGAGACTGCAGAGGATGAAGAATAAGTAACATCAAGGACGATGTTACATTTTAAGGGGGTGTGTATGTCACATACCCCAATTTTGTAAAATAATGTTAATTATTTTAATTTGATTTCCTAAGACATTATGTTAAATTTAATGCTAAGTAGGAACCGATGACTCAGCAGAGTCAAAAGAAGTGGAATGTAATTCTGAATATTTTATTATTAATAAATAAAAAATGGAGACAACAGCTTGGGAGAGTTGTTAATAAGAGTGTACTGGTCAAACTGGTGGAAAGAACTAGGTGGAGAGCAAAAGACAAGTGGCAGCATCCTCAAACACTTCCTATGTTGCAAGTGGCAACTTCCCTACATTTGGGGTCATGATCCCCCAAGAAAGTGGGATCAGAGCAGGTGGCTCAATAAATGACAACTAACCCAAAAATACCTAGGCAATCTTTTAAAAGTACCCAATGAATAGAGCTGAGGCTGCTCAAATATTTTCCAGGAGAAGAATCATTCAGGAGGAATGCTCTTCAAGGATTTCATTGGGGAAAAGGGAAAACTATAAGGAAGGTGTTTTTGAGAGATAATCTGCAGTAACTTGGTCTAATATAGCTTGCTAGCTTAGAGAACTTACTAATAAGTGCAGGGTTTGTATTAAGTCTGAAGACTGGTACTTGATTATTGCTGCACCTAGTTCCAACCAGGGAGACCAGATCAAGCTCGGGGGTCCTGAGGAGTCGTTATCTGAGCGCTCTCCAGGAGTTGGTAGGGAGGAACGGCCTCCCATTGCTGTTGTCGTCCAAGCTCAAGAACAGGTTATGCCATCTAGTAATCTTTGTTTTACTATCTGTGTATGATTGAATGTTATGTTTTTAGCTTATGATGTAAAGATTTAGATGGTTTAGTAATGAAGTTGTCCTTAGTTTATCAGTAAAAGAATATTTTTGATGAAAAATAAAACCCCGCCTGTGTTTTTCCTCATCTAGAGTGACCAAACCGTACTCCAGCATAGGGGTGAAATTATAAATAAAGATGGTATGATGAAAATGCAGAATAGAATGTTAATGGAGTTATAGAGTATTTTTCTTTGTGTTGTTATCAGAAGAAATATCTTTTGTTTTAGGAGTAGTAATAACCTGTATTGGAACTGTCAGTCTATTAGAAACAGAGAAAGAAACTATATTATTTACTAACAGTAGCAGGAATGAGTAGGTAAAATAGTTTTTGATACAATAGTTACTTTCAGTAATCAAATTGCTTTATAACTTTACAGTTTACTTCTTTCCAGTCTTAACTACTGCATGTGTAATAATCAAATTGAAAGAAAGAATAGCTAGAATCTCGATTCACTTCTACAGGTAATTTAGCTAGTAGCAGATTTCACTTATAAGAAAGTAATATATGTTATTCATTCATTCCTGTTCGATCTAGTTAAGCATAAACAAAAATATACAACTACTAACCTATACTTCTTAAGATATTAACAGTGTAGTAAATAGATTAGTTCTTTTATGTGTAATTTATAATTATTAGCTTGTAACATAAACAAGACAATATAGAATACAGAGAGTGTTTAGTACAGAAAGTGTAAGAACACAGTAATAAAATATTAGTTTATTCTGTGATTATAACTAAACAAAGAATAAAGTTAATAAATATATAATGATAAGAACAGCATTAATATATATAGATAAAGTAATGTTTTATATCATAATATCAACAGTAACCAGAATATAACTCTGTACTCAAAGGCTGTATATGACAGATACATAAATACTGTATTAAAACATAAAGTCATTATAAGCTATAGGGTAACAATTATATGACAACATTTACAACTTTTTCAAATAAAGTAAACTAAGTATAAATAATAATAGGAGCAATAGTACTTACAAGTAAGATAATATTCTTAGAGTATATCCTTTCTATTATATATGTTGTATGGACTAAGTATGCAAGTTATATACTAAGTATAGAAACAGTATTATTATAATATTCTATCTAATTTTAGTAACACGAAATAAAATATAACTTCTGTAGTTAAAAGGAAGTAACTGTTAGTTACTTAAGCACTCCACAAAGAAACATGAATTGTTTTATTTTAATCTTTTTTTAGTAAGATTATATAATAACATTGACAGTTTTTATAAAACAAACTAAATATAAAAGTAATGTACAAGAAACCCTAGTAATAATTTATAAGAAATATTATGGGTAAAAAAATCAAGTACATGAATGTGCGGGAATTAATAAACAGAGTGACAGTACGCTCAACCTATCAAGCTTAACCAGATATTATACAACCTAACTAATAACCTCATAATTCACAAAGGTATATTATAAATCAAAGATAACTACAAAGATGTTGTAAATATCTTCTTACTGTCGAGCTTCAAATAATATAATTATAACACAAGTAAACAAACAAATTTCAGTACTGTATTATAAATCAAAAGATATTTAAAGAAGACTATATTAACAATGTATATTATGGAGTTAGGGTGAAAACCCTATAATATCAAAATTACAACAGAAGTAAGAAATCGAGGAATTTAAACCCCTTTCCAACTTTAGCTCACGGCCTCATGATTTACACAGCAAAGATAAACAAAAAGTCAGAATACTTTCTGAATCCCTCGGCTTCTTCAAGTATTTGAGAGTATGGCATAACTGCCCTCTTTCTCATTTTACTTCTTACACAATTTTAAAACAAAAACTAACATATACAGTCACGACCGGAGCTGGAGCACCCTCGCACAACGCAGGGTCCTCTTCAACTACCAAAAGTATCAAACAAAATAACACGATAAACTGAAGCCGCAAGGGTTGCAAGCCTCAACACACCAACCCTCAAAATTCCCAAAAGGGACCACACAAGAAGAAAGTGACATGGTTAAAACCAGGCTTACCCGAAAACCTGCAACTGTTGACCCAACTTGTGCCAAACGTTGCGCAGAAAGGAGGGCCGAGACCTGTAACCAACGAAGAAAACAGTATTGTTAAAACTTGTATGCTGGATAAATATTCATATATTTAAAAAAGACAACAGAGTGGAGGAAGGACTTACAGTCTTCCTACCAAATCTTTCTTTATTCAAGCGCGACCACCTTCGACAATAAAACAACCACCAACGCCAGAAGAAAACCCTTCTGCAGGGCGGGAGAAGGAGATTAGCAATACAGCAAACATCCAATCGCAATCCAGAAGGACAAGACCACGGCTCTCACTGAGGAAGGAGTTGTTTTTTGTCAAAGGGTTCGGGTTCGAGCTAGTAAGACAGCGAAACCCTGAAGGAAGAACAACTAACAGATGTCCAATAGTAATACTTGGAACGGCACTTCTTAAACGTGCTTTTGGACAAGCCCAGAAGAAGATAACGAGCTGGAGGATACCATTGCAGAGGAGCAGCGCGACAAGGGTGCACCAGCACTATCGCAGAGCGGCAGGAGGCCGAAAACTACAGGAGGGATAATGAGAATAGGGTTTGAAGGAGAGACCTTTTTATCCATGCAGCACACAGTCACAACGATGCCATGTTACCACGTTAATAATTTTCATGCTGTGGGTAGATTTGTATAGTCCCGGTGATCGTGCTACCAAGAGAAGGATTTCTAATCTTTTGGTATATCCAAGTTCCACTTTAGTTCTTATTGCAATATCAATCCACCATGCACGTAGTAGGGAAACCTAATAATCATTACCAAAACTTTGTTAACATTCATCAAGGGCGTGGGGAATCATACGACCCTTATACTTATAAAGTATGGTTTCATAAATCATAAATCAAGTCTATCCTTTTTACATTATGGCTTGGCCCTTTCCATACCCCTCTTTATATACTTTACAACGTTTCCATCAAACATTTATAATCACAATAAGAACAAGATTCTTGTAAAGTATACTATAAAAAGAGGGAAGTATCGTTGGATCTCTTAGTGAGAACTTACTCACAAGCATTTAATCATTTATCAATTTTTTACATAAAGTTTGTAACATTGTTTTATAAGTATACTATTGGTTAATATAAAAGAGATTTATAGAATTAAAATTATAGCAATTATTCTATTGTTAATATTAACTTTAAAGGCCTTGTTTGTGTTTTTCATTAAAATAATAAAGTTGGGTAAATAATTACAAAAGAAAATAATAACGTTTGTTTGGCAAATGTATTGCTTAAATAAATGTTTTTAACCAGTAAATTGTAACATGACAAAGGTTAAGCCACAAATCTCTTTGATATGAAATCCCTCAACATAGAAGTTAGGCCTTATAGCTATTATGTTATGCAATCTTTTAAAGATAGTAGTCCATTAAGGACAGACCCTTTTTTATATATGAAGGGATAGGATAAAACCTATTTACAGTAAGTACTATCTTACTAAAAATAAGCTTTAGTTATGCTTTAGATCAGTTGATATGTAGATAAAACTCTGTGCATCAACATGAGTATATCTTTCTCAAAGAGCAGTTTGAAGTAAGTGGTAAACCCCTTAAACTTCAAAGGTTGAATTTGGAAAACAGTAATACGTAAACCCCTTATTAATATACATTACGATGTATATGTATTTGTGCACTTTTGAAAGTAAGCTATTGATTCTATAATTCTGCCATTCTTACTCTGCTTGTAAAGAATTTAGTTAAGGCATTTTGACACTTGACGACTATGATAGATATCGGATAGTTCAGTAATCATTAAGAAATATAAATTTACATCTACTAGAATGAAGAACAGTATAATGAATTTACCTCAATAAGCTTTGGACATTATTTAGCATTTATGTTATTTACTGAGTTATTTTCTTTATGCGACAAACTTATATCTGATTGTTTAGAATTAATGTCAAGCAGCACCCAAACCTCTTACATGTAGTCTGTAAGAACAAGAAAACTTTCTGCATTAGCTCGAAAGCTAAGTAAGCCCAGAATCTCATGACAGCCCCACCTTGTGGTCGTAAAAAGAAAACAAGTCAGTAAACTAAAAAGAACTGCTCTATCAAATATACATGATCAAATAAATAACTCAGATAACAAATTTAGTAACATATAACTAATTAAATAATTAGTTTACTGCATTTATGAAAATTATATGCTTTTAAAAATTTTAAATTTTTCGGAAAATTTGGGGTTTTGACGCAATCATATCTAACTTCTTGAAAAATATTTGGCCAGACCACTCCTTCTTCTTGCTACCCACTAACCCAAAGCCTTAGAGTTGCCTGCTTCCCTCAATCTAGGAACTAGAAAATGGAGGAATGGATAAAGTAAGAAGGGGGTTTTATTTTTTCCATACTCCTATTTTTTCCATTTTTCTATGGGGAAATATGTGTCATCGCCTCCTTTTTTAATTATTATTATTATTTTTTCTCAACTTACATGCAAGTCAAATTTTGATTTTGACTTGGATTTTGAAAAGAGAGGGCCAATGAGGGGGTTAGATGAATGAAGTCAAAATCAGGTTTGGAGCATATCACTAGAAATGTTTTGATGAGTCATCATGATTATACCATTGGTGAATTGATCCCATGCAATTTATTCCCTGTAGATTTGCTTTTAACATTGATTAGACAATGCAGCCTACATGTCCCTCAAATTTGTGAAAGTTTCCATGTCGTCATATGAAACCCATTTGAGGAAAATGAAGTTTTGTCTCGAATTTCTCGATGAGTACTTCAACGACATGTCATAGCTACCAAATTACAATGAGGTTTCCATGTGTCACTTTGGATTAACTAAAACTTTATTATGCAAGCTTCATAGACCATGCCCTTGTAACCCATATATACTCATGTGATGGAAATAATTGGTTCATACGTCAATGTCAAAATGGGAGATCATATACAACATGGAAGTCCTAATTTTCTAATTTATATGTCTACCATAATGATTTTGAATCCTTTATCCTCTAACACCAAATTGTTTCCTAAAAAGGAGTCGTAAAATGTGAAGGCTCGTTCTCAACAACCGAGGGTAAAAACCTTGCATATGATATACTATCGGGAAGGTATCAAACTGATATGCATTACCTTTAGGTTTGATTTCTTCCTTGGAATTATATTAATAATAGAATTTGATGGGGAAGTCATGTCAATGAAATTTGGCCATCTGAGAAGTGTGCAACTTGCACCCTTTCTAGACTAGGCATATGAGATCAGAATTGGGAAAATAATGGCTTGTTGGAAAGCTTATCCAATGCTCTAAATGGTAAAATCATTGAATTTTCTAAAAATGAGAATTTTTTTATAGAAAATAACCTATTCATATAGGACCCGCACAATGGCGAATGAAAGAGACCAATGATGAAAAGTTTGTAAACCATGTCGACTTCTTACAATATCTAAATTGATCAAACTTAAAATGTGAAATGTTAATATAGGAGGGACTTGAAACTTTGAAATAACCCTGGGAAAGCTTCCCCTAAGGAAAAATATCGAGGTCCCTAATCAATCTAAACAAGGTTGATTTGAGATTGATTGAGTGTCGACAAGACATTGTTTGGTATTGAGGCCTGAATGGATGTTAAGTAAGAATCTCATTGGTGATAGAAATATAGAAAATACCATAAGTTTGATATCCATTAATCCCTACTACTCTCACTTATAATACCAAGGCCCTAACCAAACTGAAATTGAGACCCTGATATTGACTTGGACCGAACCCAAGTGACTTGAAAATGATCATTGATACTCTTTAATGCCCGATAAGTCACTATGTGGTTGGAACAATCATTGCATGTGAGATTTTGAAACCTTTTCTTAGGGAAATATTCATAACAACTATGACTCCTAAACCTTTCTTTGATTAGAAACAATGCTTAGGAGGGTTTCTTGGAGTAATCTTCCTTCATGATATGGGGAGGTATCTTTGTGGAAATTCATGTTGATTCCAATGCATTTTTTTGTCAACATCTACCTACGTTGAATGAGTTGTCCTTTTAGTTTATGTTTTCCATATGCTTTGAAGTGAGTAAGAAAACTATAATATTTCCCAGTGTAGTATATTTTCATGACTAATTATTTGGTAAATGAAAAGTAATTACAAAAGGGTTTTTAGTTTATATTGCCTCTTACTTTACATTTATGATTAACTACTAGTTTTTATACCCCTGAATAAGATAAACATAATTAAATGGACATTGTTGCCTCACTATTTGGTTTGTTTTATTCCAATTTGTTTTCTAAACACAATTAGGGTGCAATGAAAAAAAACAGACTCTACAAGTCATAGACATGTAGAGTAGGTACATGCAATGAAACAAAACATAGGCCCACAAAATATACCATCAAACCTAAAATTATTAATTAGGATTACAAGCACCTGATTAACAAGGGTGGTTGTTGAGAAAGAAGTCCTTTCTAAGGAGTGAGAAGAAAATTGGCAATTAGTAATGGAGAGGTTTTGATATCATTGCGATATAGCAGAATGAATTCTTGGTGGAAATAGTATCAATTAAGCATGTGGAGAAGAGGTATAATTGAAAACACCACTATCACATGAATGAAAATAGTTTTATGGATAGATATTGAATGGAATAAGATTATACAACAAAATTCACAAAGACCATTGTTATATAAGAACAAAATCTCAGGATTAGAATACATTGGAATAATAGTGGAAGGTACTTGCATTAGAGGCACTCTTTGTTGGAGATTTAAACAATTATTACAACGGAGGAGCATTGTGCAATATTACAACTTATGGGATTATATCTAATCCCATTGATGTACAAGGAAAGGCGTTCAGTTTGATGTCGATTAAAACAAGAAAGGGATTTCTTCCTAGTCCCATCTAACTCTATAAAGTATTATATTTAGATTTGTTGTATACCAATATATGATTTCTTTAGGTAGGTCATAATTTTAGGACATTTGTATGTATTTCTTCTTCTATGGGGTTTTTTGAATGATTATTGCGGTAGAGTTATGTTGACTAGCATAAGTCACCTCTATTAGTTTACTAGAGATAGTGCAATGCCATCCTACTCTATTACCTGCTACTACAACACTAGCTTGTTGTTTCAGAGTGGGTGGATGACAATCTGACTATGATCAGGAAAGTACTTGAAGGGGATGGAATATTTTGAAGCTTCTTTTTAGTAGTTGAGATTGTGAGACAAGGAAAACTTGACATCCTTGATTTTGATCTTATTTATGGTTTTTACTTTACCATGGTATTTTTAGTTATATAAATATACAACTTACATTGTTGTTACTAACCTTTTGAACAAGACGATTATTATTTAACAATCTCCTTTTATAAGAAAAAAAGAAAGATTGGATTTCACATTCATCAAATAATTTTCTCAAATGTCGTTAAAAGTCATTCTTTCAGCGAGGAAACCATAACATGCCTTCTGCAATCCCTTTATCCCAATCAATGTAAAATCCATGCACGCATATATATAAAAACTTGATGATAAATACAAGACATACAATGTATACAAGTGTCCAATAACCATAACACACTATTTCCACAACAACACATATTTCCGTAGGATGCAACACAATAAACTAAGTGAAATTGTGAATGGCAATTTTGCAAACCCAACTTCGTATGCCACAAATCCAAGGCAGACAATATTTTTTCAAAATATCATTTGCATGGTCCAAGGTGAAAGTGCCTTGTACATGAAATTATCTTAGGATATAGAAGACATCAGAGGAGTTTTGTCAACCATAAGCGTTGACAAAGTGTGATGAGCAAGTCATCTTTGTGAATGCATTTTTTTCGACATGTGTTGTTGTTTGAACTATGGAATGTAGCATCAATGAGTATTTGAACATTGATTATTCTTCCCATTTCGAGCAAACATTGCAAATTCGTACAAATGGGTTTGCATGAATGTTTGTTATGATGTGACTTTGTTGTGTTTAAATACTATTAACATAATACTACACTCATAACCAATTGAAAACTTTACATTTCCATAATCCAAAAGAACCTCATGCTAATGGGCCATTCAACAATCAACAACCACATAGCTACTACTAGAATGTTTGATTGGTTATTATGTTTGGAATATTTTTTACTGATTAACTAACATGTGAAAAGAAGCAGCAATGAAACATTTAGGGGGATACTACATTCTATTAACCTTATATATACCACACGCCCATGAATTCATCAAGCTTCCTTAAGAGGAGACAACAATAACTCACGCTTTCTAATGTTTGGAATCATAAACTTTACAAACAAGTTTATTTTTTAACAAAAAATATTAAAAATTGAATTGTACGCTTACTTTTACTTTTTGTTTATGCATGTTAGACATTTATCATATGAGAGTGCATATTTAAAGGTATTGTCATGATGTTTCATAAGCTTGGAACAAAATTAATTCTAAGAATAATTTAAGTTATGATGAAGGTGTCTAGATCTAAGAGGATGATGTCAGTTCCAAGACGTAGCAAACATGATTATGCACAACAATAATACAAAACAGTAAATAAAACCATAACATCATGAATGTGATAGACATAATAATTTTATCTTGGAAATCCTTAACTGAGAAAACCAGTATAAGATGTTCATTATGGCCCTTGGCCAAATATGACCAAGATAGGTTGAACATGGCTCTACGGGAATGGTTGTATCCTCAACTATTAGTGAGTTAGTACATGATACAATTGAGTATTCCCAACCTCTTTATAGGCTTCGATCACATGAATACCATGAGAAAATACATGGATTTCCAAATACCATGAATCCATAACAATAATAATTATTTTTTGTTTACTTGCTCTATGACCAAGTCAATATTAACCCAACATTCCCCCCCTTAAAACTTCACTTGAGAATGACACCTTCCCTCGCCCTCAAGTTTATAAATGGAGAATATCGTACACTCCCCCCCCCCTTCAAATTTAGCACCTAAATCTATGTGAAGACATAGGGTACACATTCCTTCATTGGTCTTACAACAATTTTCTCATTTGTAATGATTACAACTCCATTAATGAAACATTGCTTTACAAAATGTCTACCTAAACATCTACCTACTCATACAATAATAAACTAATCACTCTTGAACTAAGTACTTGAATTAGGTTTCTCAATCAAATACCTAGTTCACATGTATGTACAATCAAATCCAGACTCCATGACCTACTATAGTCAATCTCTATGCACAATTAACTATATACGTCACCATCTACTCCAGTTGTTTTGTCTTCATGACACTCCAATTATTTCCTTAGTTGTCTTTAGCACGTCCTCCTCAATCACATATACATATGCATCTATAATCACAATAGATTCAACAAATTCTAAACCTCCTCAACACATGTGTCCCTCTGAAGCCAAAATGAATTTGTTTCATATTTGAACAGTAGGTCATTTGGTCCCATCAACTACCCTTAATTAATCCACATTACCATCATCCCTTATTAAATCTATGTTCCATCGACCAGTGATCGATCTATTGACTACCTAGTGACTCGACTCCAGCCAATGCATCTGCTTGGTTGATCACCCTCATCAATTTGACAAAACTTCTTTTGAATTTGACTAACAAATCCAATAGACCATGACCCTGATCAACCTTCAACTCCATCGACTTACCGAGTCGACCATCCATGAATCGTGTTGACTTCAATAGCTTCAACCACAAATTTCTCCCTTCATATTTGAACCTTCTAAAACATCACACGCGACCTTTAACCAAATCATGCATACCACGGTTTAATTTTTCTAATCACCTCCTTCACGCCACATTTAAATGGCCAAAAATGAAACACGAACATAAAAATGGACAAAAACAATATTTTCTCCATCAACTATATCGAATTGACCATCCATGACTCCTGTCAACTTTGATCTCCCCTTAAGATTAAAAATTTTCTCCATCAATTGTATCAAAATGACCATACATAACTATCTTCAACTTCAATCACTTCAACTATATATCTCTCCCATCATGTTTGAACCTTGTAAAACATCATGTGCAACCTAAAACCAGATCATGCATACCATTGTTTAATTTTTTTGATCTCCTTCTTCATGCCACATTTTGATGACCTAAAACGCAACACAAACCAAAAATATATTTCTCCAATGAATGTACTGAGTTAACCATTCGCGACTCTTGTCGACTTTGCCCACTTTAACGACATATCCCTCTAGTGGGGCCAAATATTTTCAATAATAACTATTGGAATCCTTGACTTTCAACTTTTAAATGGCCAACCCGAGGAACGTACAAACTTCAAATATATTGTGCAAAGTATATGCAACATATAAGGATATAACTTCTATTCAACAAAAGGCAACTAGCCAAACCATAATGTTTTAGATTTGGTCCTTCAATATTCAATCCTAATCTCCCATAGGATATTGGGGCTCAATCCTATCCTCAATCTAAAGAGAAGGAGGATCAATATTGTCTAATCATTGAATAGGGGTTTTCGGTAATAATATCAAGAATTACATTTCTGTCTAAATATTTCATGAAACATGCCCAAGTATAATATTAAATCAGCAAACTTCTGATATAGGAAAAATCCAATGAAAACATGTTGGAAACACATTACTGAAATTAAATGGCCATACACAAGATGCTTCTAATCATAAACAAAGTACTATAGAAAATTTAACAAAAAACTACAAAAAAAAACTTGTAAATAAGTAATGAAATCATAATTAAATTGAATCTAATCTATCAAACATGTAACTGAATGAAAAGTTCCACATATTGTCTTGAGGGGGGTCTCCTTAAGTTAGGTACAGGAACCTACAAATAACTCTAACTACTCAAATAATTTTTCTTCTTTATTGATAAAAGAAGGATTACATATCATAAACTATATCAAAACTAAAAAAATGTTGAAAATAGTATGAACTTCAAATGTATCAAAATTATAACAACCATCCAAGGTCAGGTTATTCCCTCTGATCCTATTTATAACAAAATATCAAAAACTAAACTTCGAAGCATTTTCCCCTTATCTTTCGGTAATCACTAAAATATGATCCTGACTTTGGGTGAGTGCACCATATGGGATTGAACTCGGGCTCGGTTGAGCTAGAGGGATATCCTAATATTAAACCTAGTTAGCTTAGATAATGACCCGTTTTAATGACTCTTTTTTTGGCCTATGATCCTTTGTTTCCATCCTCTTCCTTATACCTATGCAATATCATAACTTCAAAAGAAATATGGTTAATCTAATTACTAAAACACTGGAAGTTAGAGCAAAGACAAGGAAAACGCCTTAGCCAACTAGCACTATATTCATTAATCATGCATGACAAAGATTTAAGATTTAATTATCACAATGTATATCCATATGTTGCACATACTAAGCCTTGTGTTCCCTTGATAAGCTTCTAAATGATGTGAATATGCCTAATCAACCTACCAAAAATGAGGCTCATCACTGCCATCAACTAGAGGGTTGATCATCCTTGTGAAACAAAAATGCTTGTCATTCTCTTGGTGTTGAAGACCCTCGTTGGTATGCATATACTTCTCTTCCATCATATCTGATGTATCTAGTCGCATCTCCCTATCTATAGTAACCTGTATTTTGTTATACCCATTTCCAAATTTGTTTCTCTGTATGCATCCATAATCTGACATGCACTGAGAGGAAGCAATAGAGGAGGGGTAAGTTTTAGCCTATTCCATCCTAATTTTTTCTTCTATAGAGTTTCTTTGTATAATTGATCTATGAATAGGGTTTTTTGTAAGCCAACGGGGGAGTTTGGATTTGTTTCTTTCAACTCAAGTGATGGTCTCTTCCACCTATCTTGGGATGCATCAACAACCCCTTCCTTATATTCCCCAATCACTTCTTCAAAGTGGGCTATATCCCTAACTGCTTCTCTTATAATATTATAATTAGTTCCATATCTCACATAGGGTTTTGTGAGTTTTAATGACCTCCTCAGGGTTGGAAGCCTCAGTTACTTATCCATAATCCATTTCCATGTTCCTCTACTAGATATATTAACATCTCTTATTACCTCTCAAGCTCATGGTGTATCTAGGAACATAATTCCCTTAGCTCCACATCTCCTACATATGGATTTGGGGACCATTTGTGGGGAAATGGAAACACACAATTATGCATAGAAAATTTACTCAACAGGTCTTCTGTTTTTCTATGCTTTGTTGGAAGACATCCACGAAGTCTTTTGGTGTGTCTATTTCACATGGAAATTGGTTCTTTAGTCCATCAAATTGAAATATGCACCATTTCTCTTTTAAAAATGCTATGTAGAACCTATAAGGAGTTTTGTATCTCATAATATCGATGAATATTTTAATCATTATGCCCATGGTACCTTCTAATTCATCAATCCTCTAAGCTCTTAGAAATAATTATCTTTTGTGATTTTGTGGTTCTTCCTTTAGTTCCTTGTTCTCTTCTTCAAGGCACTTTTTATTATCTATGTGTTACATCTTCAATATTTGGATATTTTGTTGCAATATGACTATCTCTTGATAACATGATGCATTTTCATCAAACTTCTTAGCATTTGTTTGAGACATTGATTTACGCGCTAGTATTTTTTGCTTAGCCTTGTCAAATTATGTCATTATAATTTGTAATTGCACTTCGTTATCTTATATTGACTCTACCTCTAGTCTCTTGGTGAGGTCTTGGTACTGGTTCATAAATTCCTCTTTTCTTGCATGATCTAATCCATTGTCTATAAGATCTATGTCATATTCTATGTTAATTGATCCATGCTCTATAGGATATGCATCATCTTCATCTGTGTATATGCTCTGTTCTTTGAAAGAAAGGGACTATGTCCTTAGTATTATTGATAATCTTATAAATTTATAAACCATCCCAGAGGAGGTTTGCTTCTTCCCTTTTAATTTGATGGGAGTATCTTCTATTAGTTCATCGTCATCCACCAACTTGATAGTTTTGTATCCCTGGCTTTAGCAAAGGGCCCAACTTGAGTCGCCTTCTTTTTCTTATCTATAGTGGAAAGAGTTTAAACCTTAAGGGATTTTCCTTTTCCTTGAACATCCCTTCCCAGTCACATTAACAAATTGCTCCCAAGACAGTTTGGGAAATCAACCTTCTAGGTTTTCTCATATGGTCAATTAAATAAGGAAACGATGTGCCAATGCATCCTTCCTCCCTTGTTGTACCTTCCCGGTATCTCCCAGTTGGCATAGGACTCCTGGCGGAAGACTCATGCATCCAGATCTCTAGTTCATACTTACTCAAGAAATCATTCCCTTCCTTCAATGTCGTCTCGTGTCCACGTACTTATCTCCCCCAAAGACTGTAATAGGAAGTGGGGAATACCAATATTTTACTATGGAGCCTCATGATAATGATATCTTAATAGATCCAAAAATATAAAATGATAAGTATGGACCATACTCAATGTTTTGGGGCTTGGAAAGATATCTCTTATTAATCCATTTTTATCCTCCTCGTATGTTTCATGGGCTTTGAAAAAATCATCCTATGCTCGATATTCCATTTCTCTGACATCTTTGGCCCAGGGTTTTCCTATGGGAATCCCTATGATATCTAACAATGATTCCGCATTTATGACAATTTGCATCCTTCTTAGCTTTGTGATAACTCTATTATCCTTCGATAACTTGATATTTATAGCAAATTCAATATCATTGTCATCATTAAATCCATTCCATTTGGAAAAATAATTTTTCCAACCCACCTATTGAAAGATTTACAACACTTTTGGGTTTGCATATAACAGGGAATTATCTATGGGTTCACTCTTCTTAAAACCTGGTATCATCTTCGATTCTTTTACATAGGATTCCACTTCAATATTTTTCAAAAAAATATTTCCCACCCTTCCAAATTTAATTAATTTCACAAAGAACTTTCAATTTTTTTAGCAAAACCTGAGCCTAGTATTCTTGGAAGAAAAATATAATAAATAAATGTTAATGGAGATGACCTAAGAGACCAATGACCTTACTTGTATGCCAAGATGAGTTCATCCCCGTGTACCTACAGAAATATGTTCATGCCTTGCTTCTTTCCCATGGTTCTTTTCTCTAGTGATTCCCACCTTTCCCATCTTGGTCATAAACTAATTCCCTTGGTATTCCAAACCTATTAAAAATATGCTCACTCAATAATTTTGCTACACTTGTTTCATCTGCAACTCTAAGAGCCTTAAATTTTGCCCATTTTGTCAAGTAATCAGTACATACCATGATGTGATATTTCTAGTTGGAGGGAGGATGTAGTGGGGTTTATTCTCTCTTTGTAGGTTTCCCCATTCTTTGGCATTCATCACAACTTGAAACATATTACCTAACATCTTTATGTAGTGTTGGAGAACAGTAACAATATGTCTACAAGATTTTATAGGGTGTTCTTTTTGTTGCATAGTGTCCTCCACAAGGTTCATTATTACATGCATGCTCAATGCCATGCGCCTCATATTCCCTTATACATCTCCTCAAAATATGATTAGCTCCTTCCTTAAACAAACACCCCTTGATAGAAGCATAAGCTGCACTATTTTTTATGATCTTACAACACTCTTGATAGCTGAAATGTTGTGGAAACTTCCTAGTGGTTAGGTAGTTTTTTATATCAGCAAACCATGGTGTCTTTGCTGAGATAGCAAATAGGATCTCATATATAAAGGAATCGTCAACAATTTCCTTATTTGCAACATGGGTTAGTTGAGATAGAAAATATGCAACAACAATGTGTCTTCCTACTTTTTCAAGAATATTTAAATCAAACTCCTTCCAAAGCAATATCTATTTGATTATTCTACCATTAACATTGGTTTTGTTCATTAAATATATAATAACTGAGTTATTGATATGTACATACACTAGATATCATGTGATATAGTGGCGGAACTTGTGGATGGATTAAACCACAACTAGGAACTATTTTTATGTCACTATGAAATTAATTTAAGCTCAAGATAGATTTTTGTTGACATAATAGATGGCAAATTGATTTTTATCCTCTTGTTGGACAAGTACTACACCAATTGATTTCTCATAGGTGTCTAAGTGTATTTGGAATGGAATACCCCACTTGGGTCCTTATAATACAGGATTTGGCATTGTTCTTTGTTTTATGCACACAAGTCCTTTCATATCTTCCTTTATCCAAACAAAATCTACAACCTTAGTTAGTAAAGGAAAAATAGGTACAACTATCCTGCTAAAATATTTTATAAATATTCTATATTATCTTGCATGCCCTAGAAAACTTCTAATGTCTTTTTGTTTTTGAGGTGGGTGTAGGTGTTTGATTATTACAATCATATCTCAGTTAACTCTTATGCCTTGAGAGGATACATGATCCCTAAGACTATCCTTCAGTCATGGGTATTTCACATTTTTCATTACACAAACATAAGCGTATCTCTATGCATTTTATTAGTACAACTTCCAAATCATGCAAGTCTTGTTGAAAGGCTTCTCCATAAGGCATGAATTCATCCATGTATATTTCCGAGTCATTTATGAGGTCTGCAAAAAATTCTTAAGACAACTCTCTAAAAAGTTGAAGGACCATTGCATAAACCAAATGGAAGAACTTTATAAGCAAATTTTCCCCAAGGGAAAGTGAATGTTGTTTTATCTTGGTATTCTTGGTGAATGAGGGTTTGATTGTACCCACTAAAACCATCTAGAAAATAAAAGAAATATTTATGTATAAGGTAACTAATACTTGGTCAATGAACAATAATGGAAAGTGTTATTTCTTAGTTACTTTGTTAAGTTATATGTAGTCAACACATATTCTCCATTTACCTTCTTTGTTGGGGACTATTACCAAAGGAGATACCCATTCACTATATAAAAAAATGGGATATATAAAACCTGCATCTAATAGCCTTTGTAGTTCATCCTTCACAATATCTCTTAAAGTTGGATTCATCCTTCTTTGAGGATGCCTAATAGGCATAGAATTTTCCTTGATATAGATATGGTGCTTGTAGATGTTTGGATGTACTCATTTCATGTATATATAATTCCAAGTGAAGGTTGCACTATGGTTAGTGAGAACTTTTAACAATTGTTGTTCTTGGTCATGATACAGATTCTTGTTGATTTTTATTTTTTTCCATGGGAGGATCTCAAAAAATTTAATAGAGGATAGATGTTCTTCAATACAGAACACTATTTTCCAAAGGGATTCTTATTCATCTATGGATTCATAAATTTCATCTTCCTCATCTATGAACATGTCCTCAATCATTTGAGGATTGACATAAATATTTTGCAAGAAGTTAGATAGTATTGTATCTTCATCAATATATCTAAGCGCTAGGGATCTATCTATGCTAACGATTGGGTGAATAATTTGATCAAAGTTATCATCTTCTTATATCCATAAAGGATCTTCTTTGTCAATGAATGGCCTAGAAGGTAGATAGAGAGTTAATTTCTTTTGGGAAAGACCGGTTGTGATGGTCATATCTCCTACTCTATAGATGATATAAGCATCACTTGTTTCCATCCAATCCCTACCTAGAATGAGAGGATATCCACTAAAATTGGATTTAACCTATAAAACTATGAAGTCTATAGGCTATCCCCTTGAATAATTTGAAATAATTATTTCTTCTAGAACACTTTCTGGACACAGAGTTGAACTATTTGCTAACTATAGGATAGTTGTTGTATGTCTCAATAATAGGCACAATTTTAAGATTGGAATTTTTTCGTTAGTTAGCATGTTAATTGATGCCCCTAAGTTGGTTTCCTTAGTTAGCATGTTAATTGATGCCTCTAAGTCGATCAAGGTATTTTGGATGAGGTTATACTTTATATGGAAATTCACTAACTGAATACCTGGATCTAAGTATCTAGGGTTTATGGATTTCCCTAACATAAGTTTGCAGGTTGTCATATGCCATTTATGGTAGGAGGATCTCTTTTTTACCTGACGGGCTTCTTGATACATGTATCTTTGGTGAATTTGTTTTACATTGGTACATCCTTAATTGCTTGAGGGAGTGGAATCTTCACACATAAATTTTTTAGTTCCTTTGGAAGAGTATTCTCTAAATTTCCAATCCTTTTGGATTGTAGCTTCCTTTCAAGAAATGGGGTAGTTTGAGGGAAACGATATGTTGTGTCTTGGTTGATATTATCCTTTTTTACTGTTGGAATAACATAATCACCTAGAGATCTGCATTTATCTTGTGTTTCTTTAGAAATGACACGAGGGTCAGGTAATATCTTTCTTGAATGAAAGTTTAATTCATTGAGGCTTACCGTTTCTAGAGAGTAGTTCTGAAAATTGGTTGTATTATTGTTGTAGATAGGATGAATTTTCCTAGCATAATTGGGAATTGGTGCAGGCTAGGCAAACATTTGAAATTACTTTAACGTTTGCAGAGTTGGATTTGATGGGGGATTCAAGGTAGCTTGTTGCTGGTGAAGACTCTAATTGGATGATGGTGGAAGTTGATTTTGAAATTGCGTAGTAGGTTGATATGGATAAGGTTGGTTCTAAGGAAACTGAGGAAATTGATGTTAGGGTTGGATTAATAGGTATTGAGGATTTTTTCCATGGAAATGACATTGGATTTTTTCATTGAGCTTGGATCAAAGGATCTCAGCCACATGATGGATTCCTATATACATTAAATAAAGGATGGTTATAGGATTGAAAAATCCTTGGGAAGCTAGACCTTCTTTAGTTAACAAATCGGGATGGTTATATATTATACCTTGGTCTAGACTCTTGAATCAATGATTTGAAAGAAGGTAGTAATGGGAAATTTTCAATTGTATGGTTCTCCACACCTATTCCACAAACATATATTTTTTCTAGTGGACATTGGTTCCTCTCATGCTTCTTTCGACATTTTGGGCAGAAAATGGCCAAGTCTTGCTCAACTTCTTCCTTTTTCCTCTTAACTTGCATTGAATCCATTTGCATGGAAAGAGAGTGAATCATATCAATCTTCATATCCTACAGTAAACCTCCTATCTCATATTTTGTAAGAGGTGAGGTTGTGCTTTTAGAAAATGGAAAATCAACACACCTACTATCTTGTTTTTTTACCTCATCATACTATATTTGAAATATATTCTCATTGGATAAGATGTTTAATATTTCCATTAACACTTCTCTTACCCGTCTAACTATTACAAGCTTTAGGGATTATTTTTCAAGCATGTAATTATGGGATCTCTTATAACTTTGTTAAAATATTTGTTCATGGTATTCTAAGTATTCTTTCTCTAAATGCATCATTTGAAATATTTCATCTCTCGTATCCTTAGATTTGCAATAATACCTATATTTTTCTATGAAATTTTGTTTCATTTGGTCCCATGAAGCAATATTATTCCCATTCAAATTCATAAATAATCCAAAAGCTAAAACTTTTAAGGTAGAAGGGATATGAGTTATAATCATAGGTCCTACAAACTACTTCATATTAGATGTACAACTTCACGAGTCATCCTCCATGAGACTTGTTGTGTCAAGTCTGGAACTTATGTTGTATTAAGTTCATATCCTCTTCATGAGACTTGTTGTGTCAATTCTATAACTTATGTTGTATTAAGTTCACTAACTTGTTGTGTTAAGTTAAAGAGCTTGTGTTGTATCAAGCTAGGACCTTGATCAAGTCATGTTCGGAAGAGATGCTTGTACTAGAATATTATGGTTAAGATCATGAGCTTATGTTAAGGTCTGATACTTGTGTTGTATCAAGTCCATAAATTATGTTGTATTAAGTTCACATGACTTATGTTGTATTAATTCTCGAGGATATATTATGTGATGTATGGCTAGTCATGGTCAATAGGTGCTACAAGTCTCCTTTATGGATTAGTTTCCTCTAAAGTGACTTACTTTAGCATGTGACTATATGACCTGGGATAATACATATGATCATAGGTTCGGAACAATTCTTATGAGTATGATATGATATAGAATTAATGAAAACACATGTGGACCATGCAGAGAAAATTAATACAAGCACAAAGAAAGAGAGAATTTTAATTGCTCATGTATGCCTCCAAGTGAACTCGAGTTAATAAGACATTCGTTGAGTCTTATTTGCGATAAAAAAAAGTTCAGTTAATTAAGGAATCAACTCCTTAATTTATGCAAGTGGTTGTTAAATATGACACTGATGGAGAAGCACTAGTTACATTCAGATGTTTAGTTGCTTTCAGTTTTGTTCAATTTTGTTCAGTTACATTCATTTTTGTTCAGTTACATTCAGTTTTGTTCAGTTCCATTCAGGTATGTTCAGTTACATTCAGTTATGTTCAGTTACATTCAGTTTCATTCAGTTACATGTAATTCCATTCAGTTTATTTCAGTTCATTCAGTTAACAACTCAGTTAGAGGAAGTTAAACCCAATGAATTAGTGGGGGTGCATGGTTGAAGATGAGGTTGTGTTCTCAGTGTTAACAAGTTGCTGAAGCCTGAAAATATTCACTACCTTCCTTGTATGACCTAATCTGACTTGTTATTAAAGGTTTATGCACTTGGCAAGATCACCACAATGTTCCATTTGATATCTACTCTCTTGTGCTCTCGGAAAAAGCAATATGATATTGTGTTGTAATCATTCTCTGTTGATTATCGATCATACTCTAAGATTGTTTACTAGGCTTTTTATCCTCTAAATCAGGGGAGGGTTTTCCCAAGGTATATCATGTGTTCTATGATTTGATTTATTTATGTATTTTGGATTATTTATGAGATCTATCAGCACTATAATTGTGGATTAAAGTTTTAAAGTTCAAGAAGCTCCATTTTCCCTCAAACACTAACATGGTATCAGAGAAAGGGCATGAAAGAGCTTAGTTTGTGTAAGCAACTAAATCCTATGCATATCTTGAAGTATTGAGCAAAGAGCTTGGAGCCATGGCATCAATCTTCATCCAACCGAAAGACCAACTTGAAGGTTCTTCCAACTTCAAGACATGGAAGGCGAGGGTGTTAAGAATTATTAAGGAGAATGATCTATATGCCTACGTGACCTCAGTGAGTGAGGAGCCTCTATCCAACGCAGGGAGAATTCAAGAGCAAGTCAATATGCACCATTTTTCATCACTTTTTAGGAAACAAATTTCATGCAGACGTTTTGATCAATCCGTGAGGAATCAGACAAAAATGGTTAAAAACCCACTTCCCAAATGGGTTGACTTAGCTTACTTGTGAGATGATTTCAAAAATTCGCAACTGTTTGAGAGATGCGGTCAGGTATTTGAAGATGAAATTATCAAAATTCATGTTATGGTCATTTTCCCAAAGTGGAAGACTTTATGAAACAACCCCAATATTTGTGCTTGGATATTATTAGTATTCAATGGATCTTGTGTGTAATGAGATCCTAATAGAGTTTAGAACTCATTTGAAGAAGAGGATGATGATCACTAGAAGAATTTTTCTTGAAGAAGAGCATGCACTCCAGGTTGCATGGGATCTAGTTTCTTCATGCAGATATTCTCTACCTCCTACACGCACTCAAATTTTCTAAGAGATCAAGACCAAGGGGCTGCATTAATCTTCGCAAGGAAGCAGAGATCAAGAGGGATCACACAAACCAATAAAACATAAGTGCTTGCATTTTTTATTATATGCTATTAAGATCTATATGTTTTTTGAATGATTTTTTTATGGTCATATAGAGATTCGTATTCTTGAGATTAGGAATTGTGAGCATATATATTGATTGTCTTTCTTTTATTTGCAAATAAACAAAATTCATAAAGATATGAATATAGAGATGCATGATTATTCATGAGATATAAATGTTGGGTTGCATAATTGTTTCATAAGATATGAATATAAAGCATGCATGATCGTTTCATAAGATATGAACATAGAGCTGCATAATTGTTTCATAAGATATAAATATAGAGCATGCATGATTGTTTTATAAAAATGAATATAGAGTTGCATGATTGTTTCATAAAGATATGAATATAGAGCTACATGATTGTTTTATAAAATATGAATATAGAGCTACATAATTGTTCATAAGATATGAATATAGAGTATGCATGATTGTGTCATAAAGATATCAATATAGAGCTGCATGATTGTTTGATAAGATATGAATGTTGGGTTTCATGATTGATTCATGAGATATGAATGTTGGGATGCATGTTTATTTTATTATCATATGCTTTTATAAAATCAGACTTTGTTTCATTACAATCTGTATTCCTGGGATTATAAATGATGTTATGGTATAAACATGATTAAAAGCATATGTTGCAATCTTTCTATTTTATTGGTAAACAGGAAAAATCATGTTAAGAAGAATAAGGGTTTGCATAAATCTTCGTGAGATCTAAATATAAGACTGATATAGAACTGCAAAACATTCCATGAAATATGAATGAGGTTATGTCGAAACATTGATTTAGTGTGTACATAACTATATGAACCACTGTAAATACATTGAGGTATTCATGTGATTAAAATTAGTGAGATATGGTTATACTGAAACATTGGTTAGAATGTTTTGCATGTCAGTATGTGTTTTTTGTCATTTTATTGAAATGACTAGATTATGTAAGGTTGTTAATAACTTGATTGAATTTGGCTTGTAGGGAAAAACTATATGTCCTGACCAACAAGAAAATTTGCATGTATTGAATGAAGAGCGATTCTGATGGTTGATTGTGAAAGAGAACGGGATGTTGTGAAGCAATAAGCTTCTAGTAGCCGATCGAGAGGTTCCTATGTATTAGAAACAAGTCATAATAGAATCCCTAATCCTATTTTGAGAAATGTTAAGAATATTAAAGATAATTAAATTATATTATTTGCATTCATGTGTCAATAAGAGATTTAGACATAAATGAGCATGAAGTCTCTGTGATGGAGGACCCAAATTATGATTCTCACATTCACATGGTGAGAGGTAGTTTCTAGTCTCGATAACTCCTAAAGAACCAGTGTAAATGGTTAATGTACCTCCTGTAAAAAGGGAGACTTACATGATGGGCATAATTTAGAAGGAATCTCAGAATAGTATTTAAGAATCTTGTTATGATTCTTATGATCCTTATGATTAGTGGTGTGTAACAAATATAAAATAAAATATTAATTAGATTAGTTAATTATTATTTGAAAGGGTGTAACCCTTCATTCTACACGCTCAAAGACTATAAAGGAGAGATTCATTTGTAATTGTTATCATCATCTAATATATTATTCATTATTTATCATTCAATATGAAAGTCGGATTCGACTATTAACCGACCAACCGGATACAGTTGCTCCATTTGGTATCAGAGCGGATTCGCTCCTGCACTCTAAGCTCAGACTTGACTCATCAATTACTTATTTTTTCTGCTGCTTACTCTGCCATCTCCATATCCATTCATGCGCCAGCCTCCCCTCCACGCATTCATCCTCAATTCTCCCTTCTTCATCAGTCAACACTCCATTATCCCCTCTCTCCCCATACACCTACGCTCTCCCCTCATGCCATTCCTTTCCACCTACCCTCAACTCCCTTGCGCCTCACTGCTCCACTCAACGCCCTTCTCTGCACTCCCTTACTCGTGCTCTACTTCACTCCTTCCATCCAGCTTCCACCTCACGCCAACTCTCTCCCATTCGCACCTACACGTTGCCAACTGCGTGCCACCATACAGCTGAGCACCGCCACCTATGTTGCCTGTTGCATGCTCACTCTGCCCTATTTTTCCTACTACGTGCTCACTCTGTTGTAATCCCCATCAGCTCTTCCCTGCTCTTCTGTTCACCCCACGTGCAACACTCACGTAGATCACAGCCTCCTCCTCAGCACTCCATACCCAAACTTCCCATCTTTGTGTTCGGCCACGTCCATCATCCCTGCCCTCCACCCTCGCCCTCCACCACCACCCACCTGCATATCCCTGCACCTTCCCTTCTCCGTCTAGCTCGGCCACCTTCCACCCTCGCCACCCTACCAGTCTGCGCGTCATCCAACCTACGACCTGCAAAAGCAAAAAAATAAAATAAATATTACAATATAATATTTATTTTAAACATAATATAATATATTATTTTAAATATATGGTAATTTAATATATTTAAAAAAAACTATATACAAAATATTATATAGTTTATGAAAAATAATATTAATATTAATATTAATTAATTAATATTATTATTCAAATTTCACCTCAAAAGCCAAAATAGCGTTGAAAAACAAACCTCCACATACAAGGTCCAAGACCATGGTGGAACTGAAAGAGAAAATCGAAAAAATGGAGAAGGACATCAAGTCCCTTGTCACTAACCAAAAAGGCTTGAAGGAAGAGATGCAAAATATCAATACAGTACTCAAAGACGAGCTTGTTCTTGTACTAGAAAGAAGGCTGGATGAAAATTTTGACATCCTAAATGAAAAACAAAAAGACCTGGATGACAAAATGAGTACCATGACTCAAAACTTAAACACTTTAACACAGAACATGAGCACCATGACGCAAAACCATAATACATTAATTGAGATGTTACAAAGGCTCATACCCAGTCCGGACCAAGATAGAAGTCCTGACATGTTAGATGCCTCATTTCATGTTGCCAACCAGGAAACACTCGCAAATAATCAAGAAGAAATAAAGATTAATAATGCGACGCTTAAACAAGAGATAGAAATAAAAATACTCCCAGATATGGAGGCGCGATTAAACAACAAAATAAAAGCTATCAGTAAGATAGTAGGGAATAAAAAGGTTAAAAACCGCCAACAACAACAAGGTAGTTCAAATATGTCACTTGCATCGTCCAGTAGTTCCGAGCAACCCTCAAACCATAAAACAAAAGGAAATCAATATCGTCCTTACAAAATGTACCCATCTAAGGAAAAAATAGAGTTGTCGAAATACAATGGGAGTGAAGACTAATGCATTGCTTGGTTAAACAAAGCAGAAGAATACTTTGACATTTACAATACTCAATCTAACGAGGAGAAGGTGAAATATGCATTAATGCATATGGAAGGATATGCCTATAATTGGTACTTATGGTGGAGGAGAGATAATTTTACCTACACTTGGAACTTGTTCAAAAATGATTTTTTAATAGGTTTCAAGGAATCAAAGAAGATGAATTTTTCAGTAAACTTACCACATTACAATAGGTTGGAAGCTTTGAGGAATTCACACATCAGTGGGAATCCTTATCGACACGAGTATTTGGGTTGTCTGACAAGCAAAAACTCGAAACCTATTTAGGAGGTCTTAAACCATTGTTGGAGCAGAGTCCCGCAGCTACAGGAAAAGCTGCCATTTTGGCGGATAGATAGCTTTGGTGAAGACGAAGAGATAAGGTGAAGCTACGACGCCGTAGCTTGTTTCTAGCTGCAGATCAGAGCCGGAAACCGTGACTGTTTGAACAGAGAAGTCAAAGGAGACGACAGTACCTGAGCGGCCGAGAAGAGAGAGCTCAACCACTGCATTGAAGGCAGCGGCGAAGACAGGAGGGCTCAGCTACCCTCATAAAGGAAAAGGAGCAAAGAGGCTGAGGTATTGAAGACGAAGGAAAGAAGAAGGGAAGCGGTGCATAGTACCCATGGTCAGCGCTAGGAAGCATGGAAGACTGCAGAGAGCAGTGGTGTGATGGAAAGCGGCTACTCCAAGTACAGATATGTCAGCTGTCACTATTTAGGGTTTTGGGTTACTGTTGGGACAGGCCCACAGTGTTGTAATGGCGAGACCTCCGGGCCGCCTATAAAGGGATGCATTTTGTAGTGTAAAAGGTTGGCATTTTGTGCATTTTAAGCCATCCAGCTAGTCAGATTATCAGTAGTCTATTAGTTCACTGTATTTTGTATTGTAACAATCCGCAGGGATTGACAGAGAGAGAGAGAGAGTAAGAGTATATTGTAAGAAGGCAGTATAGAGAAGAGATCTAAGAGAGAAGGATCCAGGTTGTGTGCGGAGTTACCCAGAAGATCTTTAGCTGCATATGCGGTGCAGCAAAACTGTGTACCTCTCTCAAGTTATAATATAGAAACACAGTTCTGTGGACGTAGCTTCTACCCTGGAAGTGAACCACGTAAAATCTAAGCGTTGTGTGATTGATTCATGTGATTGTATTTGCTTTTTATATCTTTCATTCATTACATGAACTTTGCTTACAGTAAATGTATGTATGTGTTATTCAGTTCGCAGCATGTTTAAAGGTTGAATGCATGTTTAATTCTTTAAGTATTTTGCATAAGAGTGTATCTAAGTTCACTCAAGACAGTTAAGAGTCGCATTGTAAAAAAGTCTCATGTGTTGATTGTTGTAAGTTGAACACCAGTACACTAGGTACGCTGAGGCGCAGCGGTAGGATATCACAGGGAGGCGATATCGCACCATCAGAGAAGCTATGGTGCGCTGCGATTAAGAACCGAGCAAAGGAGAAAAGTGACGTGTGGCCACGATGCGGCGATGCGATAAGGATTAGAGCCACCACGAGTAAGAGGAAGTTTCCCACCGCGAGTAAGAGGAAGGTGCACACCGCGAGTAAGAGGACATCTCGCAGACTAAGGAGAGCTACGAGGAGCACATAGGATGCGACAGAACCTAACCGAGACACCTGAGTCTTTGGTCAACCCATTAGAATCACTTCGGGTGAGACTTTAGGCCGCTCCGCGGTCTGTCACCGAAAGGGCCAATGAGCTAGGGGTGTTGTTGGTTAATTATAGTAAACCCGGGTCTACCCAGACGACTAACAAATGGTTTCATTGCCGATTTTGAACAAACTGAGTGCTAATGTTCTGTTGGCATCCTACTAGAGACGAACTCAATGAGTGGGTTGTGTCTACAGAGAAAGAGTTTGCTGAACGAGAGAACAAGAGTCCTAGACCGAGTACAGAGGACTGGTTACAAAAACATATCATTACAGACCTGCATGCGATATTTTTTGCGACCTTTGGAAACGAGCTTTACGACTGGCTATCAAAGTTGACTGATACGAGCATATTCAAGAAGAAAAGAAACATTGTCTGGACACCGGAGTTGATTCAGACCGTGCAGAACCTTGATAATCCCATTACGAGAGCAGTAGACTTCTGGCTTGCAAGTGTGCTAGAAGGCTTCGTCACAGAGTTTGCAGTTGACCAGATAAAAAGCTTCAGCGAGGCTGAACGGTACTTCTTCAAAGGATATCGCGGTAAGTACCTAAAATATTTAAACTTGTCCATTAAGATGTTATTACATGAAAAAGGAACAATGGATCTAGTTTCAAATGAATAAGTAAAGATAGTAATGTCACAAGAATTTGAAAGTGATTTTGAAGACATTGGACGTACACGTAGTGGAAAGAAATACAAAGTAGATTTTAGATCTCCCATATTTGAAGACAGTTCAGATAGTACTAGACAACAGAGTCATAACCATACAGACAGAATAGAAGGGGGTATCCCTTACCACCCTTATACACCACAGAAACAGGTCGGGACTCAGAACAATCCCGTAGGAACTCCATCCAGTAGCTCGCAGACAGTACATACTACTGCTACATCACCTCCACCTACACCATCGAGTGGTAGTAACACAGCAAATCAACATCCACAACGCAGAAATAGAATGGGGGATGATATGAAGCTACCTATCTTTAAGGGTACAGGGGCAGAAGACCCAGAGCAGCATTGGTTTCTATGTGAAGCCGTGTGGACCATTAAAGCAATCACTGATGATAATATTAAACTTGTACAGTTGGTCACTACACTGAGAGAACAAGCCTTAACATGGTATATGAAGTATACCTCAGCGGTTACCTCAGTGGTACCCAGAACACTTGTCCAGGTCAGGACCGCCATGATTAAAGAGTTTAAGAAACCTAAGTCTGAGTCACAGTGCATTACAGAGCTTAAAGACATCAAACAGTTACCTACACAGTCAGTGTGGGACTTTGATCAGAAATTTAAATCCCTTATAGACCAAGTCAGCTTTGAGTTTGCGCTGGAGCAGCATAAGGAATGGTTTATTGCAGCGCTACTCCCTCATATCAGACTGCCATTAATGCAGCAGAAACTCCAGACGCAGGACGACGCGTTGGAGATGGCGATGAAACTAGAGGCTTCCCCTCTAGCTGAAACCAGTACAGGTATGACAAATCTGCAAAACCAGTTGGCTAATCTCACGATACAGATACATGAGCTTAAGAAAGGGAAAGAGGTTGCGCAAGACATATGGTGAGTAAGATGTAAAGCACAAGGCCATACTAAAGATAATTGTCCAGTCTTTGTAGAATATCTAGCAACTGGGGCTCCTAACCCCTTACCACAGACCCACGGGCCGTGGTGTGAAATATGCAAAACAAGAGGACATCTACCTCACCAGTGCCCTCTACTTCAGAAGTACGTGCAGACACCTAAGAACTTATACTGCGTCTTTTGTAAGTCAGTAGGCCATGATGAACACGATTGCCGATCCTATGATCTCATGGTCGGAGCAAAGCAAGACTTGTACAGAGTTCAATCGGAAACACAAGGTCCAGCAGCAGGACCACAGCATGATCCGGCTTATGGTGGCTGTGGAGGAGGATTCAGAGGACGAGGAGGATTCAGAGGCTTTGGCTGTGGAGAAGGCTTTGGCCGTGGTCATGGACCAATTACTTGTTACAACTATGGAGTTGTAGGACATTATGCTAGGGACTGTCAGAGCCCTACCACCACATGTAACTATTGCAAATCTTACGATCACGCTATAGAAGACTGTCCTACCTTGATAGCTAAGATCAGAGAACCTAATCCAGCAGTACACCAGAACATCCAGCTTATTGCTACTGAGCAGGTAGAACCAGAACCAAGAGTCAACATTATGACTCGCAGCGGTGCTTCCACCAATGGAACATCGCAGGAGACCGAAAAGACCACAGGTCAGGAGTGGGTGCGTAAAGCTCCTAACAAAGCAACACCACTTGACCTACAGAAGAATAAACAGACATTTCAGGAAGCTAAGACTTTCTTTGATGACCCTATGCACTCAGGACCACAGGTACCGCCATCTAGGGGTGTACCGCAGCAAGCACCTTGTGGCGTTAGGCCTGAACAGATATCGCAGGCCACCACATCGAGCGCTTACGACGAAGACGATTTGGCAGGAAGTGTACAATCCTTCCTGCGCAACTGTTTAAAACTTGTGAGAAATGAGCAAGCTATCGGAGAACTGCAGCGTATCATAGATCAGTGTCATCCATCTTCTTCCACGAGCAGTGCACAGCGTGTTGTTCATAATATTATGGGACATACAAGAACAGGAAGAGAGATGCGACTCACAGCACAGGTTGGAGAATTTGAAATGGACGAGGTAATCCTAGATCTAGGATCAGAGGTAAATGTTCTGACTAAGCAGACATGGGAACAGATGGGTAGCCCTAAGTTAGTCAGATCGCCTATCCATCTCAGATTAGCTAATCAACAGAGGGTATAACCCTTGGGTCGATTATCGCAGGTACCAGTTGACATTGATGGAGTTCGCAGCTCTGCGGACTTTGAAGTTATAGAAATCATTGGCGATAGTAGACCATATCCAGCACTGCTAGGCATTGATTGGGCGATCGGTAACATGGCCGTTATCGACTTAAAGAGAAGACAAATGACCTTTGAGGACACACAGATCCGGGTCATCGCACCGTTAAATCCTCTTCAGGGTCCTAGATACATTGAACCTATCCGAGCAGAGGAAGAGGCACGTAACATGGCTAGTCTTTATCAGATGACTGCGAACCAGAGCGACTACATCAACCCAACAGTAGAAGGAAACATTAGTTGGCGATGCGACAGCTCATGCGCATCGGATTCGGATGTTGGCCTAGAAAATTGGCAGAATAGACTTTACGAAGTCTCAGCGCGCAGATGTGCGTACATGACCAAGTCACTGCAATGGATTGGCGCAGAGATCAACGAGCTTCCATCATTTCATGGTCTAACGGATATCCAGGACTTTCTCACGCAGTTCGAACAACAGGTTCCTCACGAGCAGAGGACTGCAGCTATGGACCTTGCAGTATGAGCCACACCTGCAAGATGGTGGTATGCACATAAAGAGAATATTGCATCATGGGATGATCTTAAGAGATTGATGGCAATCAGATTCTCTACCGACAGAGAGTATGTCCAGCAGAGATACACAGGAGAAAGTGACCCCAGGTCACATATTCAGACATGTGCACAGAATTGGTTGGACATTCCCGAGGATGAATGGGTTCACCGATTCGTTCACACTTTGGACACAGTCCCACGGAACTGGTACACAGAGACTAAATTGCGCAAGGGAATGACTACATGGCCACTTCTAATAGACAGCTTTCTACTTACCTTCGCTTTTGAATCTGAGTATCTAAATGTTGATCAGGCCTTAGATGTAATAAAGATTAAGATATTTGAGGATTGTACCCTATCAGTACAGACTCAACCGGAGTGGGCCATCCAGTTAGAAGAGGCGCTAGAGTGTTATAACTTCGCATCAGAACCAGAGGAGGAGGATGACGACCCTCGCAACATCAACATTCCGGAGTCAGAAGGGAATCGCGATGTTGATGGACCAAAGCTACAGATCCCAGCAATCATTGAGCCGATCAAGATTAAAAAGATCAATATTGGCACAGACACAGAACCAAAGTTTGCCTCTATTGGAGACTATTGGACTGATGAAACAGTTGGACAGATTGCAGATTTGCTACATGAGTATCAGGACCTATTTCCCACCAAGTTCACAGAGATGAAGGGAATAGTCGGAGACTTGGGAGTTATGAGGATACCGTTGAAAGAGGATGCTAGACCAGTCAAGCAGCGTCCATATAGATTAAATCCGTGCTACAAAGAAAAAGTTAAGGATGAGATCAATAAGATGCTAGCAGCAGGCATCATTGAGCCCGTAGAATAAAGTGAATGGGTTAGTCCCATGGTCGTGCAAGAGAAGAAAACCAAAAGAGACATCAGGATATGTGTCGACTTGCGTAAACTCAATGATGCATCGCTTCATGATCCATTCCCGACACCTTTCACTGATGAAGTACTAGACAATGTGGGAGGACAGGAGGTCTACTCCTTCACTGATGGCTTTTCAGGCTATCACCAGATCAAAATCCACCCAAAAGATCGACATAAGACCATGTTTGCAACAGAATGGGGCTCATTCCAGTATACGGTAATGCCCTTTGGTCTTAAGAATGCACCAACTATATTTTCTAGAGTAGTAGTTGCTGTATTTAAAGAATACATCCATAAATTCATTGAAGTTTATTTTGATGACTGGACTGTATTTGGATTAATTGACAAGCACATAGGAGATTTAAGACTGATGTTAGAGAAATGTAGGCAGTACCAGATTTCTCTGAACTTGAAAAAATGTATATTTTGTGCGCCATTTGGTATTTTTTTGGGTCACATTGTTTGCAGGCAAGGCTTGATGGTAGATCCCGCAAAGATTGCCATCATTGTAAATCTTCCAGCACCCAACTCAGTCAAACAATTGAGGACAGTACTTGGTCATACCGGGTACTACAGAAAATTCATCAAGGGATACGCCAAGATTACAGCACCAATGGAAAAACTGCTAAAGAAAGATGTAAAATTCCTATGGAATGAGGAATGCCAGCAGATTCTAGACACACTTAAAGAGAAGATGGTTACAACACCCATCTTAGTATTTCCAGACTGGACTAAGCCGTTTCATGTACATGTGGATGCATCTGGCATCGCACTAGGGGTTGTTTTAACACAACCAGGAGAAGGAGGTATCGATCATCCTATCACATACTCTAGCAGAAAGTTATCGACAGCAGAAAAGAACTACACCACCACAGAAAGAGAAGGCTTAGCTATGGTGTACATGCTACAGAAGTTCAGGCACTACCTGTTGGGTGCCTCGTTCAAGATGTTTACTGACCATTCCGCATTGAAGTATCTGGTCAATAAGCCAGTGTTAGGGGGAAGAATCTACAGATGGTTACTCCTCTTTCAGGAGTATGATTTTGAAATCATTGTCAAACCAGGAAGATTGAACGCCGGACCTGATCATCTGTCGTGAATAGACTCAGGAGAAGAGCCAAGTAACCTAGAGGACAATTTGCCAGATGCGCAGTTGTTTTCTATCCAGATCACAGATGAGTACTATGCTGATATCATTCACTTTCTCACTACAGGAAGGGCACCTGATGAGTTTACCAAGCATCAACAGAGGCAGTTGGTTGTTAAAGCAGCAGAATTCACCCTGATCGTAGGACAGTTATATAAGTTAGGTCCAGATGAAGTCCTGTGCAGATGCGTGATGCCGCATGAAAAAGAGGCTATTATTAGAGAAGCACATTCAGGTACCACAGGAGGTCATTTCGCAGGAAAGTCGACTGCGCAAAAAATCCTGACCGCAGGATTATGGTGGCCTATGTTACATAAAGACACTAAGGACTTTTGCAGATGCTGCGATATCTTCCAGAGGGTAGGAAAACCTTCACGGCGCGATGAAATGCCACTGGGACCGCAGATTACGTTGCGCGCATTTGACAAGTGAGCTATAGACTTTGTGGGTCCTATTAACCTACCAGGAAAATGAACTGGTGCGAGATATATCATCACTGGAACAGAGTACCTCACAAGGTGGGCAGAGGCCAAAGCAGTAAGAAACTGTGATGCTGCTACAGCCGCAGAGTTCATTTTTGAAAACATCATCACTAGATTTGGATGCCCAGTAATTTTGATGAGCGATCAAGGCACACACTTCTTGAACTGCACCATTGAGGCCTTGACGGAAGAATTTCAGATACAACACCATAAGAGCACTCCCTACCACCCGCAAGCTAATGGTACGGTGGAGGCCTTTAATAAGATTTTAGAAAATGCTCTCACTAAGATATGCAAAAGCCAAAGGAATGATTGGGACCTCAGAGTTAACACTGTACTATGGGCGTATAGGATCACATGCAAGAAACTTACAGGACACACACCTTTCAGCTTGGTGTATGGACAAGAGGATATTATGCCTATGGAGTATATTCTTCCCAGTTTAAGAATTGCTCAGATCACTGGAATGACTGATACAGACACGGTGCAGGAAAGGCTCGCACAGCTGCTTGCCTTAGAGGAAGACAGATTCATCGCTGGATTCCACCAGAAAGTACAGAAAGCAAGAGAAAAATCTTGGCATGACAGACACATTAAGAGTAAGACTCTTCAGATCGGAGACCTAGTACTCCTCTATGACAGTAAATTTCTTAAGTTTCCAGGGAAGTTCAAGACGCATTGGTTGGGGCCATATCAGATACAGCAAGTTACAGAGGGAGGAGCCGTTCAGCTCAACAAACTGAATGGGGAGCTTCTTCCCACGATGATCAATGGCAGTAGGCTTAAGCTCTATAGTGATAGCCACTCCACCTCTCAGCCCTAACTCTGAGTCGTAGACGGTGCAGATGTCCAGTGTAGTTGAAAGGAGGCATCGCACCGGGAATTAGTCTACACCGGCAGGTATTCTAAGTATCAGGAATCACATAAGGACGGTTCGTTTTGTGAAAAAAAAAACCACTTAAGTTTTTTTTTTAGCAAAGTGATGCGATGTAGCATCGCAACAGCGTGATGTTTCTCCGTGCCACGTACCCAGCTTTTATAACGAGACAGAGGGCTAGTCAAGTCACCTTTTGACAGGCAGTTAATGAAGAAATGATCGGTATACCTTACCGTAGATTTAGCACGGCACAATAAATGTTTCCAGATTTAGCAAATCTTCGACGAGACCGGCGCCTACACACACGCATTTCGAGGAAAATTGATGGGATTTCAGCATTTATTGAGGATCAGGATGACGAGTGTGGTCTCGTCCAAGCAATTAATACGACCGACGGGTTCATTCAAGATGACCGTTGTGTCCAGGATTATTGCCTTCGGCATAAAAGCAGAAATTATTCATTCGGGAGGGTTACATTTGCAAAGAGCCGAGAGCTATAGAGTGCATTGTTAAGTTTTCCCTGTCCAGAGCTAATTTCGTTACAGAGTGCTGTGATTTCCAAAGTTTGCAGCCATTGCCAATCCAAAGTATAACACCGAGTGGGTTCTGTCCGAGGATGAGCCTATAGAAGCGATTTTGGAAAGATTCGAGCGTGGGAGGCCTTACAGCTGCTATGACCACGCTAAGTTCATCACGGACCGGACAGCAACCAGGGATGAGGAGCCAAACCCACATAAGAGAAGAATCCAGTTCGGAGCTGGAGGAAGAAGTTCATAACGCACCAGACTACATTCTACCACGAGTCGAAGGCGCACCAGAAGTAAAAATTCCCAAGAGTGGTAAGTTTCCTATTCCTATACCACAGATTGATTCTCGAGTAAAGGAAGACGGAGATCTGTTAGGATATGCCGCTACTGCTAAATTTGTCGATTATAACCTGGGCGATAGTAAGACATATCCTCAGTTTCACCCAGATCAGTATCTTACGATCCAGAAAAACCCAAGGATAGGTGCAGATGAATATGTTCCCATGGAACATGTCCAGATTCTTGAGCGCTTAGGCCTGCTCAATCTATTAAGAATACCACATTTTGGATGAGGCGCAGAGGTTAATGCCGTGGTGCGCCTCCTACTTTCATGTGTACATGGGGGTTACCTCTGGCTTGGTAACAAGATTGACTTGAACATCGACCTGATACACCGGATTATCGACCTGTCCAAGACTGGTCAAGACCCGAAGACAAATATAACAGAAAAGACCAAGGATTCCAAGCTATCACCAACCCTAGTCGCCAAGTATAAACTGCGGAGAGGCGGTCGGGCTTATGACATTGCAATATTAATAGACAATACACTTAGATTTACAGCTAGTCTTCTTGCAGGCAGACTGCTAACCAAGGTTCGCCCAAAGGAAGTCACAGGATCAGTAATTAACCTGGCCATACAAGTTACAGAGGGGGAACAGTTCAATTGGTCTTTATTTTTGTTAAATATGTTTCAGCAGGATTGTTTGCAAGCTCAGGATGAGGCAACCCACCCATTCCATTTCTCGTGGTTGCTGATACTCTGCGCTTTCATCGGGTGGAAGGAGTCGCCCCATACCCACTTTCGACAGCTAGCGAGTGGCGAGCCCAGAGGTGCGCGCTACACAAACTTATGGGAGACTAGCAGCACAGCCAAGAAAAAGGTCAATGTGATAGTATTCTATGAATACTATAAGATGTTGAGGAACGTCCTTGAAGAAACACCACGGATCAGCAAGGAGATCATGGACGCATATGATGATCGACTTGATTTTATGGTGGACTGCCATAGAATTTACCTGAGGCCGAAAAGGACTAAAAGGGACGATTGGGATAATGGTTGGTTCAGGATGACAGCCAAGGATGTCGAGGGTGTCATCAAAGACTTTAACGACAACTGGAAGCAAGCATTAGAAGATCTCACATCCCTACCATCAAGTACCGCACAGACAGACCCATCGGACAAAGGCAAAGACAAAATGGAGACTGAGACGCAAGATGCAGCACAAGTACCACTACCAGGACAAAAGAGGAAGGATGAAAAACAGGGGACACCAGAGACACAGACGACGAAAGATGGAGAAGAAGATATACCAGAGACACCGAAGAAGAAAAAGCACAAAGCCACAAAACCACTTTCGAAGACTGCACTGACAGAGGATGATTATGAACTCATTGCAACACGAATGCATGACACATTGAAGGAGTCATTCGAGGCGATGCAGACATCGCAAGCAAAGATACAGAGCATGGTAGAAAAGCAGCTTCTGGACTTAAAGATAATCACTGAGAAGACTGCCATGATACAGGTTCTGCCAGTAAAGGCGACCGCCGGAGAAAGTTCAACACAGTTGATTTCTCGCGAGGAAATCTTCCCTGCGGATCGCCTCAATACAGTGTTGATACCACCAGGGAGCATCCGATTCCCTGCATCAATGAAGGATGTACCGATACAGCTTAGGCAACCTGTCGAGGTTAACCTCGCAGAGTTCCACATTGATCAGTTACAGATGATCCAGCAGCAGCTAAGCGCAGAGCTCAGAGGTAGAGAGCTCGCGACTTATAAACACAACACATAGCTGAAGCAACAGAATACAGCACTCGCCACCAGCTATCAGAAAAAGGAAGATGACTTAAGAATATATGCAGAAAGAGAACAGAATCTCTCTCAATTCTTACAGAGCATCGCATTGGAGTTACCCCAATGTAATATTGAGTTTGCTTTGCCTATCCCGCAGAAGGTAAGACGAGTTGCAGACAGAGCAAAGGCTCTGGAGGAAACAGTAGTCAGGATGAAAAAAACAGTGGCCAAGATGGAGGAAGACCACAAAGCGCATATTTCGGAGCTTGAGGCTAGACCACCGGGCACCCCCCAGCAAGACAAAGAAGCCAGAGTAGAGGCCTTCCGACTCACTTCCGCGCAGATAAAATCTCGCATAGACGATGCACTGTCGGTGCTAACTAATGCGACGAACACATGGTCGGAGCTAGATGAGCCTCCTGAGAAAGTAGAAATCCAACAAAGTATTAAGCAGATAGAGAATACCACAACAGCAATGAAGGAAGAAATCAAGAGCTTAGCAGCTCTTCAGAGGATGAGAAAGAGGACAGAGATGAACCGCTTGCAGCAGGAAGCACAGCGATTGAGAGCAAAGGAGATACACATCAACGACCTGCTTCAACCATGCCAGGAACAAATCACCGAACTAGTCGATGCGGTTGAGCAGAAAGTTGGGGAGTTCAATGCCACTAGAAATGAAATTGATGCAGCAGAAGACTCAAGTATTAGTAAATCTATCCTTGAATCGGCACAGGAACGTGTCGCAGCTATGGAGAACGAAGTCGCAGGACTTCGGGAAAAGCTTCAGCGCACTTCACAGGAAGCCAAGGCGAAGCTACAGCAGGAGAAGCCTGTTGGTAGTGGCTCGGGGACAAGCCATAAGTAAGTGTTAGGGGACTGTTGGAGCAGAGTCCCACAGCTACAGGAAAAGCTGTCATTTTGGCGGATAGACAGCTTTGGTGAAGACGAAGAGATAAGGTGAAGCTACAACGCCGTAGCATGTTTCTAGCTGCAGAGAAGAGCCGGAAACCGTGACTGTTTGAACAGAGAAGTCAAAGGAGACGACAGTACCTAAGCGGCCGAGAAGAGAGAGCTCAACCACTGCATTGAAGGTAGCGACGAAGACAGGAGGGCTTAGCTACCCTCATAAAGGAAAAGGAGCGACGAGGCCGAGGTATTGAAGACGAAGGACAGAAGAAGGGAAGCAGTGCATAGTACCCATGGTCAGCGCCGGGAAGCATGGAAGACTGCAGAGAGGAGTGGTGTGACGGAAAGTGGCTACTCCAAGTACAGATATGTCGGCTGTCACTATTTAGGTTTTTGGGTTATTGTTGGGACAAGCCCACAGTGTTGTAATGGAAAGACCTCCGGGCCGCCTATAAAGGGATGCATTTTGTAGCGTAAAAGGTTGGCATTTTGTGCATTTTAAGCCATCCAGCTAGTCAGATTATCAGTAGTCTGTTAGTTCACTCTATTTTTTATTGTAACAATCCGCAGGGATTGACAGAGAGAGAGAGAGAGTAAGAGTATATTGTAAGAAGGAAATATAGAGAAGAGACCTAAGAGAGAAGGGCTCCAGGTTGTGTGCGGAGTTACCCAGAAGATATTTAGCTGCATATGCGGTGCAGCAGAACTGTGTACCTCTCTCAAGTTATAATATAGAAACACAGTTCTGTGGACGTAGCTTCTACCCTGGAAGTGAACCACGTAAAATCTGAGTGTTGTGTGATTGATTCATGTGATTGTATTTGCTTGTTAAAACTATCATTCATTACATGAACTTTGCTTACAATTAATGTATGTATGTGTCATTCAGTTCGCAGCATGTTTAAAGGTTGAATGCATGTTTAAGTCTTTAAGTATTTTGCATAAGAGTGTATCTAAGTTCACTCAAGACAGTTAAGAGTCACAGTGTAAAAAAGTCTCATGTGTTGAGTGCTGTAAGTTGAACACCAGTACACTAGGTACGCTGAGGTGTAGCGGTAGGATATCGCAGGGAGGCGATATCGCACCATCAGAGAAGCTGTGGTGCGCTGCGGTTAAGAACCGAGCAAAGGAGAAAATTGATGTGTGGCCAGGATGCGGCGATGCGATAAGGATTAGAGCCACCGCGAGTAAGAGGAAGTTTCCCACCACGAGTAAGAGGAAGGTGCGCACCGCGAGTAAGAGGACATCTCGTAGACTAAGGAGAGCTGCGAGGAGCACATAGGATGCGACAAAACCTGACCGAGACACCTGAGTCTTTGGTCAACCCATTAGAATCACTTCGGGTGAGACTTTAGGCCGCTCCGCGGTCTGTCGCCGAAAGGGCCAGTGAGCTAGGGGTGTTGTTGGTTAATTATAGTAAACCCGGGTCTGCCCAGACGACCAACAACCATACCTCCAAAAATAGTTAAAGTTGCATGACATGCCTAACGTAGAAGTAGCAAGACATAAAGCAAAAGCTGCAGAACGCAAATTGGAAGGAATTAAAACAAGAGGCGATAACCATTATCGACAAGAAAAAGAGACACAATGTAGGTACTATGAAGATACTTGGTCACTCAGTCATCAATGCCACAAACCTCAATCATATGCCTATGAAATGGAAAATAGATAAAAGTCATTTAACGGTTACTCTGATAATAGAAAAAAAGAAAAAAAAAAACATATGTCATCGATGCGGTGATGACTGGACCCCATGACATAAATGAAGGAACAATCAGACAATACAGTGCAGAATCACCAATGGAGAGGAAGTGCAAGTCTCTACACCAGAACTCTCGTCTGATTCTAATACTGACAATGATTCGGAATAAAGAATGACATTAGGAAATACTCAAGCTTTGAGGACAGAGCTCCCTTAAAGGGAGTGGCAATGTAACAAATATAAAATAAAATATTAATTAGATTAGTTAATTATTATAGGAAAGGGTGTAACCCTTCATTCTACACGCTCAAATCTTATAAAGGTGAGCTTCATTTGTAATCGTTATCATCATCTAATATATTATTCATTATTTATCATTAAATATGAAAGTCGGATTCGACTATTAACCGACCAACCGGATACGGTTTCTCCATTTCTAAGAGATGTTAAGAGATGTTTTTCTTCTTTGTTATCTCTAATAATATTCTGAGAGATGTTAAGAATATTAAAGATAATTAAATTATATTATTTGCATTCATGTGTCAATAAGAGCTTCAGACATAAATGAGCATGAATTCTCCATGATGGAGGACCCAATTTATGATTCCAACATTCACATGGTGAGAGGGAGTTTCTAGTCTCGATAACTCCTAAAGAACCAGTGTAATTGGTTAATGTACCTCCTGTAAAAAGGGAGACTTGCATGATGGGCATAATTCAGAAGGAAGCTCAGAATGGTATTTAAGAATCTTGTTATAATTCTTATGATTAGTGGTGTGGCAATCACCAGACAAAGATTTTCCTCAGTTAAGGAAAATGTGCAGTAAAAGAGCCTAAAGAGTTTCAAGATGATGGACTCCAAATTCATGGCCACACAGATGAAGATAAATATGAAATTTTATAATTATTACTTCATATTTGGAGGATCTCATTCCAGTTGATATGTATTTGGTTTTTCACAGGTCCCAGGATATATTATATGCTTTGCAATCTATACATAGACATGTACAACAAAGCATGTGTTGTAGTACCTACTTGGTACAAGTGTATGTGGACTTGGATATGTCATGGTCAGTGAAATAGAGTTTCAAAAATATATGAAATATGACTAGTATAGTGATCAAGGGAAGATCACATGTGTTTCTCTAGATAGAACATGTTGAAAAGTAGTAAAGATTTATTAAGTTTCTAGTCAGTTATATCTTATGCATGATGCATATCCACAGATGAGCACCATTTCCAACATTCTTACTAAGCCTCTATTTGGGACAAGCTTGGTATAGTACAGAAAAACTCTTCTAGTTGAAGAGAGAGTATTGATGTGTCTTCACAGGAGGCAATATATAAAGTCCCCATCAGGTAATCATGGTACATGACTGAGGAAACCAAGGTTTGTGATACCTTGTGGAGAGAAACCACATGAGCAGAGACATGGTCAAATTCTCAGAGACTATTGAAACTCAAGAAGAGTTGTAGTTTGAACTGTCAAAGAACAATTAAACCTCTTGGAGAGGTATTTGGGGTGATGCAGTATAAAGATAAGGATCACTAAGAAAGTGATCAGGCCTTGAAGAACATCACAGAGAATGGCAAGCTCACAGAGAACTTCTCCAAATAGCAGAAGATTCAAGAAGTCAACAAATGTTGAAGAGTGAAAGAAAATATGAGACTTTCTTTTTGCATGTTATTACACATTTGTTGTATAATGTTGTATGTGATCGACTTAAAATCCATGGTTTCTAGTTTAGACAAACATAATTTAGGAGTAGATTTGGTTGATGCTACTATGTGTAAGTAGTTGGTTGGTATTTGAGAAGACCTGTTGTATTTTATGCTTACCACTAAGCATATGCCTAAGTACCTTTTGAGGTACATTAGAATATGATCTTTATTACATGAAAAAACTATTATATGATTGTGTTATCCAGCTATTTTTTTAGCCTAATATAAGCATTTAAATTTGCAGCTAGTAATACAAAAGCTAAGTATATTACAGCTAGTACTACAGAAGCTAGATGTATGTCTAAGAGTACTTTAGAAGAAAAATGTGTTTTGTAGATAGTACTACATATTGAGGAGTAGTGTAGCTTAGGAAGCTACCTACTAGTGTGAAAGACTTGAGCCTATAGTTATTAGGTGTTAATAGTCAAGCTTTCTAAAATACCCTATATGTGTGTTATGATAAAACACATTTGAAATGAAGGTTTACTTCATTGAAGTCATGTTCATGGAAAATGAATTCCAATACATAGCTACTAATGTGTAGATTGCAAATTTGTGACAAGCCTCTATTTGTAACGAAGTTTTGACACTTCCAAGATAAGCTTGGTGTGGCAGGAAATTCTTGGTATGGTAGAGAATGTCTCCTTCGCTAAGAGGGAGTGTTAGATGTATAGATTTGGGAGTCATCCTTCATGAGACTTGTTGTGTCAAGTCCGGAACTTATGTTGTATTAATTTCAGATCCTCTCCATGATACTTGTTGTGTCAAGTCCAGAAATTATGTTGTATTAAGTTCACTAACTTATTGTGTTAAGTTAAATATCTTTTGTTGTATCATGTTAGGACCTTGACCAAGTCATATTCAGGAGAGATGCTTGTACTAGGATCTTATGGTTAAGATCATGACCTTATGTTAAGGTCTAGGACTTATATTGTATCAAGTCCAAAACTTATGTTGTATTAAGTTCACATGACTTATGTTGTATTAAGTCTCACGGTTATACTATGTGATGTATGGCTATTCATGGTCAACAGTTGCTACAAGTCTCCTTTAGGGATTAGCTACCCCTAGAGTGATTTACTTTAGCATGTGACTATATGACCTAGGGTAATACATATGATCATAGGTTTGAAAAAATTCTTATGAGGATGATATGATGTAGAATTAATGAATACACATACTGACCATGCAGAGAAAATTAATGCAAGCACAAAGATAGAGAGAATTCAAATTTCCCATGTATGCCTCCAAGTCAACTCGAATTAATAATACATCAGTTGAGTCTTAGTTGTGATAAAACAAGTTCATTTAATTAAGGAATCAACTCCTTAATTTATGCAAGTGGTTGTTGAAGATGGCATTGATGGAGAAGCACTAGTTACATTCAGTTCTATTCAGTTACATTCAGTTCTATTCAGATACATTCAGTTATGTTCATTTACATTCAGCTATGTTTGGTTCTATTTAGTTATGTTCAGTTACATTCAGTTTTGTTCAGTTACATTCACTTTTGTTCAGTTACAAGCAATTCCATTCAGTTTATTTCAATTCATCCAGTTAATAACTCAGTTAGAGGAAGTTAAACTTAGTGAATTAGTGGGGGTGCATGGTTGAAGATGAGATAGTGTTGTCAGTGTTAACAAGTTACTGAAGCATGCAAATATTCGCTACCTTCCTTGTATGACCTAATTTGACTTGTTATTCAAGTGCTAAAGTATATGGGTCTTCTTAGGTCAATCCATGAAAACTGGGAAGAGAAGACAAGTTGATATTTTCATCCTAGTATGTTCATTGGATTCTATGATAGGAAGCTCAAAGACTTCATATTGTTCTTCTTCTTCTTCCGTGGAACTACTAACTACAAATTTTGCTTGATTAACATCTCTATTGGCAGTTGGATTTTCCCAAATTCGTCAGAGAGTTGTCAAGGGGTCTTTTATAAATTCTAATTCAACAACGCAATTTTTTGAAAATCGTTTTCACTAGATCCTACCTCAATTAGAACAAGGTCCTTTGGTAAAAATATTCCAAACTCATCTCGTAATCGAGTCAAGCCTACTAACAACTCTATATGACATTTTTTGTATATAATTCTCTTATAGGTTTAGCACCTCCTATGGCGCCAAAAAGAGAGTGGTGGGGACAAACATTATCAACAATAATTGTTGGAATCCCACAATTCACTTTTTCCAATCACCTCCTTCATTCCACATTTTGATGGCCAAAAATGAAACACAGACCAAAAAATGAACTAAAATGTGTTTTCTCCATAAACTGTACCGAGTTGACCATATGTGACTATTGTCAACTTTGACCCCTTCAACTGTAGATATCTCCCCTTAGATTTGAACTTTTTGAAACATCTCACATGAACTCAAGCTAGACATGCATACTACAATTCAATATTTTCCAATTACCGCTTTCATGCCACATTTTAATACACGAAATTGCAACACAAATAAAAAATAGACCCCCAAAAATTTTCCACCAACTATATCGAGTTGGGCATCCATGACTCTTTTCCACTTCGATCACTTCAACCGTAGATCTCTCCCTTCATATTTCAACTTTACGAAACATCATGTGTGACCTCAAACTAGGTTATGCATACCTTGGTTCATTTTTTCCAACTATCTCCTTCACACAACATGTCAATGGCTGAAAACACAACACATACTCAAAAATGTACCAAAAAATATTTTCCTATCAACTTTACCTAGTCAACCATATATGACTCTTTGTGACTTCAATCGTTGCAATCATAGATCTATCCCTTCATATTTGAACCTTCTAAAACATCTCATCCGACCTCAAACCAGATCATGCATACCATGGTTCACTTTTCCAATTTCCTCCTTCACACCACATTTTGACGGCTAAAAACACAATACAAACCAAAAAACAGGAAAAAACAATTATTCATCGACTGTACTAAATCAACCATCCACGATTCTTATCGGCTTTGACTGCTTCAACCACAAATCTCTCCCTTCAGATTTGAACCTTCCAAAACATCATGCATGACCTTAAACCAGATCATGCATACCATAGTTCACTTTTTCCAACCATCTCCTTCACGCCAAATTTTGATGGTTGAAAATGCAACACATACCAAAAAACATACAAAAATAAAAATTATCCATTAATTGTACCGATTCGACCATCCATGGCTCTCATCGACTATAATTGCTTCAACCATAGATCTCTTCCTCTATATTTCAGACTTCTAAAACATCCCACACAATCTCAAACCAGATCATTCATATCATTGTTCACTTTTTCCGATCACTTGCTCACACAACTTTTTAATGGCTAAAAATCCAACACAGATAAAAAAAATAAAGCAATTTTTTGTTTCTCCATCGACTATACTAAGTTGACCATCTATGAATCTTGTCAATTTCAACCACTTCAACCACAAATATCTCTCATCATATTTGAACCTTCTAAAACATCCCACATAATCTCAAACTAGATCAAGCATACCACAATTAATTTTTTTTAGATGCCTCCCTCATGCCACATTTCAATGGTTGAAAACGCAACATGGACCAAAAATAAATTTTATCCATCGATTATACTGAGTTGGACCATCCACAACCCTTGTTGGTCTTTACTGCTTCAACCATTGATCTCTACCTTCATATTTAAACCTTTCAAAACATCTAGTGAGACCTCAAATCAGATCATTTATACCACAATTCACTTTTTCCAATTGCCTCCTTTGCGCCACATTTCAATGGCCGAAAATAGAATAGAGACAAAAAATTGAACCAATTTTTTTCTCCATTAAGTATACCAACTTTACCATCCACAAATCTTGACGACTTCGACTACTTCAACCATAATTTTCACCCTTCATATTTGAACCATCCAAAACCTCTTGCGTGATCTAAAACTAGTTCATTTATACTACGGTTCACTTTTTCCAATGACCTCCTTCACACACGATTTAAATGGAAAAAATTGCAACACAAACCAAAAAATGGACCAGAAATATATTTTCTCCATCGACTATACCGATTTGACCACCCACGACTCTTGTCTACTTCAGCCACTTCGACAATAGATCTCTCCCTTTAGATTAAACCTTTTGAAACATCTTGAGTGAACTCAAACTATATCATGCATACCATGGTTCATTTTTTCCAACCGACTTTTTCCCACCACATTTCAATGGCTGAAAATGCAACACAGACCAAAAGCAAACCATTTTTTTCTCCATTGACTCTACTGATTCAACAATCCGTGGCTCTTATCGACTTCAAACACTTCAATAATAAGTCTCTCCCTTCATATTTGAACATTCCAAAACATCTCGAGCGACCTCAAACTAGATCATGCATACCATCATTCACTTTTTCCAATCGACTCCTTCACATCACATTTCTATGGTCGAAAATACAACACAGGCAAAAAAACTGACCAATTTGTTTTTCTCCATCGACTATTTTCAGTAGACCTTCTGGGAGTAGACTGGGACTCTTGTCAACTTTGACTACTTCAACCAAAAATTATCTCCCTTTATAATTGAACCTTTTAAAACATCTTGTGTGACCTCAAACTAGATCGTGCATACCACAATTCACTTTTTCCAATCACCTCCTTCAGGCCACATTTAGATGGTAGAAAATGCATTGGATCTAGAAAATGTCATTCAAAATTTCTTCCAAGACAACAAAAATGATTGTCAAGATAAAAAGGGGAAAGCAACCTCAAACTAGATCGTGCATACCACAATTCACTTTTTCCAATCACCTCCTTCAGGCCACATTTAGATGGTAGAAAATGCATTGGATCTAGAAAATGTCATTCAAAATTTCTTCCAAGACAACAAAAATGATTGTCAAGATAAAAAGGGGAAAGCAACCTCAAACTAGATCGTGCATACCACAATTCACTTTTTCCAATCACCTCCTTCAGGCCACATTTAGATGGTAGAAAATGCATTGGATCTAGAAAATGTCATTCAAAATTTCTTCCAAGACAACAAAAATGATTGTCAAGATAAAAAGGGGAAAGCAACCTCAAACTAGATCGTGCATACCACAATTCACTTTTTCCAATCACCTCCTTCAGGCCACATTTAGATGGTAGAAAATGCATTGGATCTAGAAAATGTCATTCAAAATTTCTTCCAAGACAACAAAAATGATTGTCAAGATAAAAAGGGGAAAGCAACCTCAAACTAGATCGTGCATACCACAATTCACTTTTTCCAATCACCTCCTTCAGGCCACATTTAGATGGTAGAAAATGCATTGGATCTAGAAAATGTCATTCAAAATTTCTTCCAAGACAACAAAAATGATTGTCAAGATAAAAAGGGGAAAGCAACCTCAAACTAGATCGTGCATACCACAATTCACTTTTTCCAATCACCTCCTTCAGGCCACATTTAGATGGTAGAAAATGCATTGGATCTAGAAAATGTCATTCAAAATTTCTTCCAAGACAACAAAAATGATTGTCAAGATAAAAAGGGGAAAGCTACAAGTATGTGATCCTACTTCCTAATCAGCTTCCAAATCTATGAGCAAGCTTGTTAGAATCTTCCTAATGCAACATTACACATAACTTACAGTTTGAGTTGACAAGACAACTATGCTCATATGGATACTTCAAGTCTAATCATGCATCTTTACTAATTTGGTAAACCTAATGGTTTAACAAAAAATCTTAAATTTATTTCCTCGAGATATGATTCTCTATACCATTGTTCTAAATATGAAATCTATTTTTCTTCATTGCAACTCAACTTTTCTTTTACCACCTTTGTATGATCAATATTTCTAGTCAGTGATCCATAAGGTATCAAACTTATAACCATTTTCATCCATTTTAATCGATGAATTTGTGCCTCCGTGTTGCGATAGACTGTAATGAAAACCATGCAATTAGCCATTAACCCTTTTAAAACTCATCATGACAGTGTCTCAAACCTGCCTGGGTGATCACTAATCGGTGATTTAAATTTCAGTAGAACAATCATCTCTTTCTTCCATTGGTGCCTTAAAAACTATTTAAAAATGACGATCTTTCTTCCCCTTTGATTTATGTTGTTAGATTTTATCTTACATCTTGTTGCCGTTATGGTATTATGTGTTTTTTTTACATTATCAACTCTTCTTGTTAGTTGCGACGTAGCTACTTCCATGGGATATCTCGTTGGGGATTATTAAAGATGTGCTTCTTCGGTGATATTTCTCCTTTCTCATAAAAACCATGGTGATGATTTTGACTTTCCCTACAAGACATTGGTTTTATCTCACTTTATTTGCAAAGCCTCAAAAAAAATTACCCACTTCTCCCAATGTAACATCGAACTTTCCTCACAACATGTTGACTGACTTCTTATTTTTCATGGGACTCGAGAGTGTCAGCGGAGATATTTACTTATTTCCTTAGTCTCTATGAATCTCACTTCCTACGTGACATGTTGGCTAATTGTCTGCTTTTATTAAAAAGTGTCAGAGGGATTCTTACTTGGGCCACTCAATGTTAGTGTCATTACCACTTGATCATTGAACACTCATAGGATTTTTACTTCCTTCACGAAACAACTTAAATATTGTCACTTTATAGGGGCAGTGTATCGACGACGAGCCTTATTTACCAGACAAAATCGTATTTAAGGTGACTATGTCCGGTGTCATATGCCTATATGTTCCATTGGCCTCATCATCACATGCCATATGCCATATATATGCTCATATCTATGCTATATGTGTCGATTATCGTTGTATGCCATATGCCATATCATTTATGCTATATGGACCCATGGATACCAATTACGTGTACAATTCTGGTTTTATTTCAAATTTGAATTTTTCTGGTTTTATTTCAAATTTGAATTTACATAAACTGCGAAGGATTTACTTCAAATTTGAATTTACAAACACTGGGCGAGATTTATTTCAAATTTAAATCGACCTCGGTCTTAAGCCATGGTTGTTACCTCCGTTGTATCAAAGGTGGAGACAGTTCCTTTAGTGGCTGAAGAGATTTCGATTCTTCATGCATAGCCACTACCAGGGCATTTTCCATATGGCAGGCCTGCTAGGGCCAAGGGCAAAGTGATCTTCGAATCTTCATGTATTTCGCTGCTAACGGATGAGGTGATCCAAATCATTCTGGCAATCTTTCTGAGCACAAATCGCCATAATAATCAAATTTCTTGTTCAATCCCTCCAATACTGCCACGCTAGGAAAATCATTCACAGAGATGTAAAACCATCGAGTATTTTCATGATGCTAGACAATCTAGACTGCTTTTCGTGGGTTTTTGGACTTGGAAATTTTGATTTATCAATTTGGAAAGGTATGTTACATAAATGTTCTTAAGATATTAATTCGTCAATTTTGCCTATTTTTTTGGTTATATTTATAGAGTTTTCTTGGGCATTCTGGATGTCCTTAATAAAAAACACTGTATTTTCATTGGAAACAAATATTGATAGATTATTTATTTTTATAGGAGAGGTAAATTTAGTCCACCGTAACTGGGGGACATTGAGATATTGTGCTCCAGAGATGCTGTCGGGAAATGGGTACTCGTACGAGGTTGATATATGGTGCGCAGGAGTTGTGTTGTATGTTCTTCTCTATGGGAATAAGCCTTTTCATGTTGAAAATGAGAGCGCCACTAGTATGTGCGAGGAAATACAGAATACAGAACTAGATATCAGTAGTATGTACGAGGAAATACAGAATACAGAACTAGATATCAGTAGTGGTGTATGGAGCTCCATATCTTAGTCTGCAAAAGAATTGATTCTTGGAAATTAGGATTTTATTGATATGTAAACCTTGTTTGTGAATAGGAAATAAGATCTTGTAAGTGCAGTGCGAGATGGGTACACGCTAAATCTGTTTATTCAAACGTTATGATTGGGATGTTGCAGGTCATCCTTGGATTGCGGGCACTCCAGAGAGGGCCGTGCGTGGCTTCAAGCTCCACTAGCAACACACATCACTTCATAGGGCGATGCAGGCCACCAGTGAACACAGGTCGTGGAGAGAAATTCTAAAGCAAGAAAGATCACAAATAAGTTTTAAGAGTGTGATAGAGAGCGCTTAGATCATGTTGAGAAATTATATTTATATCAATTTGTAGGTGGAATATTAGAGAGTCAAGGATTACGAAGATATAACAAGATATTAATTTTGAATGACTTCCAGCTCTTGAACTCAAATTCGTTGGAGGAGGTTTCTAAAGTTGATTTGTTTTATACTTTGCAAATTTCATGTGTATAATTGTATAATAGGTTAGTTGCAGATGCATAGTAGATTTTTCTTAATTTTGAATGTATTATTTCATCATGTGTTTGTAGTGGTAGTAGGATTATGATTGTGGTATATTTATTTGTATTTTATTTTATGTTGTTTAATATTAATATGTAATGTATTCTATTTAGTTTTCATATATTTATGCAATAAATTTATTTGGTTGTTAGTTGTTCTTTGTTATCATTTGTTATTAACATGGAAGAAATTATATATTTAGCTCAAAGCACATTATGACATTGTAAAATATTTTAGTTAAAGTGAATATTAAAATATTTATTTTATAATTCAAAATATAATGTATATGTTTTAGTTAAATAAACAAAACAAATAAACATTTGGTATATGGATTGTTTATTTATTTTGTAGTTTTGTTTAAATTTTACTAGTTAAATTTGGTATATGGATTCCTTCCTTCATCAACCATGCACTTTTACTTAGGAGAGGGTCAATTAGACATTTTACCATTAAAAATGAGAAAACACTGTAACTTAGAGCATGCCTACCATTTCTTATGTTTTATGAAATTAATTTTAAACACAATACAATAAAAATATTGAATACAATCCTATGTAACTAAACATAGATAGAGATATTTCGAGTCCAAGGTCATACTTGTGGAGGTGGGAGGTTCAATTCTCATGAATCCAACTCTTTGATTCCTTATAAAATATAAAAACATAAATTAATTCAATAAATAAACAAAATATATAAATTTCAAATAAATTATAATGTATTAAAGAAAAACTTATAATATTACAATTTCATATCCATTTGTTGACAAACATAAATATCATATACATTGCAATAATCTACATTGTATATGAATTTCTAGAATTCCATGAAGGCCCCCATTCTGTGCTAGTTCACTCCTTTACTTCTTGCCCCAGAGTAGTGTTTATCCATCAATCTTTTTTATACGAAATTGATGTTGAAAGCTAATGTCATCAAGTTTTTCAATGCACCTTTCTTCACCATGCAATCCAAAAATAAATCTTCTCCTGCCAATAGTTTCTTCAGATTTTTGTACAACAAGTTCTGGATGTTATGCTTTCCTTACAATTTCAATCAATAATGGTAGGCACCTGACTTTCTTCCTCAATGTCCTTGCAAAATGGATAAACATTTGATAAATATGATCATGTGTATGCCCAACAAGAAGGAACCCAACTTTTACTTTTTTTTTAAATTCCCATTTCAACAAGGATGTTTAGATAAGCAAACATGGCCTGATTTTTGTTTTCTCGCCTTGTGTTGTCCAATTATAGATATAGAACTTCAGGGACACACCAGGCCAATGAGAAAGGACATGATGAATTATGGTGATGGTAAAATTTTGCATCATTGTGAATATTTGGAGCTGTAAAGTAAAACCTTGGAAACATTTCACCATTAAAAACCATACACCCAACCAAGTGAAACTGAATAAAATTTTCCTCGTTTAAATTATTTGGCACACAAACAAAATGTGGAAAGAGTGTTGTTTTCTGATCCATGCCATCAATTATCAAGCCCATATACTTATGTAGAGCATCATAACACTTCTAGCAATGTTTGTACAACTTTTTCATCCATTCGATTGTTGATTGTGATGTTCTTCCAATGAATTGATTATGGAATCTATACACAACATCAAAAAAAAATTGATAACTAGTTTTCATAATTGACATATATCTAAAAAATAAACAGTTTTGCAAACATGCCTCTTTCTATCCCTTCTAATATATTCCTTCTTTCTTTAAGAGAATCACATGTATTCCATATCCCCATCCTTGACCTCTTTGGAATGCAGACGTTGTTGAACTTATTTTTCTATAATCTTGTGAAATATGCATCTCTGATGAAGTTTCCATTTCCTTAACCACCTTGAACATAATCCTTGTATAAGTTGTATATTTCCTTCCTTGTGAAATTATCTAGAATGTTTATTGTTTCTCTATTTGGCATACTCTCTCCATGCTTGGAAAAGAAACCATACATCCATGATATTGCAATGTGTGTTGATGGTCTAGTGATTCATCCCTGATAATCGTCAAAATAAAATGTTGGATCCTTTTCTAGTCTTGTTTGGATTCTTGATAATCTAATATTACCAATTCAATGAATCCTTTTGAATTCCTTTCTACAAAGAAGAACATTTCCATCGTGATAATCATAACGTGTCCTTGTAGAAATCATACACCCCACTAAATATGAATTCTACATACTTTTGTTCATTGATAAATACACGTTCATTTTATCCAAGGCATAATTGTTGCCTATACCCTTTAAACAGTTGTTGTGGCAACACTCACTCTAAATCAAATCAGTAATGGAACTTAGACTTGTGATCAATTCTTTCCTAGACCCTGTATAACTTGAATGCTTTGGATTGATAGAAAAAGGTCTAGCCCTACACTTAATCCTACTCGTTGTTGGATTATGTCTCTGCCTTTCCTGGACCATTATTTCTGCAACAACAACCTCATTATAATGAATGTTTCATTGTGAGGAATATGACCCTCTTCATTGAAAATATGATCACGAAATTCAGTATGAAAATGATTGTCGTTATCAATAATAAGTTGATCACTTGCGGATAGATAAATGTGACCATCAACACTATTGATGCCACTAAATTTGCACTGAAAGGGAACTCTTGAGATTCAAAATTGACATCATTGGTTCCTGTAACACACGGGGGATTCACTTGTTGACCAATATCCTAGCACGTTAGTTCATATTGTGGGTTTTAAAATTGTCAAAAATCGAACCAATATATTGTAGGTATTGGGGGGGATGAGGGGGTTAAGGTGGGGGGATAGGGTGGTTTATAAGGATTGGGGTATAAAAAGGGGTGGGGGGGGAGGTTTTAAGTATTGGGAGGGGGTTTCAACAAAAATAGTTTTGGTCAATATCTATTGAAATTAAGGGTATTCTTTGATATCCCACAATTGCATGTGCTATGTGAGAGGTTCACTAAGTGAAGACCCCATGCTATAACATCCTTACTTGGAGGAGAATCATTGTATTCATCATCAACATAATCATCATCGATGCCATTGAAATCCTCGCTCGGAGGAATATCATCGTCGGTGCCATTGAAATATTCACTTGGAGGAAAGTCATCATCAGTGCCATTGAAATCCTCGCTTGGAGGAAAGTCATCATCGGTACCAAGAAAATCCTTGCTTGGAGGCAAATCATCATCAGTGCCATTGAAATCCTCACTTGGAGGTAACTCATCATCGGTGGCATTGAAATCCTCGCTTGGAGGAAAATAATCATCACTTCCATTGACATCCTCTCTTGGAGGAAACTCATCATCCGTTCCATTGAAATCCTCCCTTGGAGAAAAATCGTCGTCATTGCCATTGACATCCTCGCTTGGAGGAAACTCATCATCAGTTCCATTGAAATCCTCACTTGGAGGAAAATCAACATCACTGCCATTGACATCCTCACTTGGAGCAAACTCCTCCCACTTCCCTCCCTTCGCCCCCCCCCCCCCCCCCCCCCCCCCCCCCCCCCCCCCCCCCCCCCCCCCCCCCCCCCCC
>LPNX010698558.1:551-12301 GCA_001517045.1 Pseudotsuga menziesii
GCCTGCCATCTCTCTGAAGGACTTGAAAACCCGACCGATTTGATATTGCTCTCCTTCCTCTTCCTGAGACCTAATGGTGAGAAAAAACCCACGAGAGGTGTCTGTCTGCACCCTCCTCAGCAAGAAAGAAGAAGAATAGGCAGAGCTCTGACCCGTGGTGTGCTGCAAAGCCCCTCTTCAATCTAAATCATGTCGAAGTATAGGGCTTGGTCATTGCCTGCATTCGAGCCTCGAAGTTGGCTATATCAATCCCTTGAATGTGGATCTCAATTGGTACAGGACGCACACCAGGTGGAAAATTGAAAAGCCCATGTGCAGTAGCACCAATCCACTCTCAAAGATCTTTAGCATTTGCAAGTGAAGTGGAAAGCGCGGCAATAATACGGATACGATTTTCAATTTAAAACTAAGCGTCGGATATGCGACGGTTACTTAAAATCAGACCTTTTCCTTGAAGAAAAAACCGCTTTGCTTTGATAAAAAGTATTGTGCTTGGATGTAAAGTATTTAGCCTAAGCGTCGGATATGCGACGGTTATGGGAATATCCGTCGCTTAACTGACGGTTATGAGAATATCCGTCGCTTAAGCGACGCTGGTGGTTACATTTACAAAAAAAAAATTAACTTTGTGATTTTTGGTAGGTTTAAAAAGAGAAATCCACGCGCCGTCGGAAGTAACCGTCGGACTTTGGATCGAAATGTAGTAGTGGCAGGCACCGACTGCGGTTGGGGTTGGGGTTTGGGTGTAGGTCTATTGAAAGATATGGTGGTGCAAAAATTTTACACCTCTGCAACCCGAGGGGGAGGCAAGGCCTGAAAATTGTTATTCATGGGAGCCTCACAAAAGAGACCCAAACCTGTGACAAAAGATGATGGGATGGAAGTTTTATTGATGGAGTTGTCCACCATGGGGAAAACATTTTCTGGGGTGGCCGACCCCTTGAGGTCATAGTAAGTCAATTGGTCTTTTGACGACCTTCCCTTCATGAGAGAACATCATGAGTCGAAAGACTGACGAAGCAACTACTTTCATAGCATACATGTTGCTACGGCCAAGGAGGAGTTTGTAATCAAGTTGTGCGTTGAAAACCTCATTGTCAATGAAGAGGATTTTTCCAACCAACTCAACAAGGAAATTCAGGAGAAGTCCTTGGGTTTGGTCCATGCGACCGTTGTAAGCGTGTAAGGCTATCATAGATGGATCTAACTTAGTTGACACAATCTTTTCCCAAATAAAGGTTGGCATTATGAATGTGGATGCACCCTCCTCGACAATGCATCGGTGGATGAGTAGGTTTTATATCATCATGGGAATATAGAAAGTGATGGATGAAGGAATTCATGGCTCTAACTAATCTAAGTCAAAGGTAATTAAAGGAGAATCAATAAGATCAATTGCACCCAAAGAAGAGAGTAAGGCTTTGCGTTGTGTGGGGCAGTTCCAAAAAACTTCTAAAGTTGACATGGTAATAGGGGACTGTGCTAAGTCATCTGCAATATTGTAATTGGGAGCGGCTTCATCATTGGGATTGTTCACGATGAGACGCAGAGGAATCTTGGTAACTTTGGGTTTCCCATCGGTCGAGGATCTACATAGCCACAAATACTGATTCGCAGGGATGGAGTCAGTTGCCTTGCCAATGGGAACGGTCTCAGTGTCTAAGCCATACTAGTTATGTTGAGTTTGAAGGTTAACATCATATGAAATCATAAAAAGGTGTTGGACCCCTGAATCGGGGGGATGACTCAAGGAAGCAGGCATAGCAGGATACATCACCAAGGGTTGTGTCACTACTACCTCTGAGTGGGAAAATGGTTTTTCAACACTATTAGTGGTTGAGTCGGTTGGGGTTGGTTTGGTTGTGCCTGAGGGGAAGCACTTGCGTCTCAATGGTTAGACTCATCCAAAAGCTAACGGGATTTTCCTAGATGAGGTCCATGATGTGTATAGTGTTCGTAGACATTGCATAAATAACATGGATGTTTAGTTTGTAACTGTGGGTTCTTTCCTTTCTTGGGTGATTGGTTAGGGTTCTGATTGGAAGGATTAGCTCCATTATTTCCTACGGGGTAAGAGGTGGTCCTCCCCCTTCCTGGAGTTTATTTTTTCCACATTAACTATCTCTTATATGATTAGGTTTCCCTTGTTGGTTATTTAGGGCTAGTTGAATTTATCCCTAGTTCTGTTGGGCATAGACTTTCCCTTATGGAATGGAAGGAACTTGAGGTGGGACTTGTACCAGAGCTACTAGTGGTGGCAAAGGATAATAAGGCTAAGGGTTGTTGTATAAGGGTCCTTTATAAGTTGGTACATGGACATGAGATGTAGGAGTTGAATGTACATAAGAGGGTGTCACTTCGAAATGTGAGGATGCTCGAGACATATCAGGTCCACAACCTGGTATGGGAAATGAGCCCATCGAGTGTTTGTTGGTCGGATTTTCAAACTATGGCCAACTAAGGAAAACTAACCCACACAAGGCGCTTACTATAGCCCCCAGTATGTTTGGTATGGCTAATTTTCACAGGTTATGGTCCTGCTACCATCTAAGTTTCAGTCTCTTAAGGAAAGTCCTATCACTTAAAATTAGAAAAAGTGTATCCTAAATTAATTAACAAATTAAAAGCTAAAGTAAACTCTAATGAAACTACTAATTTAAAACTATCTATTATCTATAGGTTATGCTAATCTATTAAAAATGAAATTTCTATTTAACAACTACTAAATCAAAATTGATTATCTATATCTAATCTATGTTCTTCTCTTTTAAGGAGAGTCTCTCTTTAAGTTTTCAAGAAGTATTATCAGAACTGCTTAAAAAGATGAAAGATCATCAACTGTGATATGAAATCTATTTAACAATTGCTAAATCAATCTAGAAAAATTAAACTAAAAATTGAAATATAATCTAAACTACTTAATCCTATCTTGGCCAAGAGTGTCACATACCCCAATTTTGTAAAATTATGTAAATTGTTTTATTATATTCCTGAGACATTATGTTAAATTTAATGCTAAGTAGGAATTGATGACTCAGCAGAGTCAACAGAAATGGAATGTAATTCAGAATATTTTATTATTAATAAATAAATTGTGGAGACAACAGCATGGGAGAGTTGTTAAAAAGAGATTACTGGTCAAACTGGTGGATGGAACTAGGTGGAAAGGCAAAAGACAAGTGGCAGCATCCTCAAACACTTCCTAAGTTGCAGGTGGCAACTTCCCTATATTTGGGGTCATGATTCCCCAAGAAAGTGGAATCAGAGCAGGTGGCTTATTAAATGACAGTTAACCCAACAAAGACCTAGGCAATCTTTTAAAAGTACTCAATGAAGAGAGCTGAGGCTGCTCAGATATTTCTAGGGAGAATTCATTCAAGTGAATGTTATTCAGGAAATCCAATGAGGAAGAGGGAAATACAGTAAGGAAGTTGTTTAGGAGGATTTCTGCAGTAACTTGATTTCATTACAGCTTTTTGGGCTGAGAGAACTGACTGATAGTTCTGAGTTAATACTGAGTTTGAAGACTGGTATCTGACTTTGCTGCACCTAGTTCCAGCCAGGGAGACCAGAGCAAGCTCGGGGGTCCTGAGAAGTCGTTGTCTGAGCGCTCTCCAGGAGTTGGTAGGGAGGAACGGCCTCCCATTGCTGTTGTTGTTCACAGCTTAAACAGGTTCTGTCACTTATTTCTTTATGTTTACTAAATATGAATGGATGCATGTTATGTTTATTTTATATGTCTGAGGAGTTAGTTAGTTTAGTAAAGTTAGTATCTCAGAATATCAGTAGTTAAATCTGTTAAGAGTTACTGTGTTTTTCCACATATGGGATCACCAGACCGTACTCCAGCACAGTACCTCGGTATTGTGAAGTAATATCCTTTTGAAACGAGTTTCCTATTTAGTTACTTTCAGTAACTACAAATATTTCAAGAATTTATAAGTTATTTTCTTATAGTTTTAAAAACTACTTCCTAGTACTGTATCTTTGTTTCCTGTAAATACTAGCTGAAATAAAGAAAGGATAGACTAAGTATTTCTGTTGTTTAAGTCTTATAATGGTTATTTTTCAGTTTAAAAGAATCTAACCTCTTAATGTTGAAAAGACAATACTGACTGTAGGATTTAATCATTTATTGGATGATTTTACAGTTAAATCCTAGTGGAATTAGTCTGTATTTTGATTAAGAATGCAATTATTTAATTACTGAATTTTCTTTTATTTCAGCTAAGCTTAAACAGATTTCAAAACTGTTATTCTATTTTCAAATATGATAAATAAATGTTATCACACACACAGGAATTTATATAGATATGTATATGAGAATAAACTTTAGTATTGAATGAGTATTATGTAAAAATACTCAGGTATTATAATTAAATAAATAAACTAAACCAAACATTGAATAACAATATTAAAAATGCATGTGATAAACAAGTCCAAAGATACAGAAAAGATTTATATTAAGTCATATTACAAAAATCTGGGTGAAAACCCTGAACAGTTTAACAGTACAGTAAAGAAAACAGATTATGGAGGCCGTAACCTCATCTATAGGCAGGCTTACAGCCATTGCCCTTTTGTTTATATATACAGTATTTCTTTTAAAAGAAAATCTTAAATACAAAGGAAAGGTGAATAATTTCAAAATCGACCGAAGCCGTAACATCCATATACAACACAGGGTTAAACCTGTTAAGAACTCATTTTAACATGCAGTTAAAAACTGAACAGAGCTGAGGTAACCACAGAGTCGCATCACTCTAAGTCAAAACCTTAACTGTCTTAACAAACTAGCAAGGAGGGAACTCCATGGTGAAAACCAGGCTTACCAGGTAAAGCCAACCGCCGAAGCTTGTGCCATCCACGCCTTAAAGAGGAGCCAAAGCCTGCAGTGAAAGAACAGTTTTAGTTAAACCCTTATCTTTTTCAAATGGTTAAACTATTTCTTGAACTGGAAAGACAAAAGAATACCTGTAACTTACCGGCGAGTCTGAAAGAGGTACAGCCACCGTAAACAGCCTGATAACTACGAGCAGAGGGAGCGTAAACCCTTCCCTTGTCACTGAGAAGAACGAGCTGGCAGAAGCAAGGGATTTCTTCCACAATGGAAGCATTGACAGTATCAAGTCGAAAGATACACTCACGCAGTGACAGGGTCGACAATGGTGTCGAAGGGAAAAACCCTAGGTTTTTCAACAACCTTATGGCCGCCAGCAGCAAACTACGGACTCCCACACGATGCAGTAGACGAGCACGAAGGACTGAAGCAGCATAGAAGCCGCTATCAAGCAGTGCAACAGCAAAAATTGGACCAGGAGGGTTCACAGAGCGACCAAGCCCAAAGGCGAGGGAGAAATGGCAAATTAGGGTTGAATCAACGACTTTATAACACCAATGCATGGCTCTGGATTGACCACGTCGTGTTTTAATATATTTCATGCAAGTGGGTCGAAGTTCTAATGTCTTACAACAAGATTCCCATTGATTGTTTTTCCAAACAAAATCATTGCATGGATATCTCTTATGGTCGCTATACCATAGTTCCACCTGCCATACATTTCATTACCACGATGTTAGAACAATGCTAGTAAACCTTGCATTGTAAGTATTAAAACTTTGCCTTATAAATATTAAAACCACGCATTATAAATATCATTCAAGATTAAGTCTTGAAGTATTTTAGACATAAAGGATTTGATGTTTATTATAAAAGTTATAAGGATATGGGTATAATGTTAAGTTATAAGTGGTTCATTAAACTTACTACTATATTGCCATTTACCCTAGTCTCAAGTGAAAAACAAGAGATATATCATTTCTTTTAAGTCTATAAGATAATGGAGTGATGTTAGGTTTAGCTGTTTACCATTCACTACTATAATGCCATTTGCTATAGCTTTGCAGAGATAATAAAAGACTTGTCATTCTTTCTTTATGTGACTTTAACTTGTAGAATTCAAGCTTTATAACCCACAAATTTGGAGTAAGGTTACTCTAATCCATTTTTACTTGTTATTACCAATATAATAACAATCTCTTAATAGTTTTAGACTCCTTATGATAAAAGTAGACTTTTGTTACCCTTCATGCTCAAAGATTTACAAGGATTGTGTAAGTGAGAGTATGTTAGGTAGTTTATGTAAATTATTCTTGTTGGCAGTATAGTCTGGAAAATCATAAATGAGTTTAATCATGATAATCTAGGACTAATTCTAAAAGTGCTTATATATTTTATTCAATTATCAATCATGGAAATAGAAGTAGTTTTCCAATCAATGCGTATCAGATAGTAAACCTGGTAATTGCTGGAAGTAAGAAAAGTACATATATTGATATTATTAACTCCAGATCCTTTACAATTGTAGTTGTAAATCAAAACATATTCTGAGTTTAAACTTGGCATGATGTAGTAACAACAGATGAGTAGATTTAGGTCTAAATATGGTAACCCAATTATATTTACTATGCTAAATAAGAAATACTATTTACTTCTATGTTTGCAGTGACAGTAAACTCATCAAATGATCCAGTACTCCATAGGGATACTTAACTCTGATATTATAAAGGAAAATAGCTATCTTATGCTCTAGTAATTTCCAACTTTCTTTCAGTAAAATCTTAAGGAGATGATAGGAAAAGCTTTACCTTTAAAAGCTTGATAAACCTGGCTAGCATGCTTATACTTTTACTGAATGATTTGGTACAGCAAATTGTTATCTAATACTTTAAAGATTTGTTAGCAGCGACCCGAACATTACCTGTATAACTGTAAGAGAAAGAAAAACTGCTGCATTAGCTCAGAAGCTAAGTAAGCCCAGTCTGTTATGGCAATCCCCCTTGTGGTGGCAAACAGAAAACAATCAGTAGTTGACAAGAAACTCATCTTTAAAGTTAAGTATAATAAAAGATCATTCAGTTACAATTCTGGTAACATAAACAAATCAAACAGTTAATGACTGCATTTAATAAGATTATATGTCATTTAAAAATTTTAAATTTTTCGGAATTTTTTTAGTTTTGACATGTGGTATCAGAGCATGGTTCAAACACTAGGCCTTGATGTGGCCCAATTAGTTTTCGCAGAACAGTAAAAAAATAATATACTAACCTGTATTTTGTTTTATGTGAAAGGCAGAAAATTTCTTTTTCTGAAATCTAACAGGCAGGTATGGAGAAGCTAGGAGAATATGCTGAGGAGGAATCTCCAAACACTGAGACAAGACAGATGTCTAGAGAACCTGTGATAGAGGAAGTAACTGCTCGCTCCTCAGAGCTGATGCAGACTATAAAGAATTTAAAGACTGAGATAGAATCAGTCAAGAAGGACAATGAACGGATTCTGAAGACTCAAGAGGAGTTAAATCAAATTTTGATAGAAAAATTTTAGACTGAAGGGAGAAACAGAAGGTCTGCATCTAAAGAAGCTAGCCATCAAAAAGGGTCCAAAAATATGAAACTAGCTAAACCTGATAGCAGTTCATCATCTGAAGGAAGTAAGGAACAACAGAGCTATTACACTACTAGTGACAGTAGTGAGGCTGAGTTGTATAAAAGAAAGAAAAAGTACAGGCCTTATGAAGAGATTTCTGGGGAGTTCAAGAAAATAAAACCCCCAACTTTCAATGGAGAAACTAAAAAAGGAGAAGAGGCAGAATCCTGGTTATCCAGGATGAGAAAATACTTTCAGATATATAATTATTCAAATCAGCTGAAGGCGAGAATGGCCATCTATAACCTTTCTGGAAAGACAGATATATGGTGGCAAGATTTGAAGAGGGTCAAGGGGATCAAAGAAAAAGAGGTCAATTGGAGTACCTTTAAAAGGTACTTCAAGAAGAAGTTTATGTCTGAACAATACTATGAAGAAAGGGCGAAATAATTTTATGAGTTAAAGCTAGGAACCATGACTATGAAGGACTTAAACAGTAAGTTCTTAAGTCTGTTAAGGTATGTGCCGTATTTAGTTGATGAGAAACCTAAAGTACAGCGGTTTCTCAGTTGCTTGCCATATCATATAAAGGACAGAATCGAATATGATAACCCCAAAACTCTGGAAGAAGCCATGCGAAAGGCTAACTTCTTCTTTGATCAGAACAAAAAGAAATAAGGAATAGCCAACTGGAAGGCTAAAAAGAACAGTAATCAGCCTGAGTCAAGAAAAAAGAGTTTGTACCCCGGAAAAAATTTCAGGAATAACAAGAACAGAAACCATTATAATGGTAAGAACTTCCAGGGAAGCAAAAATGGTGCTTCTAATAATTCCAATAACTTCAAGGGCAGCAAGGAGGCTTCTAATAATCATGGAAATTTCACTAAGAATTTCGACCGGAAGGAGCCTGTTAAGTGCTGGGAGTGCAATGGCCCACACTATGCTTCAGTTTGCCCAAATCGGAAGAAACCAAACAGCAATATTCATACTATACCAGATGAAATGACTGTTGGAGACTTTGCAAGGACTATGCCCCGAATCAATGCAGCGTTGGAGAACCGCCAAGCTGATTATCAAACTTCCATGGTGGAAGTAGAAGGTATGGTTAACAAAACCCCTGTAACTATTTTAATAGATCCAGGTGCTAGCCTTAGTTATATTTCACCGCAGATAGTAGAAAAGTGTAATCTGACTATTGAAAGGTTTGATAACTCTTGGTTAGTACAACTAGCCACTGGGGCAAAAAGGAAAGTAATATGTTATGTTAAGGAATGTGCATTAGTTATGAATGATTTTAAGACTACTATTAAGTTAAATGTTCTGCCACTTGGCTCGTATGACATACTTATTGGTATGGACTGGTTAGAACAACATAGGGTAGTTTTAAACTGTTTTGATAAAACATTTACGTGTGTAAATAATAACGAACCACTAGTAAATCTGAAAAGGATAAAATAAAAATAGAGGATAAAATAATAACGAACCACTAGTAACATCCATATACAACACAGGGTTAAACCTGTTAAGAACTCATTTTAACATGCAGTTAAAAATTGAACAGAGCTAAGGTAACCACAGAGTCGCATCACTCTAAGTCAAAACCTTAACCGTCTTAACAAACCAGCAAGGACAGAACGCCATGGTGAAAACCAGGCTTACTAGGTAAATCCAACCGCCGAATCTTATGCCATCCACACCTTAAAGAGGAGCCAAAGCCTGCAGTGAAAGAACAGTTTTAGTTAAACCCTTATCTTTTTCAAATGGTTAAACTATTTCTTGAACTAGAAAGACAAAAGAATACCTGTAACTTACCAACGAGTCTGAAAGAGGTGCAGCCACCGTAAACAGCCTGATAACTACGAGCAGAGGGAGCGTAAACCCTTCCCTTGTCACCAAGAAGAACGAGCTGGCAGAAGCAAGGGATTTCTTCCACAATGGAAGCATTGACAGTATCAAGTCGAAAGATACACTCACGCAGTGACAGGGTTGACAATGGTGTCGAAGGGAAAAACCCTAGGTTTTTCAACAACCTTATGGCCGCCAGCAGCAAACTACGGACTCCCACACGATGCAGTAGACGAGCACGAAAGACTGAAGCAGCATATAAGCCGCTATCAAGCAGTGCAACAGCAAAAATTGGACCAGGAGGGTTCACAGAGCGACCAAGCCCGAAGGCGAGGGAGAAATGGCAAATTAGGGTTGAGTCAACGACTTTATAACACCAATGCATTGCTCTGGATTGACCACGTCGCGTTTTAATATATTTCATGCAAGTGGGTCGAAGTTCTAATGTCTTACGACAAGATTTCCATTGATTGTTTTTCCAAACAAAATCATTGCATGGATATCTCTTATGGTCGCTATACCATAGTTCCACCTGCCATACATTTCATTACCACGATGTTAGAACAATGCTAGTAAACTTTGCATTGTAAGTATTAAAACCTTGCCTTATAAATATTAAAACCACGCATTATAAATATCATTCAAGATTAAGTCTTGAAGTATTTTAGACATAAAGGATTTGATGTTTATTATAAAAGTTATAAGGATATGGGTATAATGTTAAGTTATAAGTGGTTCATTAAACTTACTACTATATTGCCATTTACCCTAGTCTCAAGTGAAAAACAAGAGATATATCATTTCTTTTAAGTCTATAAGATAATGGAGTGATGTTAGGTTTAGGTGTTTACCATTCACTACTATAATGCCATTTGCTATATTTTTGCAGAGATAATAAAAGACTTGTCATTCTTTCTTTATGTGACTTTAACTTGTAGAATTCAAGCTTTATAACCCACAAATTTGGAGTAAGGTTACTCTAATCCATTTTTACTTGTTATTACCAATATAATAACAATCTCGTAATAGTTTTAGACTCCTTATGATAACAAGTAGACTTTTGTTATCCTTCATGCTCAAAGATTTACAAGGATTGTGTAAGTGAGAGTATGTTAGGTAGTTTATGTAAATTATTCTTGTTGGTAGTATAGTCTGGAAAATCATAAATGAGTTTAATCATGATAATCTAGGACTAATTCTAAAAGTGCTTATATATTTTATTCGATTATCAATCATGGAAATAGAAGTAGTTTTCCAATCAATGCGTATCAGACAGTAAACCTGGTAATTGCTGAAAGTACGAAAAGTACATATATTGATATTATTAACTCCAGATCCTTTACAATTGTAGTTGTAAATCAAAACATATTCTGAGTTTAAACTTGGCATGATGCAGTAACAACAGATGAGTAGATTTAGGTCTAAATATGGTAACCCAATTATATTTATTATGCTAAATAAGAAATACTATTTACTTCTATGTTTGCATTACAGTAAACTTATCAAATGATCCAGTACTCCATAGGGATACTTAACTCTGATATTATAAAGGAAAATAGCTATCTTATGCTCTAGTAATTTCCAACTTTCTTTCAGTAAAATCTTAAGGAGATGATAGGAAAAGCTTTACCTTTAAAAGCTTGATAAACCTGGCTAGCATGCTTATACTTTTACTGAATGATTTGGTACAGCAAATTGTTATCTAATACTTTAAAGATTTGTTAGCAGCGACCCGAACATTACCTGTATAACTGTAAGAGAAAGAAAAACTGCTGCATTAGCTCAGAAGCTAAGTAAGCCCAGTCTGTCATGGCAATCCCCCTTGTGGTGGCAAACAGAAAACAATCAGTAGTTGACAAGAAACTCATCTTTAAAGTTAAGTATAATAAAATATCATTCAATTACAATTCTGGTAACATAAACTAATCAAACAGTTAATGACTGCATTTAATAAGATTATATGTTATTTAAAAATTTTAAATTTTTCGGAATTTTTGGGGTTTTGACAAAGAGAAAACTATTAGCTATGTTAACAGTCTATTATTGACAGTATAAGTAACAAAAAGTTTAAAAATGACTATGAAAGAAAAACTATCATAGTTTATATTATGATGTTTTTCTATTCAATGATAATTTTATGATAAAAGATCCATAAATAAGAAATTATTTATTACCCTAAAACATTAATTGTCAAAGAACAATTAACATTTAACATTTAAATATTTGAACTTAGGAATGATTAAATACTTGATTGAAAATCTGTAAAAATATAGATATATCAATTAGGTAAGTTAATATAATGAATATTGCACAGTCAAGTTTAATTAATGAAAATTAACTTACAAGACAGATATAATATTAAAATCAAATACATAAATGCATTTGTGATTTCAATAATTCAATCAAAATTCATACAATTATATCAAAGTATAATCATAAGTAAATAAGGAGAAGAAATTATATATATATATAT